>JAWWEE010000159.1:24544139-24607700 GCA_035221455.1 Xenops minutus | reverse complement strand
GGCGCCGCGGGGCGGGAGCCGGGGGACGGCGGCGCCGCCCGCTTCGGGCTGGAGGAGCTGCGGCTGGGCAGCACCACCTTCGCCCTGGCCGGAGACTCGGCGCACAACCAGGCCATGGTGCACTGGTCCGGCCACAACAGCAGCGTGAGTACCGCGGGGCGTGCTTTGCTTTTCCTTTTCTCCCCCCGCCCCTTTTTATTTATTTTTTGGGGGGTCGGGGGGGGGAGGATTGAGGGGTGGGGGGTTTTTCGTCGGCGAGGTGGATTTTGCGGCTCCGGGCGCCGGGGATTGGCTTCGCCGAGCAGTGTGCAGTGGGGCAGAAGGGCTTCAAAAGGGCCATTCTTCTGGAGCAGGAAAACTTTCCGCTGCCCGCCCGCCCGCTGAGCACATCCCCCTCCGGCCCCCTTCTCCTCGCCCCGGAGCAGAGACGGACACAGCACTGCCGCCGCCCGCGGCGCGAAGGACAAGGGTCGGTCTAGGGGCGTCCGTCCTCCCGTCCTGCCCTCACCCCGAGTTAACCCTCACCCCGGGGCCGGGGAGGATCAGCTGTAAGGAAGGCCAGGGAAAACCCCTCTGTTGCTGCCTCTCCTTCTGCCAGGCCCGAGCGCCCATGTAAGCCCAAGGGCTCATCCCCAGGTCCTGCTGATGTGGAGGTGCTAGGGGGCTTCAGGACTTTGCCTCCGAGGTACCTCTGTGCAGGGGATAAAGCTTTTTGTCTCTTGTCGCCAAGGTGTTAAAAAAGGACAGTTCTTGTCTCTTCCCTGTAACCCGGACCTTTCTCAGGACTAGCAGCAGGACAGCTCCAACTTGAGCCAAGCAGAACATACTGGCCGGGGATGTAGGCAACTGGTTTCCAGGCTGCAGCAAGTCATGGCATCAAAGTCATCAGATTAACTTGAGCCTTGTGGCCCTCCAGTGTTTGCTGCAGAGCTACCTGGAGCTGAGGGCTGAGGCCCAGGGAAGGCAGTGTGATTTGCTTGGTGTGCTTCCTGCCTGCCCTTACCTCGGCTTGTGGATTAGCAGAAGTGGAGGGATCTGTCTGTCCGAATGCTCCAACTTTGCCTCTTAAAGACAGCAAAGCAGAATGCTAATGAGAGAGAAAGGGATGCCGCCACTAAGTGGTTGTTGCCCATACAACTTCCCAGGAGAAATGGGGACTCAGGCCCTTCTCCTCTAAGGTGTCTCTGGTTGTAACGCCAGATTTCTGGCTGCTTGGCAGAAATCCTTGGCCTCCCTTTCAGCTTTTCATACTAGGAGCCTGATAACATTTTGAAATGCTAGTCTAGTCATTATGAATTCCTTTTGGTATAGATTGTATTCAGCTGCTCAATTTAGAATTGCAGCGGATGTCATAAGGACCTCACTGTGGGGTTCAGCCCTAGTTAATTGGGACATGGTTTTATGGTCTCATCAGAAGCTTTTTAATCAATTAATTGACAGGGGAGTACTTGTCATCTCAGTTTTGAAGGACTTTCCCCTTACTTCACAACTCAGCTAGCCTGTTCTTAAATAGTTGTGTGAACAGAAGCTGCCTTGTAGGAACTCAGGTCTGTTCACACAAATTGAATTGAGGCTGACACTGGTTTCAAGTGACCCATTTGCTAAGAAAAAGGATTCTGATATAAAAAGTCAGCCAGCAGGCATCAGTTTTTCAGGTCTGTCACTGCAATTATGTTTCATCTGTACATTTACCAATACATCTACTGTTATTATATGTGTGCTTAGGTACACATGTGTAGATGTTTCAGCCCACTGTGGTAGTGTGGGTTGTTATTTTCAGAGACTGATTTACTTTCTGAGTGTCCTGGTATAGAAATGTTCTCAGGGAGCTGTGGGAAAATGTTTTGTGACTGTCCTTCCCAAAGATCTGCAGGTTGCATTGTGTACAGGGTTACTATGCACCCCCCTTAGCAGCTTGGGGCTCTGGCAGTGCTGTGCTGTTTTGTGCTGTGTTTGAATCCCCCTCATAACACTAACTGAAGCTGGGCCCCAGCAGGAGCTGGATGCACAACAGGCTTGTCCAGGCTCAGCTGAAGCAATGGTATGT
Source organism: Xenops minutus (assembly GCA_035221455.1). Classification (NCBI taxonomy): domain Eukaryota; kingdom Metazoa; phylum Chordata; class Aves; order Passeriformes; family Furnariidae; genus Xenops; species Xenops minutus. Next base: position 24,605,653 of record JAWWEE010000159.1, on the reverse strand, counting down.
GTTCAGTAGGAAGCCCAAGGTGGCACTGACCTATTGTCTCTGTGGAAGTTTTGGGTATCCATCTGTGAAGAAGTTGAGAGTGGAATGGGCATAGGGTGAAAAGCTTCCTTTAGGGTACAACATACATAGTTCTGCCTGCATGTGGGTTGCAGAGGTGCTGCTTGCAAGGGATGCTGTGTAACCCCAGTGCCCTGGCTGCACTCCAGCAGCAGTAGCAGAGGGGCAGTATAAAGATGATCATAGTTTGCAGTATTTGTGTGAGTGCAGGAAAAATCAAAAATAAAGCTCAAAATATTTGAAATCCCTTTAGGTGGAAAAACTGGAAAATTAAAACATTGTCACCGCCAAGTTTTTCTGTCACAATGTACCTGATTCTGCCAGTCTCAGTATGGTTCCTTGTATCCTTATTTTGGTAGTGATTTGGATAAAATTGCAATTCTGCTGGTGGAGGAGAAGAAACCCCTGAAAGGATTCCTGATTTCTGTAAGAGATTGTTCTGAGTGTTTGCAGCTTCTTTGAGGCTTGGCTGTGATTTCATGTCGAGTGTGTGCCATTGAACTGATAGTATTCTGGTCTGAGGATGAACTTGATGTATGCTCAGCCACAGATACAAAAAGAATAATAAATAATAGTCCAAGTCATACTGGCATAACTCCATCAACATAAATTGTTTTATATCAGGGATTATTTTGGCCTGTCAATGACTTCAGGTATTCCCTGGACAGGTTGCTCTCCAGAGCAATGTTCATATCCAGACACTTGGAACATGCCCTGTACACATCTGTAGGGGAACACTTCACATGTGCATTAATCCCTCTTGTCTATCTTGGCTGTTTCACCAGTGGAGTCAGCAGGAGCTCCCCAGAGTAGGTGTAGGGAGCCTGCTTGCCAGATGACTGATGAGGTTGAAATCAAGAGTGTAAGCAGTGTTGTATTAAAATGCAGACAGGCCTCAGGCTTTCTTGGACTCCAGTGGAGGTGAGTGATGCCACACAAAGCTGTCTGTCATCTCCACAATCTTTCAGTCTGCAAGGCAGAGAAGAGTAGAATGGCTGCAGAGAAACTGGGTGCTGGAAAGGGTCTTTGGCTTACACTGAGTCCCAGGCTGCCCAAAAATGATCCAAGAAGGTGTTAATTGGCCCATGCCAGCACCCTGCCTGAAATTATTTTGACAATATAGTAAGAGCATAAAACATTGAGTCTGTAAATGAGTCCTGGTGCTATTTAATTTACGTGCATTAATACATTCTGAGGGGCTTTCCCCTGGCCCCGATAGAAACTAGAGTAAAAGATTATATGAGATAAAATCTTTCTCTAATCTCTGCTACAAGATACACAAGTGAGATCTCCTGCCTTTTTGCACCTCTGAGAAATTTCATCATCAGTGTAGAAGTTGGCAGGTTTCCTAGCTCTCAGAGGTATCAAATGTGCTTCTTGATGTGGTGTATCCAAACATTGTAGATTTGGAGTCCCCATAGCTCCCTTAATGTGATGCTATAGACTAGGGGAAAACAGCTAGCAGAGATTTATGTGTGGAGCTAAAAGAGAGACTTGGGTTTAATGGAGAGAAGCAAGTCTCTAGGTGATGTCCATTATGAGCTTTTGGGATACAGATGGTTCTCAGAGCTTACAAAAAATGAAGACTGCTTCTGTCCTAGACTGGCTTGGAGTGAGATCGGTGCTTTATTTGTTCATTTGAAGTTGTTCTGGAGAAACAGCAAAAAAACTGGAGGAGGTCAAAAAGTAAGGGAGTTTGAGCAAGTGCTTTGATGCTACAGCTTGTGCTATAATGTGGTGCTATGAAGGAAAGCAGCCTGGGTTTCAGACTCATTTATTATAATGGCAGTTTGCTATTGCCTTGCACTGGACAGAGTGTTCTCCTGGGCTGGATGTTGGTGTACATCTCAAAGTGTGTGGCAAAGAATTTGAGAATGTACATTGCTGCATACCAGGGGAAGAGCTTTTACATGATTATGATACCTGTAAACAGCTGGATCAAATTTCTGTGATTTGCATGGTTAGAAAGACCATGGTAGGTCTTCCACAAGAGCAGATTCTCAATAGACTGATGGGGATATGGAGATGGAGTCGGAACTAGATGCAAAATAACCATGGCCAGACAGGTTTTATATTCCATCCGTAGTACAAGATTGATACAACTGGTGGGTCCAGTGCAGGATGAAGCCTGCGAGGTCATTATTGCTGTTGTCAGGTGGTGTCAGCATGCAACAGGGGAAGAGTTAGGTCTCTTACGGAAGAGCTTTTAGGCAAGATGAGACTCTACATTAGGTATTGTTTGCAAGATTTTAGTTAATGTCACAGACAGAACAAAATGGGCACCTATATATTTCAAGTGCACTGTATTTCCACCTGGATAAAGTAGTTGTGAATAAACTGTTGTTGGATTTTTAGCTGAAGTGTTCACACCTCCTTTATGAATTAGGAACTTCAAGAACATCACATGGCTTCAGCAAGTACTGCATCCTACAGCCATGAGCTGATCAAACTGAATCTTACAAAGAGTTGGGTATCTTTGAACTCACCCTTCTATTGCCTGCTTCCTTTCTGTGTAGTTGTTCCAAGCCTTTTTCTCCTGGATGTTGGAAACTATTGTCTGATTTCTGTTTTAACATTGCCATTGGGCGATTTAGATTAATTTTTTTTTTTTTCATTTGTGCATGTTCCTTTTAATTAAAGTTATTTTCCCTCACTGGCACTTACGCCCCCTGGAATTATTTTACAGGCAGCAATCATATTCCCTTTCAGCTTCTGGTTTGCTAAATCAAGCAAGCACTGTTCTTTCTGTATCTGCTTGTACAGCAGGCTGTGGAAAGTGAACTCTGAAATTTCTAGGAGTCAGGTTCCCAAGAACTTGAATTTGAATCCAGTTTTTGCTTTTGATTAATGCAATTCTATACAGATGATAACAAATGTATATCTTTTTACAAGTGAGGCAGTAAAGGTATGGCAAAAGTACCTTTAATTGACATTGTTCTTCTGTTTAGTCCAGAATTGGGGATTTCAATGTTATTTTTGACATCTTCATGCAACAGTATGTAGCTGGTAGCCTCTTTGCTTCCCTTGGTGGCAGAGCTGTGGCTCCAATGTAAAACCATCAGGGAAGAATGAAGAATCTGCCAACAACATCCCATGAGCAACTGGAATTATGTTGGATGACACTGTGATAGCCCATTGCTCCTCTCTTCCCATGGCAATTGCATTATTATAAAGGAAGAGTTTTAAGATAATAAACGTTTTAAGGATGTATGTTTTAAGGATGCCAGATGCCCAGTGAGACCCACAGTGGGGAATGACCCCAGAGTCACTTGCTTCACATTTAGATTGATTCTTAGTGTACTGAAAACAGCTCCTGAAAACATTCATCTGAGGAACATGACTACATTAAAATACTTCTGTGAGATACAGTATGCTTTATGTACATATTACAACAGTACATAATAGTATTAAGACTATAATGCACCAGATGCTGAGCCTGTTTCAGGCTAATCTCTTGCTAGCACTAATGAGAATATATTTTAGAAGAGCTGAATAAAAAGTGAGGAAACAAAAATGGGAATTTAAACCAGAAAAAAACCCCAAGTCAAATTAAAATATTTCTTAAAGTTTCCTATTTCTAAAAGTTTCAATTTTTTGTCTTCTGAACTATATTTGCTACTGTTGGATCACAAAATACTTCACATCTGCTCTAGATATGAAACCTCATTTAAAAGCTCTTCAGTGAGTGAAAACAGAAAATTTCCTGTAACTTTGAACAGGACTTTATATCTTTAACCAGAGATCTTGAGGGGTTTTTTTTGTGTTTATTTTGTTGTGTGTGTGTTTGAGTTTTTTAAAAATGAGTCAATAGCCATAGCATTTCTTTCTTCTGTGTTGCAGTCCATCTCTAGGTATATTTCTTGACTGGATAAAACACATGCTTTTCATATACAGAATATGAAATAGGATACATGGGAAATTGTTAATAAGAATAGCCATGCTCTGAGAGAAAGCAGTAAGTGAAAGAGAATCTGTGAGGACTAGAAGAAAGGCTTGTCATTGTGTGATTCTGGTCTCTGTGAAGCATTTGGGAGATGGTGAGGAGCTTCTGCCTGGACTGACAGGTGGGATATGCAAATCCCGTCATGAGGGGAGATTAAGGAGAATAATGGAAGAGCTCTGACAGTTGCAACTGGCATTCATGCAATATCGAGAGGCTATAAACTGTATAAAGCAATGGGGTTATAGCTTTCAATCTTCTTAATACTGTACTTTATAATAGAAAATGGGTTTCTCTCTTTCCTCCTGACTTCAAATCAGACTTTTGTATTTCTCTGACCTGGTGATCATGATGAGGTCAGTCCAGAGGGGGAAGCAAGGAGGTCAGAAGTCCTTAATTCATTCTGGAGGGGTTAGAGACCATTTTGACTCATTCAGTTGTGACACAGCTTTACATATGAAGGGCTGCAAGGTCAGCATTAGTCTTGCACAATCTGACATCCTCTGGGCCTTTCATACTATATCAGACTGAATGCAACCCTTATGTTGTGCAGAACTCCAGTGAGGTGAGTGAAACTGCCCCATCAAAGACCTCTTCCTCTGGAAAACATCACTGTAGCTATGCCAGAGCATTTCATAGGTTCACACTGTTTTTTCCTTTGATCCCAAGGCTCCTAAGAAATAGCCCTAAAAAAGCCAAAATCATCAAAGTTTAAATGTAACATTTTTTTGTTTTGAATCAAGTCGGTGCTTTTGGAATGGATTTCTGATTCTTATATTCTATATTAAAAAATGATCCAGTGATACAAAAACCTTGATTCAGTGTCCCAGACAGAAGTATCTAGTGATACTTGAGATGGTAGTGTCTCTAGCTGCTGCTTCACAGGGTAAGGCCATTCTGTGGGAACTGCCTTATGCCCAGGTCTGGGAAATGTAGAGCTTCTCAAATTGTATTTGCCTACATTTAAGAAACTGTTATTATCATAAAAGCTGTGTTTACTGGGTCCTGTTCATCCAGATGCAAAGCTACATTCAGGTTTACATTTCATAGAAGGAGAAAAAAATAAGACTGACACAAGGGACTTTTTTTTTTTTTTAATTATTCTTTTATATCTGGCCAGCAAACCAAAAAATCAATGACTCCCACAGCTCTAATTGACATTTTTATGTTAAATGAAAATGGGCCTTCATTCCTATTCAAATGGCAGCACTGGGTGACAGACTAATTATTTTGGAATTTTAAATGCATATAAAAGTTGATGCAATAAAATTATTTTCGTGCCACTTCAAATTTTTTTGGCTGTTTCTTAAAATCCCTTAACGAACAACAAGCCCTTAATCCCTAATTCTCAGTGCTGGTAACACAATAATACTTCTACTTGCTACTGTGCTTTCTCTCCTCAAGGAACTTAGAAGAAAAGTACTTTAAGAAGGAACAGGATATTTTAGGATATGGCCTAAAATGTAATTCCTTTCTTTTAGAGGGTCTCCAAGAACTTAATTTGACATCCCATCATATCCTTCAACAGGGGAGTGATGTTATCCTGTGACTGCATGCTGGGACTCAAAGCTGCCTGTGAACTCCCCTGTGCCATTCCAGGAACATACATGCTCAGGGCAGGCTGTGTTGAGGTGCCCCTGACATGCAGTGAGCAGGGAGGAGGAGATTGATGAAAGAGATGGAGATTTAGGTGCGGGGGAAGAAGGTGGGAAGTTGGACCTGTTTCTGCTGCTATGGGGGGATGTCAGTGCCAAATATCCCCATCATGAGCAGCCCATGCTGGGACAGGGCCTCCAACGCACCCTCCCTGTGCTGTGGTTGAGGGGCAGAACTGCTTCTGCAGAGGCAGGAAGGTGAAGGGAGTCATGGACCTTGTGACTTCTCTTTTCCTGTTTTGAAAACTCAGGGGTAGCCCAGAGAAGATGAAAGGTTTTTCTGGGTGGAGAGTGTTTACCTACACATGAGAAGCTTCTGATATCTTACAACACCAGGTCCCAGCTTAGTGTCAGTGCTCACATCCTAATTGTATTAGGTTTTGTATCACCTTTGCTGGTGATCATTAAAGGACAGCAGTGCCATGAGCTCTTGCAGATAATTTTCATGCACATCTGCAGGAGGAAGTGAAAAGCTCTTTAGAAAATCTCAGGCTATTTAGATAACCCAACGGAGACATCCCATGTCTTTTCTCAAATGTTTCTCTTCTTCCTTCATTCACACCTCCCCCACTAAATTTAATGTTGAGAAAATAATTCAAGGGAAATATTTTATGTAACAAATGTAGGCACGTTTTCATCTTCATAAATTGTCCACGCTCAATATGTGATTTTCTCAGGTGCACTTTTTTCTTTGCGGGGAAAAGGGGGTGAAGTAATCATAAAGTCCCTGATTCAGAAAGTAGTAAGAAATTCCTCACTAATGTGGAAATGAATGCCATTTAATAATTTGGAATGGACTTTCCCTGGAAAATTTTTCTTGTAAATCCAAGGTATATTTTCAGTAGTTGAAAGTGGTCATATGCTCCCTCTCTGTGGGTGTCATTGGGTCACTATAAACCTTGAGAAACAGCTTAATGTTCCCTGTCTTGGCCAAAAATTGTGGCAGTACCTTTCACTGAATATTCTCTGAAAACAGACCTAGGAGAAGTGAATTCCACTAAAAAATCAAATGAATATTTGAGGACCTTATTTTTTAAAATATTTACCTATATGTACGTATAAATGTATTTTCTGTGTGGAAAATACACTTATGGTCAAAATCAAGCTCTATATGCCAAAGACTGTGGTATGGAAAGCTAATTTGCTTTCTGTTCCTTTCAGTTCAGGTTTCCAAGAAAAAAATACATTTCTATAGATGAAAGATAAAAGCATTAAAATAATCTTTATTGCAAACAAAATCAAAATTTGGAAATGGTTATCTGCAAATAAAAGTGAGATCTTACTTTGATTAAACATTAATATTTTTTTTAATAGGATAGGATAAACAGGTTAATAAGAGCAAAACAGCACATAAACTTAATTTCAAAATGCACAGGTCTGTGGTGAAATGTCACTAGTTAGAGAAGTTTGGAGTATGATTATTCCCTGAGATGTTACTCTGACTGAGGACTGAACCACGGGGAAGGACTGCACTACACTTCCTCCACTTCATTTGTGTTCGTTTCCACACTCCCCTCAAGATGTTAAGGGGGCAGAACCTGGGCTTATAAAAGGAATACAGATCTGGCCTATATAGATCTGGGCTTAGGCTGGATCCAGTGGCCTCATGTTGCTACAGATGAGCTGATAAAGTTTAGTAATAAAAATTTAGGCTATTGTAACTGAAAGATTCTTTGATGCAGATCTGTGTCTCTTTGTTTCAATAACAAATGACTGTTTAACTGTGTATATCCTGGAAAACAAAATGAAACAAAATAATTCTCCAGATCATCTTTTGGATGAAAAGTTTCCACTTCAGTGTTGCCTTCCATTTTATTTTCAACTTTTGTAAGTTGACACGGTCTTTCTTTTTTCTTCAGAAACTCCTCATCCCCCAAAAACAACTCATTTTAAAGTTGTTAAAGGAATAAATGTGGCTGATACCAGCTGTCTGTTACGTCAGGCTGCGTCCAGGGCAGGATAGCAGAACGCTGCCGTCCCACCTGTGATGGAGGGAGTTGACCATGGATGCCTGTGAGAGCTGAAGTGAGAAACCCAGCTCTGCATTCCTGTGCCATGGGCCAGGGTCCTGGCATCTTTTTTTTTCATTCCACCAAAGCACTGGGTTCTGCAATCGCTGAAATCCCTGTTACTTCCATCAAGCTGCAGGCTGGGATCCCATCAGATAGACTCAGCAGCTCTGTACCTCCCCCTCCCATGGGAACGTGAGTTCTTCCTCCCTGGAAATGTTAGTGTGCTCCATCCTCCTCCTCCTTCTCATCATCAGCCACCCACAGCCCTGTCTGTTGATGCTGTTGCCTGGCGACCACCCTGTGATGGACAACCTGGAGGGAAGCGATGATTAAACAACCTGAACTGGCTTCTGAAAGCAGTGATCGTTACTGTAATGTGACAAGCAGTGACAGCTCAGACAGCAACACATTCTGAGTGTGATTCCTGAAAGAAAAGATAAACAATAAACACACAAGTAAAGAGCCACACACACCTGTGTGTAGGTGTGTGAGTGACGATGCTTTCCCTTGATGCAGAAGGGCAGGGAAGGCATGTATTTCTGTATTAATGAAAGGTGAACATAACCCTAATAATTGTCATGATGAGCAGGTCAGCCCACGAGCCAGTGCAGCCTGCACTGATGCTGTCAAACAGCTGAGTTACTCTGGCAGCCCCGGGCAGCAATTAAATGGGATGCTGCAGGTGTTAGCAGTGGGGGGCTGCACAGCCAGCAGGAATACACTGCACAGAGAGGAACATGTTGAGGCTTCAGCATGAGTGTGGTGGTCCTGCTAGGTCCACCTGCCCTATCTCCTACTGCCTTCAAGATGGACAAGACAGTACAGGCAACAAGGATGCAGCAGGGTGGACTCAGCCCTGGCAGAAAATGCATGTGGCTGTATATCCACAGTGCCTTTTTTAAGGGATTGTGCATCACATATTTCAGCATTAGCTGGGAGACTCCTGCTCTCTTAGCCTTCTTCCAAACCCAGGTGACACCAAATGTTGTCCTCACAGAACAAATTTAAAAACAAGACCGGATGCACCTTAAAGACTGATTAAACCAGGACACTGAAGATAACGAGAAAACTTACCAAGACCTCACTCATTATCTTGGAGGATAATAGCTTTTTTTTTTAGTATGTTTTTGTTGGTTTCCTTTGGGGTACTTGAGTTGGGCCAGTTCTGCACCAGTTGAGTTGGGGCTCTGTGGATTTAGTAATTAAAGTTTCATTAAGATACAGATTCCTGTAGTCTCTTCCCACTTACACTCTCAGAAACTTAGGAAAATGCCAATAGAAAGCATGCTGTTTCCCTTTTTCCTCAGCTTCCTTTGACTTCATTCCTTGTAACATAGTTCAGAAGTAGGGCAAGAGCTAGGTTAGCAATAGGTTAATTGGATTGCTGAGGAGCTGCTGGAATGGATCACAGCTGAATTCTGACAAAATTTAGAATGTCCACATTAGATGTGAGCCAGTTTTGCCATAATTGCTCTGAAGTCCAGGAACAGTAGGTTTACATCCTTTCCATGTTTTTTTTTCCCTATTCTTAAGTGTAAAAGGCTTTAGGTAATTTTGATACTGTAATTATCTTGGACTCATTGCAACGTTTAAGTTTGTGTGTATGTTTTTCCCATGCACACAGGATACAGATACACAAAACATCCAGTGGAGCAAATAACATCCTTACTGATGGTTTATCTAAGTTGTGCATGGATTCAGAGGGAGAACATGAATGTTTATTCCCACTTGCTTCTCGATCTCTCCTTTTAGTTTTATCCCAGGTTAGAATTGCTTCATGCTGCTGTCCTGTCCTGTCTGGGTGCTGGTCCCTTTCAGCCTTCCTTGGGGAAACAGCCCTGTCTTGGCAGGTTTATTACACCTATGTTTTCACCATGACAAACATTGGAGGTACAGCTTCAGTGCAGGTGAACATCACATTTCTCTTACAGCAAAGTTAACCAAAGATATTCTGATGTTTCTTTGAACTTTTAAAGTGACATTAAGTGTAGCAAATATTTCCAGGAAGTGTTTGTGCTCTGAGTTATCTGCCTATGCTTTGATGGCTGTTCATGTCCTTTTAAAATTGCTGTCACTGCCTGTCCTGAGTACAGCAGCACTGATTTTCTTCAGTGCTATTCAAGTTCTTAAGGCAGGCTTATCAGTGAGGCATCGGAGGCATGGCTTTAAAGCGAAATAAGAAAACAAACCCCAAACCATTTTCCGGAGATCCTTCCAGTAAGAGTTGAGAAATCACCAGTGTTCCTGTCAGACTGAAAGAGAAACACCCAAACACAAAGAGAAGAAAATTTGGTTGTCTACCTTGCTCTGTCCTTTGCTATCTCCATTGCATCTGGCACCATCTCAGAATGAAGTAGTTGAGGAGCAATGCTGAGTCTGTACACCTTTTCTACTCATGTAAATCAGTATGCACTTAGATGAAGCCAAGAACTGCTGTGAGGCAAGCAGAAGAATCCATCTCTATACCTTTCTGACACTGGGGTATTGAAAGGCTAAGCAGAAAGAGTAATTTCTGAGAAATCTTGCATTTGGCAAGGTGGATTTTGGTGTGAAACAAACCTTTATGAGCAAGTAGGGGAATGAGACACGTTGAGAAATTTTATGAGGAGCAGAGAATATTGTACAAAGGAATCAGCATCTCATTATAAAATGTTACTCAGGAAACCTGTACTTAATCCTTTATATAGAGAGCATTTTGGTTAAATAAGGATGTACGTGGAGATTGTTGCTGGAGAAAGCTCAGAGAAAAGATGTCTGTAAATTTGGGCTTTTGCTTAAATATATGGAATTGTGTGGTTGATGTCTGAACTGAGATGATACAAGACAAATTAAATTTTAACTCATTAGTAAATTTTCCTCCTAACAAGCTACTTAGATGATCCAGAAATACATTATGCAGTAGCAGCTGCTAGAAGATGAAAATATTTCATTGTAGCCATACATGGTATAATGAAGTATGGGAAAGGAATGCAGTATTGCAATAAGGACAGAAGATGGATTTTAAAGATAGTTTTAAATATTCACCTTCTGTGTTCATTTTACACAGGACAGGTGATGTCAGTAAATTAAAAACATCATTGAGACATATAAATCATTTAATGCTAGTATTTGAGCCACTTGGGGAAAGAAAGTTGTCAGGGGAAAGAAATTTGTCAGAAAAATTTTCTGTTAGAAAATACAGTTTAGTCAAAATCAGAAAATTTCTTGGAGGTATGTCATTTTTGGTGACAGTAGCTATACTAAAATATCAACCAAACTTGTCTGATAAAGTTGAAAATTAGTGAGAAACCTTGCCAGCTGACTTTTGCTTTGGTACTAAGATTATGAAAACATATGAATGCTGTATCATGGACACATTTTTAATATGCAATATATAAGACTATGTGCGACTCTATGTGATACATCATCTCATTCCCAGGAGGTGTAAAGGTTCCTTGCCCTTCTGTCCTCTTCAAATCTTCCTTCTGGTAATGAGCCCTATAACCAAGCTGGATGCTTTCTCTGTCTCCTCTTTGCCGTGCCTCCTTAGTCACATGGAGAGCGTCAACAAAGGATCTTTGTCGAAGGTAATAAGTTCTTTGGGCAGTGAAGGTGCTGCTGGGAGGCAAGTCGGTGGGTAGTCTCAAAGGCAATATAATGTTTTCCTTTCTGAACCACTACTTGTGGGTATTTTTTCCCTGATAAACCCTGCAGTGTCCAGAACCACATCTCTATATATGTTTGAAATTAATGTTTAATGTTCAGACATGATCAAAAGGAAATGTTTTGGTGTTAGTGACTAGAGGATGAAAAATGTTTACTAATACTCATGAGAAATTTAATGATCTTGCTTTTTTCTCTTGGGACTGAAACCAAGCATTATCCTGCCTGAATCCCGCACAGAACAGAAATGCTGACTTCTGACACGTTCGGATACAGAATGTAGCTAGGAAGGTGGTTTTTAAATAAATCTCAGCAAATTTTTTTTTTATTTTTTTTTTTTTTGTTTTGCATTCTATAATATGATCCTCATTGGCTGTTCTAAAGTTATGGTGAGGAGAACTTGAATATTAAATACTTCATTTTGTTCCTGGAAGACTCTCAGCTTTACTACGGATAGCTCTGCACAAAGTCAAAATCATGGCAGCTCCACCATTTGTTAACTAGAGAGAAACTCAAAGGGAGAAAAAATTGCAAGAGGAACATTTTTTAAAGCCCAAATAGCTGTTGTTCACCGTTCTGACCCCTTCCGCTGCTGAGCAGATTGACAGCCGACATCCCAAGGTATGCAATTTCCACTCAAGTAGGAGCCTCCTAAAGGTGTTAATCTCTTACGATGTTTTAGTGTGGAACAACAACGTGTTTCCTCTATGTTAATTATTAATCTTATACGATACTTCTTTTTAAAGCACTGAAATTCTTTAAAGACAAACATTTGATTGCCGTCTGAAAGATGTAGGAGTCAGATAACTCGATCGCAGTGGCCTCTTCCTCGGACAGGACGGAAGCTACATAATTGTTGCCTCTTAAATGTGTGAACAGGCAACAAGACGCAACGGAAACATGCAGTTTACAAATACATCGATTACGGGATTGCTCGATTCAGCCCAGTAAAGCTTTTTTGTTTGTGATAATTGACTTCTGAAAGGAAAAGAGTAAACAACAATACCAGAAGATACAGATGGGCGCAAACACACAGGAGATGAGCATTGATTTTAGGGTGTGGTGAGGAGCAGCTGAAGGCAATTTGAGAGAAGATGAAGGAAGCCCTCAGGGTGTAAATCGGCCCTTGAAAGCGAACCATCTCGCTACAGTTTCTTCTCAGGTGGAAGGAGTAAGTGATTAAGGACGAGAAAGAGATAGGAGGGGCAAGTGTAGGAGGGTGAGGGTCTTTTATAGAACTGCGAAGTCGCAAGGAGTCTCTTGAAGAAAAGCTTTCTCTGTTAGAGAAGCTGAAGTGTAGTTGTTGGTAAGCTTTGAGGAAAGTTGATGTTGAGACATTTCTACTGAAGGAAAACTCATTGTGGTCTGAAATGTTTTCTACCAGTAAGAAGAAGTGCCAAGGAAGAAATGTCTCCTAGGCAGGCAGAAAGCCTCTGTGTTGTGGGGCAAGGTGATCTAGGAAATGAGAGAAGACTCGGCAAAACAGAGGAGAGTAAGGCTGGGCAGTGGTATGCTGGGATGTTGCCTGGAAAATACAGGGAATGGAGCACTAAATTGAAGTGGCTGATAGAGCAGAATAACGTGATGGTGTTAGAAAGGCAAGTTTCTGGGATGTGGCCTAGAGAAATGAAAGCAGGCAATGGAAAATGAGAGACAAGGCAAGGCAATGTTTGTGGATTTGCATGATGTAATGAGAACAATAGGTTTTAAGGGTGGTTTTAGCTCCGGAATTGGCTAAAAAGAGACTCCAGGGAGAAAAGAATATTTCGCTATTCTAAATGCAGATGGCTGAATTGATTTCATACAAAGAGAAAACCATGAGCTCTTCGAAGAGGAGTAATGACTTTTCTGTTGGGAAGTTTGGACTTAAGAGATGTAGAAGCACTGGCTGGTAACAAAAAAAACCTCGAAAAGAGGATAAGAGCCAGGATAGAACTAAAGAACCCTGATTATGTGTTGGTGAAACAGCTTGGAGAACGAGATAAGGAAATACACTGGCAGATATGAACACTGTTCGCCAAAATTTCCTACTCAGTGGGCAAAGACATTGCTGGAGGGTGAGGCATTGATGAAAGAGTTCACCTTAAACTAGTTTTCCATGCTGTGACTTTCCCTGCATGCATTGTTCTCAGCATCCCTGAGTCCCAGAGGTTTGATATGAGCCAACTAGCAAGTTGTCTGATGTATCCGGTTTAATTGTGTTTTAGTACTTAGAGTCAGAGCTATAACACAAGAACAAGACCACCTTCAGAGATGTTGGCAATTACACAAATTGGTGTGGAGAGGTTTTGCAAGAAGAGATGCGTTTTGTTTGCATTCCTGAATTTGGCAGGGAATGGCCTTGCTACTTGTAGAGGTGTGAGTTCCTGTAGCTGCAGAGGTGCTCTCTGGGCTCGGAAAGGAATGAAATAATCGATGAAAACAGAAGTCTGTAGCCTAGCAGCTTTTGTTTTCATGAGGATGATATAAACCAAACCAGAAGCCTTTAGACCCACTTGCATCTTTGTGACAAAAGTTAACATTGCCCTGGTCTCAGTGGGGAATTCTGTTGGTGCATTTTTGCCTTTTGAGCCTGCATCCTTAGAAAAGAGCTCTCCTGTGGCTGATGATGCAGTTGCAGCAGGGTGTTTCCAACTTGGCTTGGGTTTGACGCACAGACAGGAGGTGCAGGGGGCTATCCCTGTTGAGCTAAGGAGGGGCAGTGTCATACATATTCTTGGCTTGCAGCAAGTTACCTGAAGTACTTGTGTTTACCTTATCTTATGCTTTTAAACTGAATTTTCTTTCAAGATGAGGAGTCCTCATGTGGGCAGTTACCACAGGTAGGCTAATGTGTGATCTTAAATTGTGCTAGTATGAGATGCTTCACCTAAATCCTCTGGTTTTTCATTTCCAGCTGAAGCTTTTGCATGTCTCTCCACAGAACTTGCACTTAGGCATTGCTTCTTGGTTGTTAGTGTTTTTTTTTTAAACTAGTGTTGGCAGCCTGTGGTGAAGGGATGATTTTAAATGGGTTGGTATGTTATAAAAGGCACAAAGAGGCAGATTCTCGCACCTGCAGTTATCATGTCAATGGGGCTGAGTCACTGATCTGACCAAGAATTACAACACCTCTTATCATCGGCTCGCTCTTGTCTTCTTTTAAGGGCGATTTCACCCATTCAAATTGATTTTTTTTTTTAAATGTTTCCCCCTCTTCCTCCCTAGCCCCGCCCCCCCCATCATTCCAAGTTCTTTAACTTTCAAAAGTGAAGCACAGCTTGGCTTGCCTCTCTTGAAGATCTGCCAACACCCACATTAACCCACAAGTACCTTCTTTCTAGCCAGTATTTTGGCAGGAGACCTTCTAGTGCATAGTTCCTTCTGGAAAACAGAAGAGACAGATCTTGCACTGCTGTTTGTAGTTCTGCTTAGAAGATTTTCAAATATATGCCTTGAAGTCAAAAGGGTTTTTGAATTCTGTGTGTTTTATATTGTGAAATGTGAAAAGAAATGAGTACTTAGATTTTTTGCAATCTTCATTAAGGAAGTGTTTGACTCACTCTGGTTATTGGTGTAGTCTAGTCCCTGGCACTGAAAGGCAGTGAGGATGGCCACTTTCACTGGTGAATGACAATGGACAGATGAGAGCATCCCAACTGCCCCTTCTTTCACCTGTTACACCAGCATTACTCCAGTTGATGCCACAAGATAAATTATATCACCAGACTATATAAGAAAATGACAGAGTGTCTTTCCAGAAGGTGAAGGTGGTGTAGCTGTCAGTTTAGCAAGGTTAAGGCATTGCAGTTGGATGGGTCAAAGCAGTCAGTGGTGCTCCAGATACCTCAGGGACAATAATCACCTGTTTGCTTGTTGCTCATCTGCTGGGAGAGCTTAATATATGGAATTGTGCTCTGCAGGGCTAACAACGTGCATTAGCTGCTCTACTGCCATGAGCTCTTGCACTAAACTGGAAATAATTTTCAGAAATCGGTTGATTTGGGTCTCATAATTTTTCTTCTGGCCTATGAGTTTTTAGGCTTTCAATTACTGTCTGCCATTAGGAAGATGAGAATGAGCAGATCTAGTTTTTGGGGTTTTTTTTCGTTCTGATCACACTGAAACAAAGGGACCATCTTGATGGGAGTCTGGGATGGTATCTTGTGCTGCATTTCTGCTGAAGTGCCATGCTTTCTTTGTCCCTCTTTGGGTTAGGAACTGTCATGTTCAAGACAGGGCTTGGCACTTGTCCTGCCTTTTAATCTGCTTCATTATACCCTAACTTACTAAATAAATTGGAAGTGTTCACTTTGGAATAGAAAAACAGTATTTTAAGGTATGTGGGAGAAGTGCTTATTCTCAGATCAGTCTTATCATCAGAAATGAAATGTTCCAGCAATCCCATCCATTATGCAAAAGGGGGAGAGGGGTGGGGCAGGCATGATGAGAACAATGCAGAAATCTTGACAAGAATCTTCCAGTTGGTGGCATCTATTGCCACTGAACAATGTTTCCCCTGGTGTGTGCATAAGCAGAATGTAGGTCTGTCCACATAGTCACAGCTACCTGCAACCTGCCATTGCCACCCCTTCTGTTCTTTCCCACAGAAGGTAAATGGTAGCTGGGATGAAATATTTTGCTAATTATAAAACATTAAATGATCTTCATCTGCTTTCTCCCCAGTGAATGATGCAATTGAATTATCATTAGAGCTTGTACAGAACCTTTGATTACAATGGAACCATTGGTATTAAATTCAGCCTTAGTTTTCTTATTCCATCGAGTCCCATCATTGTGTTGATTGTACTTCGAAGTCATAGCAAGCTTCCCTCTCCTGCTATTTACCTAATTTATTTCAGCCCCAACACACAACTCCTAAATTCTTGCTAAATTTGTTTCTGAACAAAAGGACTAAAACTGGAGTGTCTTTAATTTAAGACATGAGTTCATTCATTTCCTCGTATCTATTTTCTGTATCTAGAGAGCTATTGTTATGTATGCAGCACTGGAAGGTAATAATACTAATAAAAAGTGATAATTCTCCTAGGATTTGCTGTCAATAGAAGCAATCTATAGAGAAAAAAGCCTAGAGAGTCTCTAAAGCCTAGAGAGTGAGTGATTAAAGTTTAGCAGCAGAAGTGAAATACACTTTCTGGATGCAAAAAGAAGCTAAGGAAGACAGAAAGAAACTAGAGGGATTTGCTCAGTCTCTGAAGCCAGATCTTCCTGTGGTGTGAAGGGGATCATTCAACTCCACCCTGGACCCTTTCAGTGAGGATATGCCAGATGGTCAATGCTATGTGATTTAGAGTAGTTCTCTAAAGGATTGGTAACTTATGAAGGAACTCTGCCTCCTTATGGTCCTTCTGACTTTCTCTTCTTTCCCCAAGAAACCTTTTCTGGCTTGGGGGTATGCAGCAGCTGATGTTCTCTCTCTGCCTTGAGCAGGGCTGGAGCAGGAGTTCAAGGGCTTAGAGAGAAGTCTGGGTGAACTCAGTGGGTGTGAAAGGGTTTATAAAGCTGCTGGAGGGTTGCCTGTGACTCTGGGGACTGTGTGTGGGTGATATTGAATGTAGAGTAGGATGTTACACCTGCCTTTGTTCCTTCCATATATCACAGATTTGACTGGTTTCTGAGAATTGACCTTCCCCAAAGGGGAAATTAAGAGTCCTGAGGACGCTCAGTTTGAGTCAGATCAGGGTCAGCACTGATTATGAACTTGGCCTTGTAGGAATTCTGTTTGTCTGGATGAAGTGTTTGGCCTCACAGAAATCTTTTTTCAACTTGGGTGAGTGAAAACCTACAGAATCTCAGGTTCAGAGAGAAGCCTAGTTGTTTAAAGCCTGCTGCCTCTGTTAGTCTCCTCTCAAAACAGAGTACAGAAGAACTGGGCAGGTGGGATTAGTTTTCTTTCTCTGATAAAAGCAGATTAATTTTAACACTGGCTGAAATTGCACCCATTTTCTCTTGGTAAATGATCCATAAGACATATTGTCAGGAGTGAGCCTTCCATAATGACTGTGGTTAATATTTTAGAGCCATTTTCTCTCTGGATCAGAGCTTAAATTCAAGCATGTGAAAATCGGCAATATATGCTGTATATTAGCTTGATTTCTATTCATTTGCAGCTCAAGAGTATTCTTCACTTCCCCCATGCTAATTTCAGAATACCTCTGAGTTCTGTAGAGGAAGGGATTTGCATCTGATTTCAGACCCAGGTATATATCTATTTATTTTTTTGTGAGAGCTGTCTTGCAGACAGAAGCAAGGCAGGACAGTTCATGTGCTTGTGGGTCTGAGGTGAGGCTCAGGATATGTCAGTTCAGTTACTATCTCTGTTGCAGAGTTCCTATGTGTTTTCCAGAAAATCCCTGTGCCTTGTGGTGACCTGGCTTCCTGAATTGTAGGATGAACATTAAGTTCCTTTCCCTGCTTCCCATGGAACCCATCCATTCTTGGGTTCTTCGGAAGCTGTGGTGCACTATGATAAGTTCTTAATAAGATGCAGAGGTAGAGGGGGAAGATCTCCTAGGGCTCGTTGGTTGAGCTGTACCAATACAAGTTTCTGTGTTATGAGCAACACCACACGTACCAAGGCACATGCCCTGACTGTCTGGGTCTGCTGGTGTTCCATGTTTCCTCCTCACTGCTTGTTCCATACTGCACAGTGCAGGGAACACTGGGACCAGCTACAAAGTACTCCACACAGTCATATGGGGCAGTGAAGATCCACTGTCTGTTAATCTCAAGAGTCCTTCTTCCTGAAGTCCCAGGCAAAGAAGGGTGTCTTTTGTCTCACCTCGCGCTTCTGTGCTGGCTGTTGTTTCCCAAGAGGGTCTTTGCCAGATCCCTTGGGTACTGTCCATGAATGTTGCTTCATCTGGAGAGAACATGAATAACTGAATGCAGTTGCCATTTGTTATATGCTCCACAGAGATGTTTTCTGCCTGATTCCTGCTCTGACTTGCCTGAAAGAAAACATTAAATTTCAGACCATGGCACTTCTGCCATTAAAACCCCATCTGTGTCTGACTGCCTGAGTTTCCCATTACTTTCTAGTCCTAATGTATAAACCAGTGCAACCAAACTATATATAGTGCTTAAAAATTACTTGACCCTGTCTTCCCTTCTTAACATCTGCTTTGGCACTGCTTGGGGTCTGTAACAACAGAATAGCGCTTGTGGCACACAGAACTGCAGGTGAGAAAACACAGCAGGAATTTTAAAGTTTTAGGACAGCCACTTGGGTATGGAAGTTGAGACAAATTATGCAGTGGATGTAGGATAATGGTCTGAGCCTTGGATGAGAAGTTTTAGGACAAATGAAACAGCTCTGGTGTGCTAAAAATAAAAATAATAAAATGATTGGACACAGCCAAGGTGATAGTTTTGCTAAGAGCTCTTGAAACAACTGAAATTGTTAACATTGCAATTATTCTTAATAGCATGGTTTTCTTCTACTTACACATTCTGTTGTCTTGCTTTTTTCATCCCAATTAGGGAAGTGAATTTCTTTCTTAATTATCCAGTTCTCAAGCCCTGATTTAGATTTCTAACGCTTTGAGGTATACTTAACCAGATCCTTGATTATGCATTTGGGGAAAAAACAAATAGGAATATTTGGAAAATGTTTTTAACTCCAGCAGTCCTCTGTGGCAGCATGCTGTTAATTGATAACCATAACACTAGGCAACTGTTGTTTCTACAACTTCGTTGTTGTAGTCATTTCAGAGGAGTGACAGAAGATGGAGGCTGTTGTTCTCCCTGTTTTGCATTGATAAGTCGGTACACTTTTCCTCAAAAGCCTTTCCTTTTCATCCTTACTCACATAAGGAAAAGGGTGCTGCAAAGACTCAGGAAAGGTTTAGGAACTTAGCACTTAATGAGAAGAGATTAGAAAGCACCAGTAGCACTGCTAGGGTGAGCCAGAGTTTTCACTTCACATCTTTATTACGGGAATCCCCAGGGCTCCTGCTGTGGCTCTGATCTTTGCTTTCTCTGCCCCATTTCACAGCTCTCTCACTGCAGCATTGCCACAAAAGAAACCCACCTTTTTTACTTATGAATATCTGAGAAAGAAATTATTAGCACCATCTATTGGAGAAACAGAGATACTGGTTTCTTCACAGATCTGAATATACAAAATCTTGTGCTTTTTTCTCCTGCTTTTTTGATTTCCAGCTATAGTTTACAGTGAAAATGTGCCTAGACAACCTGCTTGTCTTTTAAGTTATAGCAGCCTGGAGTGCTTAGGAGATTGTTCCTTGTTTCAAAATATACCGTAAAGAAATGCAGGGAACCATTTAAAAGAGGGCAAGCAGGCAAATATTCAAATGTCAAAATGGTGCCTTGGCCATGGCAGGTTATGTCACATCAAATAGGACAAGGACAATAACTGAGAAACATCTTGCAGCTGAGGAGATAGGCATGTCTAGTGCCTTGAGCCAATCTGGGCTAGCATATCTGAGGAATTTGGGTGAATAATGGGATATTTGGTCTTCTGTATGGGACAGAGAAGACTCTATTACTTGAAGAAAAAGCAGGGGAATTATTATTGTTAGTGGAAGACTGACTTCAAGGCCCATCTCTGGATTGAAGAGTAGTCATGAACTGACGTAATTTCAGGACAAGCATGGTTTGATCAGTGTGACTGCTCCTGACAAGATTAGTGGCCTCTCTTGCAAGTTTCCAGGAATTTGCACATATTGAGCCTGTTGAACTCCTAATTCTCACTTATTCTGCTGCTTTATGGGCTTCTTCATGTTTCTCTAGTGCTCTTGCCCATTGCATTTTTGTGCTGTTCTGGTAGGTCTTCCTTGTGCTCTTACTTCAATAATAAATAATTTCTTGTTGGAAGCACCATGCAGGCAGGCCAAGGTTCAAATCCCACTCTCGATAAGGAATGATACTGCAAGAACACAGCAGGTAATGATCTCTGAAATAAGAGGTCTGATCTCTGCTGCTGTGGGAAATGTAGGCCCTGCATTGATGGACCAAGATCTGGTACACTGCTGATTTTTAATGGTTTCCCTACCATGGTTGTTGGTGAGTACTTAAATCTTTCTGATGTGTCTGTTGAAACATGTTTCCTTAATACCCAGAATAATTATATTCAGATCTTGTTATCCATTTGCTGTTCTGCCAGCACAATCTTTTAATTTGCACTCTGTGTTATTTGCACTGCAGAAATAGAAGTCCTATCCTTTCTGTAGTCTGCTTTGCTTGGTAAACAAGCAAAGGTCTTTCATGTCACAGCCACGTGATTGCAGCTAACCAAATAAGTGTTTTAAGAAGCTAAGATCTCATAGGTAACTCAACTGGTAAAAGTTTAGCTTTTAAAGAATTGGACAATTACTGTTTCTGACTCTCTGGGTGGCTGTTGGAGAGACCTCAGCACTTTCTGTCATAAATTTCTATTTCAGTATCTTTATCAGTGATAGTTGATAAGATAGCTAGATTTCAGATAATTAACACTCTGAAATTTAACGACTTAGCTATATGAATGCCATTCTGAGAGAATGGGAGGATTAAATACAAAAGGAGGGAGAAACAGAGCTGTGTTACCTTTGGGAATGTAGACTTGTTATAGGTATGAAAGGGTTATTAAGACCTTAAGGGGGGGGTAATGTCAGCTGGACAGTTTTGGCTTTGATCCCATGGGCTAGACAGAATTGCAGTGCTCCTGAAACGCATAGTGTGGAATTGCTTATGCAGTGACAACCTCCGAGCTCCTTCACTCTAGTTTTAAGTGATCCTAGTGACAGGTTTCCCTGCATGCTTCCCTTGAGAGTGGTATGCTTGGTCTAATTGATTGACCCATTAGCAAAGCAAATTTCTCTTGCTATTCAGCCAAAATTTTTCCTTCTGCTTAATTTCAGCCCATCACTTCTAGTTATGCCCCCTGCGAGCCTGCCTGAGCTGCTTCTGCCACACTACAGCTTTATTGATCTTGGCTCTGTATAAGTAATTCTTAACTGACTGAACTTATTATTGGCAGTACCAGGGCAGTGATGGCACTGGGGATAGCCTATTTCTTGACTCTTTGATCTCTGGGGCTGGAAGAGAGGAATGCAGTGAATGAGTTCAGCGTTTCTTGCTGAACTTTCTGAGCAAGGCAAAAAGTAGTTCCTGAGTTTTCCCCAGTTCTTTAGATATTTGCATTTGCACGGCTGTCTGTGTGCAATGTTGTGTGTAGATATTCAGACCACGAGATATTGTGTCCTGAAATCAGAAGCTAATTAACCAGTATTTGGCCTCTGAGAGTTTTCCCAAGGGTAATTTTTTTATTCCTGTCAGTCAGTGTATGAATGTGTGTTGTAGGGACAGGAGATGGATAATGTCCAGGGGAAGTTCTTTCCTTTAAGTGTTTGGCTGAGGAAACCTTTTGTTAGGTGAAAGAGGCATCATGAGAACTAATTCCAAAGCTTCATATGCTCTGATTCATCCATTTCAATGTCTAGTTTAGTTTATGTAGCGCAGAAGCACTGAGCGTATTCAAATCTCCATGAACTGAGGAAGATAATCATCCTTGGACTTGCTCATGCCCTGTTTAGAACTACCTAGATAGATCTGTCTCACCATAATCTTTGTGCTGGTGAGTTTATTCTGCCTCTGGGGGTGTCACTCATCTGAGTGTATGAACAGGAAAAAAGATTGATGTTGCTTGATTGCCGAATTTCCAGGCACTTACCCTTCTGTGCCTCAGTTTACTCTGGGTGCAACAAGATCTCTTTCCCAGGGGTACTAGAGTGAAAAGGGGAAGGATGGTATTTCTTTTGGTGGGACTTAATTTGAAGACCATTTGCAACACATTTTGGGCAGCCTGCTCATGCTGATGTGGAAGCTGCTTCTATGTAATTCTCTGAGCTTACAGAAAAGTAGAACAACAGGATAATTAGAGAGGAAGTATTAAAAAGAATTTTAAAACTGCTGATGGAGTTGCTTCCCATGCAGGGAAAGTAGAGAAGCATGTGAGGGGTAGCAGACAGTGGGAAATACAGCCATTTTGAGGATAAAATAACATTTGCTCGATTGTACTGTTACTACTCCCATAGAGTTTGTTGAAACACTAGCAAAAACTTGTAGTTACCAAGCCTTAGGCACTATGCTGTATTTAAAAGCTGAGATATCAAGGTCTCTGTTTTAGGATATAATGTCCTATCAATGCAAGGAAAAGAGCTAAGCACGGAGAATTGCAGCAGCCTGCTGCCGAAATGCTCGTGGACACTGAGCCACCCACATACTGCTGTGTGTTCCTGGAGGCTGGCTCTGCAAGTATATTAATAAATGTGAGCTGTGCACCTTTCTGCTGTACTGCAGAAGCAAAGCCAAGCCAATTATTTGCCCATCAGAGCAGGGTTACAGTGTCCCTCCTCCCATCTTCCCTATCCATTCTTTTGTTTTTGTATTGTTTTCCTGAGAGTGTAAATGCAGAGATGATTAATTGCCTTGTGACCTGATTCTGTCGCTACATGGGATCTGCTTATATCAAAATGCTCCAGCCCAAATGACTAGAGTATGTCAAAGTTTGGTGATTAAAGAATTATAAAATACTTTCTGAACATCCTATTCTCAATTTGTTGTGACTTTGGATAGAAGCCCAGACAAGAAGGGGAGAGAGAAGGATGAAAAATAAAAAGAAAGTGAAAGGGATTTCTGTAGTATTTTGCTCTCATTTTATTGAGAAGATTGATAACAAACATTAGTGAGACAAAATTACAATGATTTGTATAGATTCCCAGGTGGACAAGTTTAACAGTAATAAAATATTATAGCCTGCTCTATCACAGAACTATTGTACAGATCATAAAATGAAAGGGCTTTATACATGGGCAGGGGAGTGTGTGTGCTCTTATAACATGGATGGAGGCCTCTCATTTTCCACTAATAGATTAAAATCCTGTGTTCGGCTGGAATAGTGAAGTATTGAACTTTCTGCTAATGCTGTGGGTGGTTACTACTGTGGGACAGGAGGCACCTGGCAAACTCCTATTTCGGATTCCAAAGCAAACCTAGTGGATCTTGCTGAAATGCCCCCTAAGCCACCAGTGCCTTAAACCCACAGCTCAGGTGCCCTGTTAATTTCTGTTGAGGCTGGCAGCAGGCTGAGCACCCCGTGGCTCTCCGAGGTGTAAGTGTGGCACAGCACATCAAGGTTGGCAGTTTAAGTGCTTTCTCCCTGCTGCTCTGGTCTGTGGCAGGAACTGAGCAAAACTGAAAAACAGCTAAAGAGAAATAAACACTTCAGGGTTGAGAAATTTTTTATGTGGTGTTTTTAAAATAAGTGGTTTTGGAGTTGCCGTATTGCCTAGTTTTATTTTATTACAGACAATGCTGAGTGAAAGGCTGGGTAACACTGCCTTGTTTGCTGGCTTCTCACGAGGAGTCATTGGTCTCTGCTGTGGTGGAGGAAGAAACTGATGCTCCCTCTGAATCCTGGGGCATTTTTTCTGGTGATTGCTCTGGTTTACAACAAATACCTGCTGGTTTTGTGGCCCTAAAGTGGTAGAGAAAAATTAGAGCTGAATTTCACTGTGAAGCCACACTATCCCCTGTTGTTTTGAGTCACTTCTGACTTGGGCCAAATTGCCAGTCAAGTGAAGTGATTCTACTTCCATGCTTAGCCCTCCTGTGTTCTGCTGTGTGTTCCTTAATACTAAGTTGAGGAGATGAACTTATTACAAAGGTAAATGAGGAGACAAATTCATGGTGATGGTACTTAGCAAATAATTCCTATTTGCTTTCTTTCATTCTCCATAAACCAGTGACATACTGGACATTTGCTTTCCTTTAAACCATGTAGAACTGATGAATTGCTCTTTTAATTATTTCTAGGTATGTAAAAAAAATTAAATTATTTTTTTCTCCAATATTAAATATTTCAAATGCTAATACTGTGTGGAAGTGAAGATAGCATCTACTGCAAAATCATATTTGTTTTGACAGATTGTATGTTTTGGTGAAATTAAATGAATGAAGTACTGTTTAACTATTTTCTTCATTTCATATAACTAAAGCTCCTGTTTCCAGTTAAAAACCAGCATCATCCCAACCCTATTGATCTTTCTGGATTTTTGCCACTATCCTTTTCCAGTTTTCGTACTGTAAATGTTTAAGAAATAGGAAATGCTAAAACAGTCCCTATTCCCTTTTCTTCACTGTTCTCCACCTATACTCTAAGTGCTCTTTTGAAGTGAAATGTAAAGAAACATTCTTTCTGTGAACAAGGTCAAAGAAAAGCTCAGTCTAGAAATCAAATAAATCAAAATTCAATTGAGAAATTTCAATAAACATTTTCAGAGAGGATTATTTTTCTCCAATGTGTTTTCCTTCAAAGAAAAGTCATAGGTTTTCTGACAAACTCTTATTACAAATAACAAAGGGGCTATCAGAAGGAAAAGTGATATTGATACTTCACTTAATTTCTACCTTTTTGTTTGTCCTTTTAGTCAAATGATTAATGATTGATGCCTCTCTGCTTGGAACTCAGAATGCTTTGATTCAGTTTTCTTTCCCTATGTAGTGTTCCTGTTTGTGATCAAACAAATTAATTTCTGAAGCTGGGGCATATTTTAACTCAGGCTTATCCTGCAGCCAGCACACTGGAGTTCTTACTGTGCTTCAGGTTTTTTCATCCTTTGGAGAACAGTGCAGCATCTGGCTGTGGCAGAATATGTTTATCTTTTTTGGTCCTTTTAAACTAGACTTTATGGCTCACTGTGCGCTCCCTTATGCTTTGAATTTACTTTAATATATGGTTGTCTTTTGTCACAGTGTAGGCCAAAGAAAGTCAACTGAGAATGAACATTAAAGTATTACATGTATTTGTAAGTTTGCAGTGAAAAGCTGCAACCCTAAATATGAGCTTGAGCTGTGGGTTGCAGTGTTTGGAGGGCGGAAAGGGATGTTTTGTCCTGCTCATGCCCAGTGTTGGACAGAGTGTTAAGAAATTGAAGACAACCTCAGTATGGGGGAAGATTTGAAATAATAGCTTTCATTACATCCTTCAGGTTTTTTCTTTACTAGGTAATTTATATTCTAGCAGATATAATAGTCGTGTATGTCAGATACTTGTATGCTGGAGAAGAGAAATCAAGAATGGAATTGGGGCAGCTAGTTTGGTTCATAGCTTGGGAAACCTTTATCAAGTTGTTCCACTGGTGTCTATTTGCAATGCCAGCTCATTGAGGCAGCAGTTTTCCATGGGACAATTACGGTTTCTTTCGGAGTCCCTGAGTGAGTGGTCTGTGTGCCTTGCTGATTAGTAGGTAAAAATACAGAACATGTAATATTCTGATAGCTAAATCTTTTCCTTCCTCCCAAGGAAAGCATGATAGCTTCATGTGGCCTTGGTTTGGTATACCAACCTCCAGGAATCAGAAGTTGGGTACAACTGCTTTAAATGCTCCTGACAGGCATCTTTCATCCCCAATTTTAAGAGCATTATCCATGCACTTTTCTTTAAAAAGAAGGGGGGCTGTGGTGGGGGATTAGCTCTGTAAAGCCACTATTTCCCCCAAGAAGTAAGGATGAATGTTTCTGCATAGCCCCTGTTGTTATTCAGGCAGTTTTAGAACAGCTGTGCCAAAGTGAAACAGTGGGTTGTCACTTCTAAACTGCTGGTGCTGTAAAGACAAGGAAGGAAAGGAATGGCAGATGTTTATCTCCATGTTTATACCAAGTTTTAGTGCATCAATCACTCAGTGCTATCAGGACTTGTGGAGGAAAGATAATAGGATTTATTGGTGGCTGTTGGGATAACCCACACACTGCATAAATATGTTAGTAAAACTCCAGGGAGTCTTGGTCTATCAAAATGAAATAGGCAGGAAAGAGCACAGGCTTCCCAGCTGTGGAACAGCTGAGCTCTTGCTGGGAGGTCAGTTCTTCACAGTCAGCATGAACTGCACAAAGCTCCTGGTGGCTTCCCCCACCCTGTTCAGTGAAAGACTGAGAGACAGAAATCAGGAAAACAGACTTGCAGTGGTGGAGGAGGAATAAGAGGTGAGGAATAAGGTGTGTGTTTTCCATCCTCCTGTGTTAAGTCATCGAAGTGACTGGTGGTTGGACTTGCCACAGGCTGCTGGGTTGTGACAGGGGAAAGACTCAGCTGAGGATCCACATTAACATGAGCAGTTAAATTAGAAGAAAAAAGTTTGACTTGTGATTATGTATTACTCCTTAGTGATAATTAGAAGCAGGTGATTCAGAGCATCTTGGAGAAGGAACAGCTGGGTTTTCCCTTGTTTCATTCCAAAGAGTGTTGTCTCCCGACTCAGTTTTTTTCTTTTGCACTGGCCCCTTCTGATGTTGTTCGTTACCTCTTGAAATGAAGCATAAACTGTGATCATAATGTGTCTGTGTATTTACTATTATACAGGTGTTGATGGTCCGGATGATCAATTCTACTTTGAGGTTACTTGTAATTTTTGGCTGATGTACTTGAGTTTTGCATTTTGTGTGATTCAGAGCTGAGTGATAAACATTCATGTAATGTCAAAATTAGTCTGCAACCAAACCCAGATGTTCCACAATTCATAGCACTCTGGGATTTATTAAAAAAACAAAACCCAGAGAATGACTTGAGCATCTGTGGACTGGGAGGAGGGGGGGAAAGACAAGGCAGGCTAACACAGGAGTAAGTCCTTGTTACAAGCAGGTACAAGTGTGGATGTCAGTGCTGCACTCTAGTAAGCCAAACATGCCATAGTACTGGCTATATTAAAATGGAAAAAAGTCATACCCGGTACAGTTTCCCCTGCTGCGGTGTGGATACAAATGCCTGCATACCACCTGTTTAGGCAAATAAGACTGGGTCCAAAGAATAGCCAGAAGTGCATGAGTTAAACCACCAGTCTACATATACTGTCCAAGAGAAGCTGCTGAGGTTTCATATTTGTGCTCACACTTTTGTGTGGACTGCCTGCTGGCTTTGCAGGAGAACGCTGCAGACAAGCGTAACTTGGAATGGGAGAGAGTTCAGGAAATCTCTGGTCTAATCTCCTACTCAAAGCAAGGGCAATTTGAGGTCTAGTCATGTGGATAATAGCTATTCCTTGTTGGATTTTGGAAACCTCTTCAGATGAAGGCTGTGTAATGTCCTCAGTAGCCTGTCCCACTGCCTGACTGTCCTCACTTGAGAAATGTTTCTCCCTTGTGTCTAGGCTGATCCCTCATTTCAGCTTGCACCGGCTCTCGTTCTCTCACTATTCCCCTCTGGGACAAGCCTGCCTCCTCTTCTTGATGAGCTCCCTGCTGGCAACTCGAGTGCCCCAAAGGCACGTCCTCTCTGGGCTGAGCAGGTCCTGCTGCTGTTGGCTTTCTGCATAGGTGCTCCACCCCACTGTGCAGACAGCTCTGCCCTGAATAAGCTCCACTTTATTGAAGGCTTCTCTGCACTGGGAGTGCAAAAACTGTGGATGATACCTAATATGTGCAGAGCAGAGGGAATAATTGCTTCCCTTTTTCACTGGCTGGGCTCCTGTTCCTACACCCTGTGAGGCTGCCAGCCACCTTTGTTGCCAGGATGCTGGGCTGGCTTGTGCTGTGTTTGCTTCCTGCCAGGACCCCTGTTACCTCCTCAGTGAGCTGTACCCCAGCCCCTCTTTAGAATTTTGGCTCTTTTTACAAGAAGCAGATAATACACAACATAGTTTCTGTACTTGCTCATGTTACATGGGTCTGGACGATGAGGTTGCCTTCAGGCATCCTGATGCAGATGATTATTTCCTCTGAACACTTAGCAACTTGACATTGTTTGAAGCATGGGCATGGTTTAATACACAACAAAAAAGCCCCTCTTAAACATTTCACTCAGGGCTGTTGTGCTCAGAGTCAGTGCTAGTCTAGGGAGTTTTCTATTTATCCCTTTTCTTCTCTTGAAGAGAATGCCTTTAAGAACATGCTTGGTAATCCAGGAGATGTCTCAGAGTCCTAAAGAGCAGCTGCACAATGTGATTGTGTGTTTCCTTCAACATAATAAGAAATTCTTCTTTGCATCTCTAAGTTACTGACATTGCTTGGAAGTGACACGGCATGTGCTTCCTTCCTATTCTCAAAGAGACTGTGAAATTCTAACTTTGATAAATTAAAAAACAATCTTCCCTTAACTTCTGAATGACTGAGCTAGATGAGGATTAGCTGCAGAGAAACCAGCATTCCTCAAGTTTAATTGAACTGGTGTATCAGACTGAATAAATTTCACTTCAGTAGCTCCATGGGTGCGTTAACTAGTGCTTATCCAACCAGGGTTTTATTACTTTGAATTAAATTTTATGAATGATTTAATTAAAAGAAATAACCATACAAAGCTGAGAATGGGTTTAATAATGTTTTTTGGGTTTGGGGTTTTTTTGGTTTTGTATTTTTTTTAACAGTGGCACACTACAGTTGCCCTGCTACAACATTAACAATGGGCCTTTCCCATCAGAAGAGCCCTGCAAACTGTCATGGTACCAGATAATGAGGCTTATGTTCTTTGTTCTTGGGCAAGTGGACATGTGTCTAGCTGCAGATCTGTGTGCAGGCTGGGAACCCAGCAGTTAATGTCTCTGGGGGGGGGCTGTAGATGCCGTATAGCCTCACAGAGCACAAATATGTAAATAGCTCAACAAGAATCTGTTCTCTGCCATCAGTCATCCCATAGTTTGCCTAGTTCAACAATAGATCACTCCATTTTAAGTGACAAATGTATACAGTCTAATAGAATCAAAATGCATTTCTCCATTTATGTTTCCTGATCTGTTTCATCTTTATAATTTGTCACACTCCCATATTTACTTTATACCTGGATTCTTTCCTTTTTTTGGTTTCATATCTTTGCTGTTTGTATGCCATGCTGTTTTATTTGCTGAAACTAGTATTTAGCCATAATGATGTTACCAGCAGTACTGTTTTAATAAATAATAGATTTCATAGCTGAAGCTATGTCATCCTGTGGTTTTGATTTCTCATGGGAACCAAATTTTTTCCATGCAAGATGTACCTGATGTCTTGTTTTAGTTATGCACAATCCAGCTTTCCAGCTGCTGGAAGAAGCAGATTGTGATGAACATTTAACATCTTTTATAGCAACGGGAGAGGTAAGGTTAGGAAAGGGAGGATCTGTTTTATTTTCATTCTCTTATATTGTAATTTGTGGTCTCAAAGGTGCTATTTGCCTACCTCTAGCCAGCTGGGAAGCAGTGCTCTAACTTGTGTAAATCTCAGCTTTGAATGCTTTGGAGCTCAAGAAAAATCATATGGCTGAAGACTGGGGGGAAAAAAAAAAACAAAACCAAACAAAAACCAAAACCAACCCACAGTTTGGCAATAAGTAGACCTGTTCTGATAAAATTACTTAAAATGAAGCCTTAATTATCAGGGACAGCTGATTACAAGATGGACAAGCTTTTGTTACCACTTTCCTGGACATCTGCAGAAGGACCTCCATCTGCTCTGTGTTTTGGGACTGCATCCAGGGCCAGACTTACTGCCCATATGCACAGTGAGTTGAGAAGGCTGGACCTGGAGGTTGGTTTCCAGATCCTGTGCACTGGATGGCTGAAGCTCACCTCCAGCTTCACAGGCAGAGGTGGGTGAGCTGCTTGGTGCCCAACGAGACTGCTCTCGCACACAGATATAAAGCCTGGCCTGGACATGGCTGTGGTTCTTCATGCAAAACCAGAGCAGAGGTACAGCTGAGAAACTTAGCTGTGACACATGGCAGTCTTCAGACTGAGCCAAGTGGGAAGAAATTCTGGAGAAGTCAGGATTTGCCAGTTCATTATGGTGTTCTGTCCTCCTAAGCAGATGGGGCTAGCTGGGTTTTGTGTTGTGGGACTGCTGTAAAGACCTGCAAATGTGAATCAAATTGAGTATCTTATTAGTTAGAGAAAAAGACCAGAAAGGCAGGACTCGTGGGTTCCTGTGCTGCCACTCCTGTGTGGTCTAGGGTAACTCGATTAACTGCTCAGGGCTTCAGTGCAAGCCATCTGTAACGTAAGCATCGTGATACTTACCTGCCTCTGAGGGCCATTTGCTTAATTAAATTGCTGAGATCTTCAAATAAGAGATACTTTAAATTAGTAGTTCTGTGTGGAGTAGAAGTAATGGAGCTTGGTTTCCAATGGCTTTGTCTTGTGGTTCATTGCCAGCTCTGATTGAAACTTTCCCCTGGGCCAAGACTTCATGAGGATTTTCTTTCTAATTCTCTCTCCAGGTTTCAGTTGTTCAATAAGAGGTAAGCCTGGCCTTTCCTGTAGAAAGGGCATTCCCAAGGGATATTTCTTAGATGTCTCTTTTCTGCCCAGCTGCCTGGCTTGAGAGATTTGTGTTACTGCAGCTGTAAACCTTAATCTGAGTCAGCCAGGAGGTTCAAGCACTGCAGCAGGAGGAGAGACCTGCAGATGCAAAAGCCTTGCTTGCTTTGGAAAGCACGTGGAACCCAGAGTGTTACATGGCAAACCTATCACTTAGAAATGATGGAGGAACTGAAAGATGCAGTAGGGTTTGTGTGTTTTCCTTGGTCACTGTTAGTTGTGGTCATGGCTCCTAAATCACTTGGACACTTTGCTTGCCTGCTCCAGTGTGATGCTATCAAAAGGGTGTCTATATCCCTTTTTGTTTTTTAATTGCTCCCTTTGCATCTGGACACATTCCTGTAAGAGTGTGGTTTATGGATTTTCTCAGTGCTTAAGGCCAAGGAGAGCCTGTCAAAACCAGTTAGCTGATCCCAAATCTCTTGTGTTGGTAGCTCTGTGACAGCTCCCCGTGCTGCAATTCATTTCTGCTGGCAGACTGTTCAGTTGGGAAGAGTTTTGTAGGATTTTTCAGCCATTCTATCTTTTGAGCACACTTCCTTCTGGGGCTCCCACAAACAGACTAGAGATAAAGCAGATGCACCTTGGCACCCCACTTTAAATTAGACTGTCAAATACATTGCGAGCCTAGGAGAGCAGGTGGGGGATTGCTCACTACAAAGAAGGGTGTCAGAACAGAGGGTTGATTTTGAGGTTCAGGGAATGGGGAGCATACCTGGTCACCTCTGAATGTGAGCGTGTGTGAAAATATGTAATACTACATCTGCACCCTTTAGGCAGTACTCCTTCTGTGGTTAAGCTTTTTATCAAATCAACTCAGGAGTTCACACTTTCTCCCTGTTAGTCAGTGTGAGTGAAGCACAGTGAGAAACTCCTCTGAGCTACATTTCTGTTTCCTTGGCTGCTGCTCAGCTGAAGCTGGGAATAAACTGACTGTAGGGTAAAAATGCAAAGAAACATCACTTACTGGTGGAGGAATCCATGGGTGCAGGAATTGTACCACAGATGCAGAGTCTGGCTTTTGGGCCTGCAGCTGCAGAGAAAATGAGCAGTGAATAGGCAGTTAATTGAAAGCTAAAGTAGCTGTTTACTGACAGTATAGTCTTGTCTTTTCTCCTATGTGTAATCTGTGTGAGATCACTTGAAATCAGCGTCTTTGACCCAACTTGTTTCCAATATTTGTTTGTTTTCCCTTTTCCAGCTGAATTTATATGCAGTGCTTTTCACTCTTGCATTCTTCTTTTTTTCCCCTTTTTTCTTCTTGATGCCAGCATCTTGTATTGTTGATCCTCACTGTTAAACTGCTGCTATGCATCAGCTGGAAAACTGATTCTCTCACTGAGCCAGTTAAATTCTGCTGATCTTCGCTCAACAAGTAATTGGAACTTTAGAGAATAGGGATGCAAGAAGGACTACTTGGATAAAGAAGGGTTTACAGGTCTGGGCAAAAGGAATTTTAAAATACTTATGGGATATATAGAGTAAATGTTGAGTCAGGGAAAGAGGTAAATATTTGTGGGATCTCATTGACTGAATGGGGCTATTTAGGTCTGCTTAAATTCTTTGCAAGGCTGAGGGATTCATTCCTTGAAAGAATAATGTGGTTAATAATAATGCTCCTACTGCGTGAGTTGCTGACTGGTATTTTGTACCTGCTCAGCTTTTTCATGTTGAAGTACAATGTCTTATGAATATGTAGTGTCAATACATTCATTTAGAAAATCACATTGGTCAGAAGTGTAGAACAGGACAGTGTTTTACTGAGAAGACAAAGTTTTCTCATGTGGAATGTTATAGAAAATAACACAATAACACTTCTGAATTCTGATGTTACAGCTGCTGATGGTCTCTGACTCTAAGAACTCCCTATAAGCTAATGCAGAATGTGGTTACCAAGCAGAAACACTGGTGATTGGTTTGTGTGTGGATACAGTATTAATACTATTCTAAACACAGTCAATATATGAACTACTTGGGATCAGTTGTCAGTAGAGCTGGCTGGCATTTTTCTCATTAATATAAAAGTAATTTGTAGTATGTGAAAATGTAGTGATTTTTTTTTTGTTTATTTTTTTCCCCAAAAGGGTTTAAAAAAACCTGGGGAGAGCTGAAATTAAGTATATCTTTCTTGCTGCTTACTGAGAAGCTTCATGCCCCATTCCCCCTCTGTTTACAGTTAGAAAGTGAGGTCAAGAAGAGCCTTCCAACTGAGTTGCCAGAAAGGAGGCAGTCAGGGCCATCTCCACAGAGATCCGTGAGTATACTTAAAAGTAAAGGAGGTTGTATAGATGAGATAAAGAAATTGGAGCACTCTACTTCTATTAGCCTGCTTGGATGTCACTTGTCAGATTCACTAGGCAGGTATTGGTTTGAATTTTTTTTTTCTTCTCCACTGGTACAAAATCCCTTTTAGATGCAGAAGGGAAAGAAGGAAGAGTATCTGAAAATGATCTGTAGAAAATTCTTTTTAAGAATCTTTCCACCTGCAAATTATTCTGACACAAAATTCCCAATCAGTCATTTTCTTGAAATACTTGAAGAGCAGTCAATCACAAAGTGTCTTAGGAAAGGATTTTGCTTTATTCTATATTTTATTTCATAAGGCTCAACTTACATAATGACAAAGGTTAGAACAGCTCTTTAACTGCTCAATATCTGGGCACCACACTAATGAGTACTCCAGAAATGTCAGAAGCACAGCATAGGTATGCACTGAAAAAGTGTCCAAGACTTAATACAGGGACCCAGTGTGGTAGATGCCAGACAATGCTTGTACTTGGAAGGTACACCTGGTTGCCAGTAAAGCCATGAAGGTTGTGAAGGGAAGTGAACTGTGAGCTAATGTGGGCAAGGTGACCAAGGTGTGCTGGGAGCATGAAGCTGGCTATTGAACCTGAGGAATCCTGAGTGATGTGGAGCAAGATCCTGAGGTAAGCGGAGAGGTGAGACCATGCCAAGATGCTCACAAAAATGGTGGAAACCTGACATTAAAACAAGAAAAACAAGACAGAGATGTGCTGTTTAGTGTAGTTCTAAAAGTGGATCCAGGGATGTTTATGGCAGCAATTTCATTGCTTGGAAACAATGGCTTTTAATACCTAAAGCTTTTTGTAATATATGCAGTTACAACTCCAGGGAATTAAGGCAGCAAGAATTATTTGAATTGTCTGAATATATTTGTATTACTGTTCAGAAGCTGAATCTCCTTTTGTTTGTGTTGTTTTCATTAGTTTCTTGGATTGAAGCGGCACATGAAAAGTGTTTCAAACCACTTAAGGGGTAGGATGTTATTTGGTAGAATCATTTTTCAATTAGTTATTAAATCCCCTTGCTGTGTTAGAGCTGAGCCTCCCTTTGGCTTTGTAGGCTGAACAGCTCGATTGGAGAGTGCCAGATTGTTCACCAAGCCTGGAAAGATCATTGAATGCTTTGGGTTGGAAGGAACCTCATAAATCATCTAGTTCTAACCCCCCTGCCATGGTCAGGGATGTTTTCAGTAGACCAGGTTGCTCAGGGTCTCATTGAGCCCACATATACAGCAATGGAGCATCCACAACTTCTCTTGGCAACTGTTCCAGTGTCTTACCACTCTTACAGTAAGGAACTTCTTCCTAATATCCAATTTAAACATACTCTTGTAGGAGAAACCTACTCTTGTAGGAGAACAATATGATGCCAAATGGAAGGAAGACCACGGAACTGCTTGATGAGACCGAGTGTCAAGAAGGGGAGCTACAAGCAAGAGCTATTTCGTAGAAGAAAAAGTTCATTGCCTTATATCGGGTTGTTACGGGTTTCCTCGTTCATGAAGTCACGGTCGCGAAGCTAAAGGTCACGCTTGCGTGCGAAACAAAATGGAGTTTGGTTTTCTCTCTCATGCTGTCCCCGCTCCCTGATTGGTCAGATTTTTGTCTAAACAAGGGCGGAGATAACCATATAAGGAAAGGCTCCACTGTGGCAAAATCTGACAAATCAGGGTCAGCATGAGGGAGAAGACGGAACTCCATTTTGTTTCGCACGCAAGCGTGACCTTTAGCTTCGCGACCGTGAATTCATGAACGAGGAAACCCGTAACAACCCGATATAAGGCAATGAACTTAGTATTTATAAAAATACTTAGCTTGGTTAGTCTGGTCCTCTTTGGGAACTGAATTGTACCCTTGGCAGAGGATCACTGCTGAGGTCCTGCAGGGCTGGTATTGGCCTCTATGGACTTGCACCTCAGGAGACATCTACAGGTGCCACCACTGTGACAATATCAGCAGGGTTGGAGGCTCACTGGGAGCATCCAGAAGGACCATCCAGAAGGTGGTTTGAGTATTCAGTGTGGCCCATCAGATGTTTACCCATAAAGATGGTTCCTGCAAGGTGTGTGGAAAGGAAAGCGGAGCAGTTTAAGGGAGCAGTGTATTGCACCATCAGGGCAGCAGCCAGGTTACTCACCTGAAGACCTCACACTGTGGAGAGCTCTGCTGGTAGGAGGCTGGGGAAAACATCACAGAGTAGGCAACACTGTGTCGTCATCTGTGCCTTTGCCTGGGTACCAGCTGACCATCCCTAGCCTAAAGAACTAGGTTTTAGGATTTGGGTTTAAAAATCTGCAACACCTTCTTCAGTTCTAGTACTTCCAAATCAAAACCCTGCTTGTTCAAACTAAACCTTCAAATTGGTGATTCTAAGCTGCTACAAATCCCCTCTCTGTTGATGGGGAGCTGGCTCAACTCTGGCAGATTTGGACTTAGTTTGGGATTCTGTTCATGCATGGGCAGTATTAACAGCTTGAATCAATGGAATAGCTGAGGAGCAGAGGTTACCATTTCAGCTGTCTTGCAAATCCTATAACCAAAGCGTGTAATGTGGTGCTACAGCAGCATTTGTGCTAGGTTGGTTTTTTAGACCTGGAAAGTACAACCTACCTCATAAAATGTCTCCAACAAAATACTGTTTAGAAAATTGGCCTGTAAGTATCGCTTACTGAATGTGACTAGGGATGTGCAGTTGCTGTCTGCAATATCTGCATTTTTGGGCAGAGGTCTGGAAGAATAAGAAGAGTAGGTGAAATATCAAAGAAAATGAGTGATCCCAATCATGTGTTTTGCATGGATTAATAATGATCCTTTGAGCTATCCTCAAGGTTTGGCTTTGAACTCCTTGGGGGGAGCCAGATTAGGCAACTGGAACAATTCTTCTAGGTGATGAAAATCCATAGACTAGGCAATGTGTCCTAGAGGGCTTGCATCTGGATGAGATGTGTGGGTAAGTGATGCAGTGGATTACCAGCAGAGCTGTGAGCAGTGCCTTCCTCCCTGGCTCTCCCCTTTTGCAGCAGTCCACCCTGCTTGCCAGACTACTGTTTGAATTCACTCATATTGCAGTGAATGCTCTTTCTGATCTTTGGCAAAACAAAATGTAACAAAAAAAAGAAAAAAAAAAGAATAACAATCCTGCTTCTGAATGTGTTCAAGTATTTATTTTCAAGATACAAGCAGCCTGTCTGTTTAAAAACAGAATGGCCACCCCCCCACCCTGACTTTTTTAAAAGGCAAATCAAGTAGCAGTGCAATACAAATCCAGCAGCAGTTCAGAGGAAGAAAAGGCAGCTCAGCAGGAGGTGCTGAATAATGCTAAAGCAGTTAATAAGTGAGCAGACAACAGTAAGCCCATAGAATGCGTCATATATCACTCTTCCATACTGGAAAAGGACTGATACTATGGGTAAATGTGCAAAAAACATATTTGTGCCTATTTTAGAAGTGCTGTTCAGGTCTTCTTGCTATTGGAACTGCAGGGAACGCAGTACAGGGATGGAGGGATGTTTGACAAAACCATTTTTAGCTGTGTTTTGTTCTTCTAGTGCATGGGAAAAGTGCTAACTTTCCAAAGAAAAAAATTAGTGCTTAATTAAAAAACCAAACAAACAAAAAAAAGAACCCAAACCCCAAAACACACGGGGGAAAAAAGCAAACAAAAGCGCAAAGAAGGGGGAAAGCCTCCAGAGATAACTAGAGGTAAATGCCCTTGTGAGTTGGACTGCATCCATATTTCACTGTACGTGACTCTACCTTCTCCCATCCGTTATCATACTTCCCACCACTGTTACACGGGGCTGACCTTGTTGTGGCACTCAGCTGCTATACCTTATGAAGAGACCAGCATTTTTAAAGTCTGTTATCTTTTTTGTCACAATACTTGCATATTACCAGCAACTGTTTTTCCACAAAGTTATCTGAAGTTTGTGAGGAACAAACACCCTTTGAAATCCAGTCCTCACTGAAGAGTATAAACTTTATTGTTGATGCTGATGGCAAGATGGTTTTTCCCTTGCTGGTCCAAAAGTATGGCACAAAGAAATTATTGCTTTGTCAAAGTCCCTGATACAAATAATTCACAGACATTGTTACAAGGATTCTTGTCTCTCTAATGAGCTGTAGATCAGGCCTTCATTAAGTTTAAGAGCCTGAATGAAACATTGCTGAGTCTGCTTCTGAATTGAAACTCTTTTTTGAAATACAATAAGAAGTTTCTCACACTTCTATGTATTAAAAAGATGGACCCAACCCAGGCAAGTTCCTAAAATTCATCATTGGCAATATGTGCTAAGGTCCTGGTAGAAGGTCTGAATTACCTTTGATTAGGGTAATATTTTTTCCAGATTTAATTAAATATAGATGGAAGTTCTTTCTTTTATAATTATTCCTGGGGAGAATTATTTTAGAGTAGATACATTTCATAAAAACTGTTTCTAAGGGATTCTAAGTCTTTCTAAGTGTTTCTAAGTCTTAGCAGAGACAGGAGTGATGGGAGCAGAGTGGGAGAAAAGTAATTTTATCACTTGATAATAAGAAGTTATGTCTAATGGTCAGAGTTAAGCTTACTCTGTTCTTAGCTGCTGCTGAATTCAGTGTTGCCGAATAAAATATTCAGACAAAGTTCTAGGATGTTGAGGAGCTTCTATGTAAGTTCTGGTACACAAAAGGCCCCTATTTGGGTTTGTTCTTTGCCATTGTGAGCCGTGCTTTATATCCTGGGCTCTGCAGATGCCAGAGTTAGACCCCAACTTCCAGGAGTGTGCAGTATTCAGGAAAAAACAATGAAAAAAGTAAGAATGTACCTTTACTGTTGAGGCATTTTGCAAGAAAATGAGTTCATACTGAGTTCTGGGTGGGGTGGTCATAGCTAGTGTGCACTAAGAATCCATATTCATGTGAAATCAAGCTAATAATTTAAATCTTCCCCTGTAGTGTGGATAATGCAAAGACAGTGATTTCATGTTTCCTGGAGTGGAAGGTGGAATAGAAGTATAGGGAAACTAGATGAAACAACTTTGACAAAAAAGCTTGTAGTCAGAGAATTAAGGCAACTTTTCCAGAACATGTAGTCTGTGAAATAAAACAGGACTGGTTTCTCCTTCTATTCTTTAAGTGTTGTCTGTTGGTTGGTTTTTTTTTTTTTCTCTTCTGCCATTGTTTATGTGTTGCACCTGTTTTAGTAATCCAACAGGTTGATTCCCCCCAGAAAGCTTGAAGTAAACCTCCTTGTCCTCATTGTATTGATTACAAAAATAAATGTCTATCCAAATTTTCTAACTGAGGCCTTAATAATGCTGTGGAGTTGGGTGCTGAAGTATAAGTTAGCCTTGTTGGAGAAATTTCATGCTAAAATCGGTGGGAATTGGGAATTCTTTTTAAACTTAGCTTCTCTATGTTGACATTTCATTGGCACTACTCTTGCTGCAGTGTTGATACTGCTGATTTCTCTATGGCTATGCCAAAGACAAGGTGAGATCAAATCTAGAAGAGTTTTTCTTGTCCTGTGCTGGCATCTTACTCTTTCATGCCCTCAAAAACTTTTATTGATCATTAAGTACCGTACTAGACTAAAGTGTATATTTAAGCTACTGTCTCCCACTGATGTGCATCTTGTTTGGAGTTTCACATCATGTGGGCAATGCTGGCTGAAATAGTGTTTCCACAACAGAAAAACTGTCAAGTGTAATTATTACGTATAAATATCTAGCAATGGTTCTGCAATGTAAGAGGCTGATGTTTTTTGCTTAGAAATATTTCATTTAGCATTTAATACTAGTCTGTATTCAACTGTTACATGTAAGCTGTAGCTAGCTGCAGGCTGGCTATGAAGTCTGCTACCAACCCTGTGCCTGCAGCCCCTTTGGGGCTCCTTGTCATTCTACATTGAGAATAATGAGAGTCTACAAGTTCAGTCTGGACAATGAACATCAAAGAACTAAAATGAACTCAGATAAATTCTGTCTTAAGTAAAAAGTAGCGTCTTCTGTGGAAAATGAACAGTGACTTCTGTGTTCCAGAGGATGCAAGATTTCTTGGAGACTGTATCCACACAGATTTTCCCTGAACTGCTGACACAATCCTTAGAGACAGACTATTACTAGTGACTCTGTTAACCCTCAATTTTTGCAGGCTCTTTTTTTTTTTCTTTTTTTGTTCCCGAATTTAAACGGTCAGGAATGTTTCTTTCTCAAAATCTGCAGGTATGATTTCCCTCATGTAGATAGTATTTTTTTGTGCAGCAGTTTGATCTGGAAACCAATGATAATGTTTTCATACTTGCACAAAAAGCTCAGGAGCACTTAAAAGTCAGTGCAGTCTGCAGACCTATTCTTGCCACATCTCTCTTGACAGGTGAGATGTACTTCTTTTGGACCAACTGTTTCAAAGGTTTTTATTCATGTAATAGATAGCTGAGGAGACATCAACTGCTTAAAAGACAGTTTGACTTCACTCTTTGATCAGGAAGAGAAAGGGCCATTCAATCACCATCTTATCTAGATCTTAGAAGATTTTTCTGTATTATAGTCCATCTTAAATCACCCACTTACATGTGGAGTTGGAAGAGAGGAGTGATCAAAGATCTACCACTTTACCGAGGTTTTCTGCTCTTACTGTCATTATTGAGGTTGACAGCAGTCCAGAAGCAGGCTATACATTTTCAGGCTAAAGATAGTACTTTTCCAGCATCCCATAGTACTCCCACATAAAAGTAAATATTAAAGATACTTAAAATAAAATTGACACTTGTTATGAATAAGCAGTTAAGCTCATTTTTTAACAGCAAATCCATGCCTGAGCTAACCTGTCATAGACTTGTTTGATATTGAATCAAAAAAAATTCAGCTGACGAAATGGAGCTGTCATAAACCTTGTAAAAGTCTTTAAAAAAAAAAAAAGTTACAAACTTGCTGTAATAATCCTGCTGTTTACTCCATTAATACTTTATAATTGATATCTGAAGCATGTAAATGTATACTTGTAAAAATTAACAATGACATCTTCTCTCTAAATATTTTTTTTTATTTTAAAAAACACAGCTGTCACTGCCTGAAATAAATACACTGTATCTGCTAATTAGGACTTACATGGTAAATGAAGACTGGCATTGGGTAAAAGCATCCTCCTGGACTGGTAAATATTTCAAATCAAGGTTCTTTTATTTCTAGAGAGAGTACAGAAGGCGTCTATACTAGTATATTATAATGTACAGTGAGATATACAAGTAAGCGCTGAGTTGTAATGACACCTATGGGGAATTTCTTGCTTTTAGTTATGTTGGTTTATAAACAAAATTATAATGAAATATGATATGTGTAGAGGAGACCTTGGAGTCGTGTTTATGAAGCCAAAGGTATGGAGACATGCCACAGCACACACCTATCCAGTTAAAAGGACTCAGGCTGATTATTATACAGAAATCACATGGTAACAATTTGCAGGTGAAGGACAGCCAGCCAATTGGTGAATGGATTGCAAACTGTCTGAAAAAGCCTGTCAGCTCGAATTCTGGGTGGAGATCACCTTGGGGAAGGCACATGGCAAATATTTTGCCTGGAAGTATTTGATGTGCCAACTGAGTCCTCCTGTCTCCAGTGTTGTTCTGTCTCTTTACCTCCAAAGCAGGGAGATAAGTACCATGGAAGAGCTTTCAGTAGTGGCAGGGGAACTGTTTAAAGCAAAGCAGTATCTTTTTCCCTGCATGTCAACTTCAATTCACTTTGAATACTTGCAAGAGCAAATTAAATTTCCCATCATTAAATTCTCCTTCTGTAGCAAGGGTCAGGAAGGATTTGGGGACTGCATGTGTTTGTGCTCATTGCCACAGTGAGCTCTCTGCAAATCTGTTGGTGGGACGTGAGGAAAAAGTGAATAAGGTAGTAATGTCCACAATGTAGCTTGTGTTGTCACAACTAAAAGTTTAATGAAAAACCCATCAGAAACTGCATGACGTTTCAACTCAGTTTTCTAAACTTTCAGATTTTTTCTGATATATGGGCAGAGTAGCTCCTTTCCCCTTCTTGCAGTTAAGCATAGATATGGTAAAACTAGGCATCTTTACATTATGCTCACAAACTTAGTCTTTTCTCATGATTATTGAAAACTGATACTTTTCCATGCTCTTCTCTGAGCAGGAATGGCACTATTAGTCCACTTGTATTGACCTCGGAGTAATTACTTTGGTTAAGAAATTCTCTTGAATGTGCAGAAAATGTCTTGGAAAAGGGAGCACTGCTTTGAGAAATTGTACGTGTCCTCTTTCAAGTTATCATCACAATCGGCAAGTTGATGTTTCCCATTACTTACTCAAAGAACTCTCTTAAGTTGCTAATGGGATTTGTTTTCACATGTGTTTCTAACGGACCTCTCTAAAGGCTCTGCCAGTGGCTTGAACACTGTTCTAAAGCCTCCTTTGCTGAAGTGACAGTAAGCTGACAGGCCAATAGGAAACAACATGGATTATGTGAGGGGCATTTCATCGCATATGTAGTGTGGGATGAGGGGGAAATATATCCGGAACATGCTTCGTATTTTCATTGCTTGGTTTTGTTGACCTTAGAGACAGGTGGAAACAGAAAAGAATTGCTGTATATTAAAATGCCTATGGCAGTATTGCACTTTTTATCAGTACTGAGGCACAGCTTTTGTTTTGTAGACTGGATTAGAGTGTCTTTTGCAAAATACATTATACCAAAATGTTTACCAACCAGAGAAATGCTGGAGGAGAATGCCTTTCCTTGATGGTTTAAAAATTTGTAGCTGTAATTTAAGTTTTCAAAAGCAAAGATTGGAAGCATAGAAGGAAATATCTTGAAGACATGTGACTCTGAGGAGATAAGAGCACCTGCTCTGTGCAAACCTAGTCCTTTTCAGGCCTTAATGAGGTGAATAGCCGGAATCACTGAAGACTTCTGAATCTTGAACTGTGCAAATGAGGCTTCTGTGGTACTGAAGGCTTTAGGTGACCACCCTAGCACGTGGTTGTTTGGTTGTGTTATTGTTTTTTTTTTTTTTTTTGAAGAAAAATGAAAAGGCAAAACAAACCAGTACTGTTCCTCTCAAAAGAGGCAGTAGTGGCAATGACAGTTTGGAGGATGCTTTCTTTTTGCAGTAGAGGACTTGAACTCATTCCATATAGAAGCAGTATCTTTTTGGTCATATTAAGATAAACTAAAGCCGTACCACTAAAATTCTTAGGATTCCAAGGGTCTGACCAGAAGAATTGAGTGGGGAAAAAGGATAATGTCTGACATACAAAGAATTGCATCAAAGTTCTTTCTATTCAGAATTTAAATCCTAAAACATACAGGTTTTCAAAAAAATATTAGGTCCAGTGTATTTGTTATCAGAGGCAAGCTACAATGTATCATCCTCTTTGTGAGATTCTGTTATCCAGATCTCAGTGTATCTGTGTTTTCTTTCTGATCATCTTTGTCTTTCCCTGTTTTTTTTTCTCAACTGACAGTTAAGTCCACCAATTTGGTAATTACTGTCTATCATTTTAAGTGATGGGCTAAGGGCCAATATTTAAGGTCAGGGCCGTGAACATCTGACTTCCCTTGAGAGTAGAACTCGATGAGTAGGAAGAATATTGATTCACTGAGTAGATCAACTGAAAAGAAGGAAATTTTTCAAATGCTTTTGACCTAATAGCATTCAACCTTCTCTACTTGAGGGAAGTTAATGAAGGGGTAAATCAAAGAGTGCATGAATCATGCATCAAAATACAAAATGAGAAACATTGAAAAACCAGCCCAGAGGCTTGCTACTGATAGCTGGAGTGTGTAATAGACAGGGTTTAGACTAGAGTTACTGAAAATGTCTAGATTTATAGCAAATGCAGAAATGAGTGAATTTGACCCCTAACTGAGGGTAAAACCTGATTGACCTCTCTGGCTACTTCAGTGGACTTGCCTCTTTAATAGGAGCGCAGAACCAGAATTCAGTCTTCTACCTAAAAATCTGTGATGTAATTTGCATAATGGGAGAATCTGTAACTTATTCTTCCCTCAAATTGTATCTTTTAATTTAGGAAAAAAACATCCTACTTCAATTCCAGTTTTTTCTTCCTTTCCCCAATACATGCAACCCTGAGCAATTATAGTTTTTATTATTGAGTAATAGCATCAATGACGAAGTATTAAAAACTTCCAAAGCTTCTCAAAGAGTACTGCAGATCTTGAAAAGACCAGCCCCTTTGCCCCTTAAAAAAACAATTCAAAGATATTTCTATCATGGCTTGTATGACTGGCCTTTAAGAAGGTTCTGAGTCCAAGAACTGAGTCCATCGCCTATTTGCTGGAAATCCCACTCTGGAACCTGATGAGGTTTGATAATCTAAACTTCTTGATTTCTGTATTTTGTATCCCTGGTCAGAATGAATGGTGTGGAAATGTCAAAGCAGCTTTTTGTATGATCAGTAGGAGTTGGGTGAGATGGAAAATGCTGATAATGATCCAAAAAGACTTAGATACCTTGGTTGAGTTTAACTTTCTTGGC
The DNA here is from genome assembly GCA_035221455.1 of Xenops minutus. Taxonomy (NCBI): domain Eukaryota; kingdom Metazoa; phylum Chordata; class Aves; order Passeriformes; family Furnariidae; genus Xenops; species Xenops minutus. The sequence goes on along the minus strand of JAWWEE010000159.1, from coordinate 24,562,261 downwards.
AAATCTTAGCTACAAAAAACAGAAACAGCCTGCCCTGCAGAAAAAGAAAAGTGCTATGCAAGAAATCTCCTAATCTTCTGGGTTATCCACGCTGATACTTCTATCCTTGTACATGAATAATTTTAGCTCAGGAAGTTGGTTTCACTGTGACAGACAAGCATTTGTTGAGAAATCTCAGTATTGCTCTTTCAGAGTTATCCGTGTGCTTCCTGTTGCCCTTTTAGAGAAGACAGATGGAAAATAGAGAAAAGCTCAGGCTTTTTTTTGTAAGGGCCTCTAAAAATCTAAAAAAGGCCTCATACCTTCTTTGATTTTATTTTAAACTCTGGTAGGAAGCTCATGAAATGAGCTATGTTCACACTTAACCATTTCAAGATAGGTGAGCAAAAAAAATGCTATCCTGGAAGGGTTAGAAGTAAACACTGGTCTTGTTCATTGCATACACTGAGTGATTTTATCACTTCCAGTTTTATCTCTTAGCACATCTTTATCTTTGTTGTCTCTTTTTTACAGTCGTAGAACACCAATTTTTTAATGAGCTCATGCGGAGCAGGCAGAGGGGTCCAAGGCTAAACCTTAGCCTTCAGCTTGGGTGGAAAAGGGAATAATTAAATGTTGAAAAGGTGAAGCAGTCAGGTGAACTGAAAATAAGGGCAAAAGGTTAATGAACCAAAGTGAGGGCAGTTTTGACAAACCTTTCTAGAAGCTTCTAAGAGTCAAAGCTGCTTTACAATGTGGCATGGCATGGCATGGCTGTGCTTTTACGTGCACACAACTGACAGGAATGCTCAAAAAGTAGTCTTGGGCAAGGCAACATTCAGTTTTCTGTCAGTTTAGGTTGGATGGTGCATGGAGAGAAAGTGAGCCCTTACTTTTAAAGGCAATGTATAAAATTATGGTTTTCTGCCTCGTAGAGACAGAGGAGTTAGCGAGTTTTGTAGTTTATTTCACTTGTGCTCCTGGAGGATGTGAGTGACACATAAATACTTTGGCACTGAATTGCTTCTCTTATATGGCTGGACAGCACAGGAGGCAGTTAAACCATGATTAGGGTGGAATTTTCAGTAGCTGTCTATAGGGGAAAACAGAAGTGGGCTGTGACACAAAAACTGTTAGAGATAACTTTTTCCAAATGATATCAGATTTGGGGTCTTAGTTAAGAGATAGCTCAAGGGCAGGGCTGGCATTTAGGGGCCTAGGCAGGCTGGAGGAGTGAGTCAACAGCAAACTGATGAAACTGAGGGAGGGTAAATGTGAATTTCTGAGCCTGGGGTGAAATAAACCCCTGCATAATGTGGACTGGGAACAGACTGAATGGGGGAGCAGGTCTGCAGAGGAGTACCTTGGAGGTCTTGGTAGACAGTGAGCTGAAGGTAAGCCAGCCACATGCATGGGAATGAGGATAACTCACAGCATCCCAGGCTGTATTAAAAGGTGCACAGTCAGCTGAAGTACCTCCAGTCATCAGAAATCAGATACTGAAGTCAGAAGGGAAGACCTAGAAGGAGAGCTCATAAGTGATATGTTTTTAAACCCTCGGCCCTGACCCTGTGAAGGGTTATCTTGAAGTACTTTGGTAGTGAATTTCCTAAAGAATGTGCAGTTTTGCCACTCCTGTCGTTTTGTTACCCTGTCCATCTTGATTGCAACATCTGATGTGCAAATGTGGAAAGCAAGGCTTGTGTTTATAATGACTCTCTTAAACTTCTCTACTATGTTGTGAAGGGGAAAACATCTAAGTGAGTTGTTTTTTTGTCCTTCCTGAGCTGCCCCACAACAGCAATGTGGAGTAAGACAAATACCTCCTGGTCACACACCTCACAGAGGTGCTTGAGCAAATGTAAAAGGAGCTGATATGACATAATGATTAGGGTAAAGAAAATCAGCTAAAACTGCTTCTTGGGACTGTCCTTACTAGTCTGAGGGTTATCTGGAATCTGATGCTAATGGCACATAATGTTTTGGGCAGTAGAGATGATGTCTGGAAGAGAGGACAGAATTATATACCTATTTGATTAAGCTTGTATCTGTATCTCTAGGGGAGTTAAGGAAAAAGGTTTAAGGGAGATCCTCAACTTCTGAAAAACTGGAAGGGTTTAGACTGGCTGAACTAAGACATGCTGGTGTTCACAACCAAGCAAAGAACCAATCTAGGTAGGACTTGCTAACCAGTCATTTCTGTTACACTGACATGAAGAAGATCAGGTTATAGGGAAATCTCTAGGTTAGCTTTTGTCATAACTAGTATTACATAAAATTAAGCTCCTTTGATCCAAGGAAAGGTGATGTAGCAACCCAATTTACATCATGATGTGCTATCAGATGCGGAAGGACTAGCAATAAGCAAGGAAATTAAATTAGTGAGAAGGATCTAGGGATTTCCCTGTATCAATGTGTGACAGACACAACTGTGGTAAAAGTACAGCTGCCCAGCTCTCAGGGTCTGTCTACTGCGGTGCTGGGCAAAGCTACCTGGAGGTAATGTGCCCTTTGTATCAAGGTGCTGAAATTACACTAATTATTTCTGCTTCTTGAAAGGGATAATTAGCTCAAGAGTAGAGTGTTGAATGGCAACCTATGTTCCAGGGCCTCCTCAGTCACCTTTGTTTCACCTGAGGCCATTTGGACATATTGGCTAGTTCAGGCAGAGTGGGTTCAGATACTTGCCCTTAGCAATTGTCAGCTTTCAGAAAATGAACACACAATGAGTAATTAGCTTAACCTTTTTTAGACTCTGATTTCATTGGCTGTTATTTTAAGGGAGCTAAAGAGAGTGATCTCTTTAAATTCAGGACAGGCAGCTAGCTGCATCTGCCAATTACTTCTCACCTGGAAAAAGTTTTCAGCAAGCAGTTACCTGTGCTCATATTGTGTATTTTTGGTGTTAATTTTACATATATATTATTGTGGTAATGTCCTGTTTCTGCATGTGGATATATATATTCTTGGGACAAACAAAAAACATGTTGCCTTTTTAGGTAATTAAATAAGTAAACATTGCTCTGCTGGTCTTTTCCTCCTGGATAACTCTTTCTTGAGTTGACTCCCCTTGCTGTCTACATCATTACCATGTCATGTTGTTGCAGTTTGACAATGCATGTGATCATGAAGGTGGAAAGGTGTGACTTTGGGAAGGATGCAGTAGGTTAGGGAAAAAATATGGGGTTGAGAGGACAGTAAAGAATTGCAATTAAATATGAAGCTTCAAAATTATATGCTTGCTGCCTTCAGATTTTGTATGTCTTTCAACCAGATGTTTAGTTTTTGCTTTTTGTTTGTTTTTGGTTTTTTGTTCGTTTGGTTTTTTTGCTAACTTATGGGCTTCAGATAGTGATTCTAAATTCAAATAACACTGATTGGAGCCAAATTTATGGCTTTTGAGCTCAAGGGCTGATGAGAAGTGAACAGTTATTTCATTCCCTATTTTTTGTTACATTGTTTTTAATCTCTTAAAACCTTACCTTGTGTTTTAAATGACAGAGAAAAACCCCAGTTATTTGGGCTAATGTTTCCTTGTAGCTTCTGAGTTGAAGTATTAACCACAGGGCAAAAATGTTATGTTGTGCAAAATATTAAAAAAATAAATTAAAGAACCTATTTCTTATATATAGTTTAATTAAGACAAATACAGATATTTTCATTAATGGAAACAGTGAAGACCTCAGTCCATTGGGAAAGATATGCCAATTTAAAACTTTTAAATTTCTCATCTTAAAGCATGTGGAATTGTAGAAAAGTAGTGCTGGAAGAGATCATGAGAGGTAATATAGCTCATTTCTGCCCTGTGGCAAGAACAACTTGACCCAAACTATTTCGGACAGAAGTGTATCCAGCCTATACTTCAAAAGTCTGGACTACTGAGAATGGGTGCTTCACAGAAAGTTTCAGTAACCTCATCTTATGCTATTGCTGTAAGTGAAGTTTCTCTTAATGCCAGCTTGCATTTTCTTTGTAGGTATTACAGGTTTTATTCCTGTTGTGCCCATGACAAACTTGGAGAATAGTTGTTCCCTTTTTGAAACAGCACTGTTCAACACTATCCTAGACAGCATTAGGTTTATGCATTGAGATGGTTTTAAGCATCTGAAACAATTTTATTTTTTTTAAGGGCTAAATTCTCAAGCTTAAAAGATATAGTGTGGGAGAGGAAAGAGAAACACCAAGAAATGAGCAGACTTATGTACCTTAACAAAGCCAAAAACTTTGTTAAGCTTTCAGCCCTCCAGACTCCAGATTTAATTTCTTCTGTTACATCAGTTTACCAGTCTGTCTTCCTTACCTAAAAAGTACTGAGTCACACGCAAGGGACATTTGTCATTTAAAGCAGCCTGTTGTGGGGCAAATTCATTGGTCAGTTTTGAATCTAGCTGCTTGTGGTTCCACGCAAGCTGGATTGCATAAGCTTAGATCAAGGGCTCTTTGCTGCAGTATCTCTGATAGGTGGATGTTTGAAGGGGCATGTAGCCTACATATGGTGAAGAGAAGCACAGAAAAAAGATGCTGCTAAAAACCTAAAAGCTGTCTCTGAAATACCATCTTTTTTTTACTGCATAATTAAGCACTATTGCTGACACATCCTCCCTTATGATTCCCTTTAAGTTGGAGCATCTGGCCGGGTGTTGCACAAGAGCCCAGTTTTCTTCTCCCTATACAACAGAGTTTTGATTAATTAATCATTGCTTCTGTTTGAATAATACATTAAAGATGCACTTGAACATTCTAGGAAAAAAAGTAAAATAAGAAAAAAAAAAACACAAAAGAAAATACTGCTCTGTGCTCTCTTCCAATGGCAAGACTGTTGTTAAATCTGTTACTGGTCAGTCTTTCTTTTCCTACTTGTTTATTTTTGTGTCTATTTTCCTTGGTGGCAGTTACTTGCATCAGCAGGCTTTTGAGTCACAAAAATGTTTTATTTTAACATAATATGAAAGAATGATACAGTTATGATGAGTATACTTTTTGAGTCTGTGCTTTGCTATACTTTAAGAAAAAACAAATAGAAGGAATTATTAAACTTTGATACTGTTAGCTGCTGCCCATTTTTATTTGTGACTTTGCAATAGCCACTTCATGCTGATATGACCAGAGTAAGTTGAGTAACTGTCCTCTTAAAAATCCCGCTATGGTTTCAAAAGTGCAGGGTTTGTGTTTGCTCAGTGCTGAACCTGCTGTTTCACAGCAAGTATTGCTGCTCCTGGGTTTGTGTAGAGACCTTAATTCTACCCTGTGCATGTCCTCCATATGGAAGCAGTGAGACAAGTTCTGAAAGCACAGAGAAAAACTGCTTTGTATCTAAGCACCAGGCTTTCCTGGTGCTGTGCTTTTCCCCTAATACCTAACTATTGTCAGGATCTGCAAAGGTGGACATCATCCAGAAGTTGCTCTCATCCTATGTGCTGTCTCTAATGTTGTGGATGCTCCCTTCATGAAAAACTGGATGTCAGCTCTTGGTCTGAGATGTTTTAAAAATACTAAGGGTTGGCCAAAGCTTGCCTTTAAGTAATTTGAATTTTTTGGAGTTGCTCAGTGTTTTCTGTAAAAAGCAGCATGTTGATGTTGGATCTGGCATGTTAAGTGTATCTGGTGAATACAACTCTCTGCAATCCTGTTCTATTGACACTTTTTAAAGAAGTCTTAACAGCATTGACAGAAGAGATAACATGGTGCTGAGTGCCGAAATGAGAGCTAGTTGCCTGGGTTGTTATTATTGCTGAAGAGCTGGGGTGTGGGAAGAGCTCAATGACAAAATCTTGGCTGTGCAGAGCTGAGTCAGCTTCTGTACCTTACCTTAAGAGACAAAGAGAAGACTTAAGAGAAGGACTATGGGGAAATGCAGACTTGATGCAAAATTAATGCCACTGTTTCTATGTGTCCCAAGTGGTGATAGCAGTAAGATACATGATACAATTGCAGGCTTATTTTGAATCTGCTCCCTAGGTGACTTGGGCAGGAGAGCTTTACAATCTTTGTAGAGACCCACCCTTGCTGTCAGATGTGGCACTTGGCCAAAAGCCCCTGCTCTGAAAGCTAACAAAGTGAAGCACAAATGACTGCTCAGATCTCACTAGGTGGAGTGGAGGCATTGCTGGATTTTACCCTTGGAGGCTCTTTTAAGAGCTTTACTTCCCTCCTGTTCCTTTTAATCCATTTTTAAGCCTAGCAGTGCCTCATGTTTACCCAGCAGGCCCACCTGAAAAGGTCAGTTCTATTTCTTTGACCTTTTTCAGCTCAGTAAACATTGGCAGCTGGAAGTCCTTGCTGTAGACATGTCAGCTGCAGTGAAATGGTGTTGCAGGTAATGACATGCATACAGAACATCTCTGACCTCTGATGGTGTTTGCCCATCAACACAGTTGTCTTCCCAAAATCTTAGTCCCTGTGAAAGCATTTGCTCTCAAGGAACATGTGATGGGTTTTGTTTCCTTTTCCCCTTGGCATTGTTTTGGTATTACATATTTTTGTGTAGAGATATTAAATATTCATAATCTTAAATCTGTAGATGTGCTGGTTAACACTAGTGTGGCTTTTATCCCTGATGTCTTAGTACCAGTTTGTTAGGATAGGAGGAAAATCTTTTCCTGAAAGTTTCTTAAGTTTTTCTCTGAACTCGAAGACTGTGTCTGAGACCTGGATGAACTAGTGTTTTGGTGAGGATGAAGGGGACAGAGAAGAACAAGGCACCTGCTGAAACTTGGATTGTGCCCTTATACCCAGCAGTGATCAGAATCAACTACTGAAATTAATGCCAATTCTGTGAAAGTACAGAGACAGTGTGAGCACCATCAGTAGCGGAGCTTTGTCCTACTTCAGTTTGAGAAGTTAGGCTCTGGCATCTCTGGTCCAGCTTTGGACCTTCTTTCTAAAACAGAAGTTAAACTACTACCTGTCTCTCCAATGCTGACCTTAATCTGTGGCCATGTTTCACCATCAGCCACTGCTTCAAATCCTGTAGTCTCATCTGCCAGCATGTTTGTGGGAAGTACTTAAAAGCAAGTTGTCATGTAGTGTTCAAATTTTAAGTGCTTCTAGGTGGAGTGATAGCTACACAGTTCCCATTAGACAAGTGATGTTTTTCTACACATTCTGTGCAAAGCTGAACCTCATTTACTACCTTTGATTTCTGATGAACATGAATATCTTTACTGACTGAATTATATGTAGCATTCTATTTGCAGAAAATTCACCTTCTGGAATATAGTAAAGAATTTGTTTTGATAAATTTTGACAAAATTTTGAAAATTGTATAGCTAGCTCGGTACCACAGAAAATGTATGACTGTATTTGAGTGAAAGTCTCTGCTCTGTATCAAATTAATGATATGTTACAAAACTTTCAAAAAGCACAATAATGATAAAAGTAACTTCTGGATAATGATGAGAACTTTACTGTGTACTCTGTAAGTCCTTTTGTCCCTTGTTAATACCTCATTTTGATTGTTGCATTTTTAATATTTGGATTAAGACAGTGACATGCTCTGATCACTTCTGTTGAACATCTGTTTTTTGTTGTGGTTTAATGTTGTTTGCTGTTGGCTAGAGATGAAAGGAGAGATCAGATGGTTTGAAGTTGACTTTTTTTGTTTTTCAAAGTTGTCTTTGTTCATAAGCAGCAACCCAGGAACTGAACAGCAATTCTAATGGTGACTGACAAGCAATGATGGGGAGGAGGAAAATGTGAGTGATGATATACTAGCTGTGCTAGCTCAGCAGTGAGTAAACATCTTACAATTGCTTCTTAAAATTGTGCACGCTTTACCTAATGGAGAGATGAGATGGCAAAAAAGAAGATACTTTTTTATATATTGAGTAATCTTGAGTACACCATGTGCAGATTTGAGATCTGCTGCTTGCCCAGAAATGGAAAAGTATTTGGCACCTGCAGCCTGGTGATCTGAGAGCAGGGATATGGGCTCCCTGACCTGTACCAGCTTGAAGTGGTAAAAACTGAAACCCCTGTGACTATGGATTATTGAAACTGGAACAGAAGCCAACACCCTTTTAACAAGTCAGTTTGTAGGGTTACTCCCTTGTCCGTCCTCTCTATTTTGAGTATTTCAGCATTTCATATAGTAACTTGATGGTTCTTACCTTGTGCCATTAAACAATAATGTTAAGGGAAGGTCATTCCACCCTGTGTATTTAACAATATGTGACATATGAATATTGTTTCATGTAATGTGCTGTATGAATCTGGCTAAGGGTTTCTTTAAATAGTTCCTACATCTCTCATGTTTGTTGGAGGGACTGTGCTGTCAGCTCTGGAGAATGGAGAGATCAGTCTCTGCTACACTTGCTCTGGACAAATACCCTTTTAAATTAAAACACCTCTTCTGTGTTTAAAGTTAGGCAAGGAAAAACTGCTCTACTGTAATAGCTAGTGCCTGAGCTCCTGCTGGGCAGAGAGGAGATGATGCAACTTGCAAAGGATGAGCCAGAAAATATCTTAAATGTTTTTGTAAAGATTTTTCCCTATAGTATTGCCTCTCTTATAATTGTCCAGAGAAAGTGTCAAGATGACCAACTCAAATTTCTGAAGCTTAACTTAATTTCCAAGAGATGAAGCCTACCCTTAGTGAATGACAACCTCCCTGACTACAAAATAATTTCAATTAAAAACTAGACTGAAGATGATGAGATGGCAAGCCCACCATCTCCCTAAGTCTTGAAGCTGGGGTTTGGTGCCAGAGTTGTGTATGATGCAGTCTGGTGTCTGCACACTCACCTGCCAGTCACTCCTCAGCAAGGAGGACGCTCCTGTGGTGTGTTTACTAAAAGTCACATTCGTCTCAAGGTTGTTTTTTTACCCTTCTTATGCTTATGTAGATTCTGACTTAACATTGATTGTGTTTGTTTCAGCTTACTTAGGAAATTCTTAGCACTGAGATAATATTCAGCCTAGTGTTCACAAAACTCTTTCCACTCTGCATGTGTCATTGCACCATCCCCTGCTGAAATGACATAGTGTAATGTTGTCGCTGAAAGAGACCCAAGTACATTATGTTCCCAATGCAGGAAGCAGAGAACTTGGGGGAAGAATGGGATAAACATGCTGGGAATGTTACACAGAGATGAATTTGTCTGCTTACGTTAAAACATAGGGAGGAATTTGCAGAGGCAAATAGCAGTTATGTCAGTGGGAATAAGGCCAGGACATCAGAATTAACCATATTGAAAAAATGTGGTAGGATGGATCTTTAATGATTCCTAGGATTAGGACATTGGCTTGGTTTTACATCTGATCCTGAAGCACAACACAAGATGGCTTGATTCAGTATCAGATCAAAAAATACTGCCCTTTTATTCTGTAGCTAAAAAATTTTGCTGGCTGTCCTTACACTGCCAAGTACTGGAAGGAAACACCAAGTGAGTACTGCCATACCTCCACTGGCATGTTTTAGTCCCATCTGGGAGCTGGACATATATGGCGCCTTTGCTTTGTCCCAGTCTTGCACTTGTACTGTGTTCTTATGGCATGTTTCCCATGGACATGTTCCTTTTTGTTATATGTCTAAACCTGGTACCACTTGCGCTTGCAGATGTGTGGTTCATTAGCCTTCATGTGTCTATGCTCAGAGGCTGTAGTAAAGACTTTTCCATATCATCATTGTAAGACCCAATTTGATCCTACTGTCCATAGCTAAGAGATGTATTAGTTACATCACATTGGAGTATACTGGAGTCATGCTACTGCAAGTTTGCAGCCTTCTGCAGGGAAAAAAAAAAAAAGACTTGCTGAGCAGCTTATTTTCAAACAGGGAAGTTCCCTCTTAATATCCTTAAGATAATGTGTAGAAGAGTCTCAGCTTGTCTAAGTATTGGACTGAAAACCTTGTCTATTGAAAGCTTCCTTGGACTTGATCAATTCATTTGTAACCACTCTAAGAATGAATATAAATGTTGCTCACCTGATTAGCCTATTTTATAGCACTTCAAAAGCCTTGATAAAACTGGTCAATGCAATAAATACCTAATGAGCACTGAGCCTCCTTCCTCAGCAAATAAATAAATAAAGCCTAGCACAACCTCTAGGTAATGCTTTCAATCAATCAGCATAAATCCTTCTTTGGCTGCAAAAATGAAGCCTGAGATGATAAAAAGTAGTGACTTTGGATGTGCTACATTGATTACATTCTTTCTTTCTCCCCCACAATAATAAGGACAAACACAGGTCACTTTCCTCTTCAGTTTAAATGTGGTTTGCTGGTAGTTTCACGTCCTCTTCTAATCTGTAGTACTTGTAACATTGCTATTTTAAAGGAATGTGTGCTGCTGGTACTGAGTTTTCTGGATTATATTGCTATTATAAAGTAGTCAGTGGTGGATAGGTTGAGACTCCAAAAAGGAATTCTTTTATTTTCTGATGGTCCTGTTGCCATTCCTTAACTCTGACCCCCCCAGACACTTACATGGTGATCTTGTTGGTCCTAACAGGTTTATTTTTAGAATGCATGTTTAGAGGCCTAATATACCAATGTGTTATGACAGCAGAGCATGATGTCTTGATAATTGCTGTAGGAAAATACTTGAAAGAATGCTGGAGCTCAGAATGAAGAAGATACCTTAATGTTCATCATCCATCTGATCCGTTTTTAATACGGCTAGGACAGACCACTATGGTTCAGGTAATCTGGGAGGACTAAAGGGTTCTCAGCCTGGTACTCAGTGGTTCATGATCCTGCCTTCAGTTCCTTGTATTGGCCTTTCCTAGGCATTGCACTGTGCATTGATGTGTTTTGTTCTTTCATAGCAGCTCAGGCTTATGGATTATTTATTGAAATCCCTTGTGTTACAATTAAACCACAAAAAATAAATTAAAAATAAATCACTGTGACCATTCCTGCTGGTGATCTGAAAGATCTGCTGAATTGATCTAGGACTCTAGCAGTCAGGATGAAAGTACTTATTTTTAAGCAGAGTGGTTTATATCCCATGCTTGGTTTGATTCTCTTTCTCTAAACTCTTATTTTAGTGGCACTGTAACATACTGGCTCAGACCTTGATATTCTTGTAACAACAACAAAAATGGGAAAGATTTTAGACAAATCTTTTGGGTTAGAGTGCAGTCTCAACCTATTCTCCTGCAGGCACCTATACACCGAGTGGCACAAACAGCAGTAAAAAAACTCTGTTCTTCTACTGAATGTGATTAAATCACATCTTTGTGAAAGCCATGAAGTCATCCCCTGTATTTTTTGATGTCTAATAATGACTGCGAACCACTTGTTTTTCATAAGCAAAGAGTTTAGCCCTTTTCTCTCATCTTCCGATTGTACTGAAAATTTTCTTCCAACATCTTTCTTCCTTTGCTAAATTTAGCATAAATTAACTTTTTTTTTTTCTCAAACAAGTAAGTCCTTTTTCAGGTATAGGAGTCTCTTAAGTCAGGTATTGGCTTGAGTTCTACTCAGCATATAATACATGGGATATGAATGTCAAATTCTTCAAATCTTCTTAGACCCTATGTGTAATTTCAGTAATAAAATTGCATGACTTTTTTGTTGCAGCTTTTAGGTGGTTCCATGACTAATCCACCTTTTGCAATATGACTAATTAAAAAGATGAAGCAGCACATGTCCAAGTAAAGCTGGAAGAAAATACTTATCTTTTCTTGGCTTTTTCCACCAAGAATCATTTTTATCTGGCAACTCCCATGGTTTCTCAAATTCATTAAGGTTTCAACAAATTGTTATAAATCTCCAGCAAAACAAAAAGTTCTATCTTTAAAAAAAAATAAAAATTAGGACTTGAGTACTGGCAAGGAATTGAATTGTTTCAGGTGGGTAAATTAGTATTTTTTCTACAAACTTTCTACTGCAGAAAAATACATGAAAACCAGGAGAAGGGACGTCACTGAGTTTTGCACTGATTTAATAAGGTATTTTTCAGGCACAAGTATAAATTTATAAAAATGCTTTTGCATACATGTGCGTAACTGTCTAGAAAACCTAGTAATTTTGCAGGTCTAGTCAAGCATATCTGTCTCAGAAAATGATCATGCATAACTTGGCTTGGGTTATTCATTGCAGTGAAATCAGTACTAGGAAAAATATATTGGGGTATTTTTTGTGTGTTTGGTTTTGATTTTGTTTGTGTTTCGTTGTTTTCCTTGGAAACCATCCTGGTTAATAGCCTGCCCTTAGATAGGATGAAACATAAATGCAAAAATGTTCTTCCACTAATAGAGAATGTAAAGGGAAATCTGTCACATAGGTTGTAGTCTAATGCTGAAGTTGATTCCATTTACAGTACAACAGCTGCTCTCTCTTCTGGCAGAAGTGTACCTTTAGGCAACCTTTCCTGTAGCTTGGGATGAGCTGCTCATCTGGGTGCAAAGACTGTCACTGTTTGTCCTGACTGTTCTGATGGTATCTCAAACAGAGTTTGAAATTACCATCCCAGTCCTTAAGACAGCAGTAATAACAGAAAACTTAGGGTTTAAAGCATTTATTTTTATGCATTGGTGTCTTTCTGTTTAGTTTTGTGTCAGTCTGACAAACACTGGGAATATTCAAGTATGTTTCCCTGTTGCATAACACATCTTTCTTGCTATTAATATTATGACATCTATTATCTTGGTGATTAAAACCCATGACAAATTGCAAAGTAATGCATGTAATAAAAAGAGTAACCTTTTTTCATCCCTAATAAATGTAAAAGTAGTGCCCAAATTCATTATGTAGTTAATGGTTTTCTTAGGACTTGGGCAACATCAGAGACATACATTCTTCCCAACTTGGTTGTCTATGTCAGTGATGCATTCAAAATTTACAAGAATTAATCTTCTAGATTCACACAAGCCGCCTCTATTGAAGCCCACCCTCTGCTAGTAACTGAATGCTCAGGGCAATTCTTCCTTGAAGGACAGACTTTTTAGTCAGGAAGACTCTATTTGGATTTTCCCAAGACTTCCTTGAAGTGTTCTAGCTAGGCTTTGAAGACTCTTTTCCCAAAGACAAGGCTAATATGTCAGGAGTTGACTTTGGTCTCCAGCCATGATAGACAAAGGAAAAACAAATCAGAGACTTGTGTGACTATTGTGCCCATTCTCTAAGGTCTGTCAGCAAACAATTTTGAAGGAATGTCAATGTTAATGAAAGGAATGTTCTGAAGGATTTTTTTTTTTGGCTAGTCCTTGGAAGACATGACAGGAGGAGGACAACTAGTCTGTCTTTTGATCCTGGCAGAGGCAGAGTCCTGAAACATGTGCCTTACCTGAGTTCTCTGGCATGTGTTCAGAGATATTTACAGGTATTTGCTTCTAGTAAACAAGAAGGTCACCACAAGATTTTGTGATCAGGCATTGCAAGCTGATATCCACCAGTCCATCATGGGCAACTATCCTGACAATAGCAAAACAGGATTGCTCCTACAATAGAAGGAACTGAAATGTTAGTAAACACATGGGGAGAATTTGCATCAAAGATTTGAAGAATTGAACTTTCTGGGTGCAGAATAAGTAAGGAAAAAGCCAGGCTAACAAAAATCCTGCTGATGGTGGCCCACTAATATCTGATAGTGGGCAGTAAGGGTTGCTAGCACTGACACCTACTGAAAGGGTTAATGAACTGTCGGATTTCTTGCTGGAGGATGAGATGATAATTTAAGGACTTGCATACCTGTGATGTTCACACTAATAAATCAGGTCTGAACTGCCATTCCAGTTTTTGATGATGTCCTTAGAAAAGGTTGTCATACAGATGCTTAGGAGGGAGCATAATATTTTATGACTACAACACCTGCAGTTCTCTCATGGAAGGAGTTCCCAGGAGATCATAATCATACAAAGCTAGTATTGCTTAGCTAGTGATAATACCATGCTGCCAAGCTGAGTTACACGGATTGCTGTGGCAAATGTCTCGCTGATTAATTTTAATTCAATGTAAATAGAAGTGGTGTCAAGGATATAGTATGTGTAAAAAAGAGATGTCTTTACATGTGAAGGCTGATGAGCTGAGATGGCATGACTACCACATTCTTTGGTCACATTATTGCTGAAGTAATGAAATTAAGAGGAAAAGTAGTGATACAGGAGTACGCCATGAGGTGCCTGAGACTGACAGGGGAAAAAACCTTTGTGGCAGTCAGTACTGCAGGCTCTGCCTTCCTCTGGTGATTCTGGAGAGTGCTGTGGGTAGTTTTTATTCTGATTCCACCCAGCCTTATAAAAGAAAATTTTGTGGCTTCTGCTTTAATCAATGAGGGAGTTGATACAGGCTAGGCTGAAGGGAAACACAGCTGTGAAGGGAGCAGGGTGGGGGAAGCATGGTATGGAAATAGGTGATCTTTAAGGTCCCTTGCAACCCAAACCATTCTGTGTGTTTATAGGGGTTAATTCTCCTACTGAATTAACCCATCAGCAAACTTATTTCCTGTAATTCTGAGGTACAGAGAAAAGCAATTAGCTGCAGGTTTATATTGCTGATGAAATCAGCTAGCAGACTGGAAGTTAGGCTTGTTTATGATTTACCCTGCTACCCCCTCCTTCCTAAAAGAAAAATTCCAAATATATATGTAAATTAAGTGAATCTCTTAAGCTCCTGTCAAGTTGCCAGTTCAAACCAACTTACTGCCAGCAGATCTCTCTTTATCATCAGAACCTGGTTGCTCACTTTGGACTTAGTCCACAAACTTTGCTTTTTGCCTTTCAGGTTATACATATGCAGTTAATCACATTACAGCCAATAAATGACTCCAAGTTGCAGTAGGTCATTGGATTTTTTTTTTAAGTAGGTCGTTTCTCTTTTTTGTTTCTCCAGAGCATTCTGACGGAGAAGCTCTGACGTGAATATTCATGAGAATTCTAAAAGTAGGCAAGTGAGGAGATGGACGTGTTATTTATGTTTGAGAAAGAAACTGTAGCATTGCTTTCATCGTATTGACTTCTGGTAATTTACATACTGGACTGAAAGAATTTAATTATGTGGGATATATGAAGAAAACAATGGCTCACTGGCTAGAGTTATGAGTGCTCCGTTCTGTGCCATATACCTTGTTTGACCTGGGCAAATCATTCTCCTTTATTTTTTCTACTTGTGCTAAATGGGGATAGTAATTACCCACTTCAAAGAGAAGGGCATGTGCCTGAAATTAATTAATGTTTATAATGCACTTGGTTTTCCTGGTGAGGTTTGTAGCTGTGTTGCTGAGTACAGATACTTTTGGGTTTTTAGCTTGTGTGTGTGGTGTACAGAGGTTATTTCTGGCAGAAAGGGTAGTAAAATACAGTCTTATGAATAAAATTTCTTGACATAAATGCAATTAATTGCTAAAGATTTTAAAGCATAAATGCAGCTGGTACTGGCTTTGCTACTGAAATGTAACTGCTCTGTGGAAAGCAAGAAGGTAAATAACAAGGTAGGAGGCTTATGATGTTTTTAATGAGAAAGGTAAAACTATTGGAACTCAAGGTTAGCCCTTGGAGAAAAAAATTCTTTAGGACACTAAACATAGCTCACCTGAAACCTTGTGGATTTGGGAAAAATCTTATCACCTGATTGACTTCAGTGGTAACTTCTGGGAAGAAAGTGAAATCCTGACTGAGCCTTAAATACTTATTTTACAGTATTGTAGTAAGTGGAAGGTGTTATAAATCATATCAATAGACATCCTAAAAACATATCAATAGATATAGACCGAATAGTTAACACATATCTTGGTATAGAGGCCAGAGGGTTATTTTGGTGTTTTTTTTGGCTGGAATTCTGTATGATCTATAATCTCTGCCAAACTAGTTTCTATTAATTACATAAATCCTGTGAAACCTAGTATAATCTCCTGCCTTCTGAATGTTTGCTAGAAAGCAAATTTATGCAAATCTGCTCAAGTGCAAGAATTTGGTGAAGAACAACTTGCGATGAATGAGTGGCTCTATATTGTCGAACAAAAATTCTCATGTGAGGGGCTCACAGGCAGCAAACCTGCAGCTGCAGGTGTGCTTTGCAGCCAGCAATGCTGAGGTTTAGCAGCAGGCCCAGTTAAGCAGAGGGTTAATGCAAAGGAAATTGCCCTTGGAATTAAGCATATTTTTATGCAGTTTGTTAGATTGGGATGATATCAAGATGTTCACTGTAAAAGATGTGCTTAAATGCTTTGCTGAATCCAGGCCATAAGGGCCAGGATCTTCACCTTTCTTTGATATGATGGGTAGCATTTAACGGGTGAGTTACTCCTCTGCTTGAAACACTGAAGCTTTTGAGCCAGCCTTAACTGTGGCACAGATTTTCAGATGGGTACTCAAGCCTTTTCCAGAATCCCTTTGATGCAGTCAGTGAATCCTGAGTAATTCATCGACCCAGGGAGGGCTCCAGAGAACTCTTGTTTTCTTATCTTGGAGTGGGGTTTTATTTTGTAATAAGTTCTCCCAAAATTTTGCCTCTGATTAGAAGTGTGCCTGCGTTTTAATAAATGATCTTAAAGAGCTCCCTTCTGTCTTCCCCCAGCACTTAATTACAATGTGTAAATATGCACACAGCCCTATTACTGATGTTAATCCCAATGCTGATAAAGCTGGATAGGAGAGAATAGAAATGAATTGGAATAAGGATAAGCACAGGTCTTTCATTAGCCCAGCTAAAAGTAATCACAGATCTCTAGCTGGTAATATACATCTTCCAGATAGAGTACTAATTACTTCGGGCAGCACTGCACTACATCTCAGAGATACTTTTATTGTAATCCTGCGGTGATCTAATGCTTTCACATACCAGTTGCTGCTTTTCCCTCTTTCTCTCCCTGATAATGTGACTTTACAGATTTTGAACATTCAAACCACACCTTATAGTGTCAAGGCTGAGGAAATCTGACAAGCTTTTTTATTTGTTTGTTGTATTTTGATTTGCCCTGCCCCCCCCACGGTTTTCCTCCAATGTTTGCCATAAAGTAAAGTTGTACAGAATTCAGGGAAATAAACTTGCACAGTACGTGTGCCCAGAGTAATGTTTTATGCAGCATCGAGTGTGTTTGCAAATGTGTCACTGACAGATAAATCAACTGCTTCTTTCTGCTTGAGGAACCTGAAGTGCTTCCCTGTACGTTTTGTGTTTTCAATATATTATGGGTAGTCTTTTCAAACTGTGGTATCTAAGATTAAGTCCACAGTTAGGATCAGACTTGCATCCTCAGAGTTCTTTTTAACGGTTACTACATTCCATAAACAAAACTGGTTATGTACTTCTAATTAGTATATAAAATTCTGCTTGAAATGATTGAGAGAGTTGCTGGGACATGGCCCATTAGAACATATGGAATTTGTCTGTTTTTTTGGTGCTTTGATTTTGGTGTGTGTGTGTTTATTTTTGTGTTTTGTTTTTTTTTTTTGTTTTTTTTTTTTTTTTTTTTTTTTTGTTTTTTTTTTGTTTTTTTTTTTGTTTTTTTTTTTAAATTCTCTCAAAAATCTTGGCATTTGAGGCATTTTCTCAAAATCTGTTTCCTCTAAAGAAAATCTTCAGTGCAGAAACTTCTCCCAGATCTTTCATTATAGTCACTTATACAAACATAAAACATATTCTGCATGACACTTTCTTAGTGGACTAACAGACATAGTACCAGAGGGAATTCCTTCCAGTCCTCACTTCTGGGTAACTGTGTTATATGATCTATATAAATATTAATGTCTCCAGACAGACAGGACTAATGAAAACACTGTTCCAGATCCATGTCTTTAATAGATAGTTATTTTTAAATTTACATGTGTCTGATGCCAATTAATACTCACTTGTTTCTGGATATACTTAGCAAAAGTATTTCAAACAGAAAAAGTTCCACATCTCCTCCTAATATGTGACTGGAATTTAGCAGACTGAAAGAAGAGCTGCTGTATGATCAGAAAGTAATGAAATAGAAGCAAAAAAAAAATCCAAACCCCTCAGAGCCCAGAAAGGCAAGAGAGTCAAAGCACTCTGTACTACACAGTGCAAGTACTTAAAAAGGCCTGTTGTTCCAGGAGTATGTATAATAATATAGTTCAGAATTCATTTATTATGTAAATCAGTTTTTTTAGCATCTTAGGTGAATAAGAGTATATACTGGCACTACAAAAAAGCTTTTCTCTCTTCCCTTCCCTTCCCTTCCCTTCCCTTCCCTTCCCTTCCCTTCCCTTCCCTTCCCTTCCCTTCCCTTCCCTTC
>JAWWEE010000159.1:24472119-24538751 GCA_035221455.1 Xenops minutus | reverse complement strand
TGTTCCTCAGGAAGTGAGAAAAAAAAAATGTAATTTTGTTATTCAACAAAAAGCAGTGCCTCTCTGAAATGAATGCACATCTCTAGAAAAAACATGGTCAACTACTCAGACTTACCAGTCTCTCAATATCAGCCACTAAAAGCTTTAGGGTCAGAGTGAAAAAAAAAAGGTAATAATGGGAAATGCAGATTACTGAATAAACAATGTGCTCATGCAGTGCCATGTCTAATTTGTGCAGGCGATTAGTGTAATTGCCAGTGCAAGCTGGGTAATTGGGTGTGGAAGTGATGACCGTGATTACCTCATCTGCACAAGCTGCAATGAAAACCAGTTATGCTTTATTTACTTAGTAGCCTTTTCCAAACTAGCTTATCTTTTGGTGCAGGTGAACTTGATGGGAGCGACCACTCTTTGCTGTGACAATATGTAGTTTCAGATGTCCAAGGATAGTGAGAACAGCTGGGTCTGGAAAAGACAAATGAGTATCAGAGTTTTCTCCTCAACAGTCAGTGCTATTCAATCAGGAGCTGCACTATTCCCTCCTGACTTTTTTTTTGCACACATCCTCACAATTAAGAGAAGGTGTTTTCTTGAGTAACTCCAGCTTGTGTAACTTTTTGATTATGAACGATATTGGTATTTCAATGTTTCCCATTGAACAAAAGTGAAGACAAGCATCAGTGTCTTGCAGTTCTCTTACCTGGCAGTTCCTACAAGAACTGATCCTCGGGATGAGCATAGCATCAATTTGGATAGCCGCCGGGGACAATTACTGGTGGCTCTATGGGTGCAGCTCTACAGATGTACTTGTGACAATCTGAAATAAAATTCAGCATCAGGTTGCTGCTCCTGCCACCCCGTGTTCCCAGCACTGCTGCTTCCAGCTGGGCTGAGCTGTGCTTTGTGCAGCTAATGGCAAAGGTTGCATTCACTTTGTGCCTTTCTCTCTGCCAGGATAGAGTTTCCTGTCACTGTACTGGTTTGACATAAGCAGTTGCTTTGCTCTGCATACAGTCAGAGGAAGGAATAGGTAAAACTGGGAGAAAACAAACAATAAAAAACTCTTCAGCTCTGTCTCTGACTCTAGGTTGTCTGTTTTTTCCTAGTGAGATCAGTAATGGTAAACCAGAGTTGCTGCCTCTTCATTTGTTTCTTCTCCAGCAAAATGTCCTGTTCGTTTGGTGCTGATATTTGCATCCCCCTTTTCAAACTCTGCTAGAAATTTAACATGGAGATAACACTAAATAACGTATTTTCTCTGTAACGGAAATTAAAGCCAAAGGACTAGAGTTCTTTCTTTGAGAAACAATGTGACATTTTTCTTTTTTTCCAGTCTAGTTTTGCTTTAATCATCTTCTAAAATGCTTAACATTCTTTTTTCTATTGAAGAAGAAACTGGCTTAAAAAGGATAAAATAGTTTTTATGGAAAGATTTTACTGGTTTAAAGACATGTCAGTCAGTTTCAGCTGAGTAGTTTTTAATCTTTAGATGCATTTGTACAGTGATAAACCCTTTTAAAATGATTTAAAATTATTTAAATTCTTAGAACTGAATTTAGTTTTGGGTTATCACAACTAAATCTGTAGACCTGACACCTTTTCACACTGACTGTAACTTTCCCCAGAAAAAGGAGAAGCCACTGTCTGGTAATGCTATGTCTTGGTATTACATCTTCACTATTGAAAAAAAAAAAATCATGATAGTTTATAGGTTCATGAGACTCTTACCAGATAAAAGGTATATATGCTTGTCTCAACTTGATGAGATTCTTTTTTTTTTGTCACAGTTTCTAAATTTTTAACACTAATGGGAAAGCAAGATTTTGTTATTTCATAAAATTGCACATAAGCCCCTCCTGTAGTGTCAGGCACATCTTTAGTACAGCAGATATTGCAAGACCAGTGATAAAACTGAGGGAGCTTTTTCACAGTGAAGGGTAACATACAGTGTTGCCTTCCCACTCACCCTCCACTATCAGGTGTGTTTTTTGTTAGCATAGTGCAAATAGTATCAGTGTTGTCCTTTGCAAATTAGGAAGTTACTTTCATTAGTTTTCCTGACAAATTTTATTTTACTAAGTTCAGTACTAACAGAATTTCTTCCACTGTTTCAGTTTTGGGGGGTAGCCTTGAAATGTATGCATGAAACTTTCTCTGCAGTAGAAAAAGAATAAAGGAAAGCCCTTGGAGAGCTGAGCTTCCTGCATAAACTCTTCCTTATAAACTCTTTTTTTGGGGGCTCCTGAGATTCGTGCAGTGAGGGCAGGGGCTGTAGCCTTTGCTTATGTCATTTTTAATTTGCATTTTCACAGCTATGTGTTTTTCCTAGTGAGCCAAATGTTTCAGTGAAGGAAGTTGGATGAAATAATTCATGATGTTCTGCTGGCTAAAGATGTGGTCCTCAGTTGGAGGAATTTCTCAGAATGTCTTGTCTTCCCTGAATGATATCCCAAACTGGTGGAAATTATTGGTGCTCCTTCCTAGAGGGATACCAGTTTGTTTCCTACCTCTTTAATATCTCTGGGGAATAAACTGTACTAGTGGTACTTATGGTACAACACTGAGCTGCTTTATTAATGGCATGCCAAGGGTGAAGGCTAATAATCTGCTTTATTTAGTGATCTGTGTGGAACAAGCAGCTGAGGATAAAGGTGGTGGGTGACATGATGAGAATGTTTTTCTTACATAAGACTTATTTATTCAGTTGCTTGTGTAACTTGAGGGCAGAAATAGGGAAATATCATTCTCCTCCAGGACAGGTGTTGAGCAAGGAGAAGAGATAGTGGTGAAAATTGTGCTTCTTTGGAGGCACATATGTCAAATGTAAAACATAAGTCAAAGGGAATGGAATATAAAGCTTCATTTCATACCTGTCTTGACAAATTACTGACTGTAAGTGTAAGACAATTTTAGTAGATGGGTCAGTGAACTGGTGACAGGGCTGAAAGTTTCTGTTAGAAATAGTTCACGAGGATTCTCTGCTGTAACAAATGAAACCATGCTATTTCCCTAGTGTGTTTTGGGGATAATGGCTTGCAGGTGAGAGAGGTATGCAAGCTATGTCCAGCTTTGGGGCAAAATTCTGCCAAGGGCAGATTGGTTTGCTGTAGGAGGAAGTTTAATAAGGCTGAGTGAAAAGATTAGTGGACTAGAATTTGTGAATGCAGTGCTGAAAAATTAGAAATGTCTAAGGGGGAGAGATGCTTATTTCACTGCAGGTGTTCACTCAGCAATGAGGTGTTTCTGTTGTAGGAAAGGAATACCTGAGAGTAGAGAAATAATTTTCAAGCTGTTGAGTGCTTCTGAAATTAAATCTCTAAACCAATGCTCTAGTGCTCTCAGTTTATCTGTGACTTGCCAGAGATTCAAGTGTCTGGATCCCATGTCAGAGTTTAAGGGATGACTCTTGCCCATACAGTTTGATAATCAATACCTTTGTATTTGTAGGATGTTATTTATATAATGTTAGCATGCTGAGGAAGAATACCCAGAATTGCTGAAACCACAAACTTTTCAGCTTAAAATATTTTTATTAGAGTCTGAACCTCTGAGAAGTACTCAAAATATGTTTCCTCCAGCTTTCAGTGTTGCATTGTTACAGTTGATGAAACAATACATTTCTCTCCAGTCTATTGAGAGGAATAGGCCATTTTTCTATGCTACACACTTCAGGCAGGGTGGTTAATTTTGTTGGTAAGCACTAATAGGAATGTTTTTCAAGTTATAGAAATTTTTAAAGTGGCAGTCAATACACTGCTTTTCATTATTCATAAGGGGTATATGGCAAAACCATCAGGGAGACTGGGCTGTGTGGGTTAGTTCAGGGTTTAGGATGATACCCCCAATAACAAAATCCTCATTGCACCCATTTGTTGGTATGCTTTTATTTAATGTAAGAGCTGGGGGGTTGGCCCAAAGCATAGCTAAGAGAGTTTGAAGGAAGTGATTGAGAGACAGACAAAGGAGCTTACACTTTTTAGTTTTTTCTTTTTAGTTATCAAGGATCCTCTCACTAGAGGGGGTGACCAAACCAGAGCTGTTTCTTATAATGTCTGAAGTCTAAATGACATCTGATTCCACAGGATGATTTTAATCATCATTGTTGCACCTGGATGACTGTTGCATCCAGGTGCAACAGTCCAGTACTGCTTGGATGTTATAAAAAATGGTCAGTGATTTGGGTGTTGTAGTTCTGGTAATGGGCTTCTACCCTGAAGCCTTTTGTCCTTTGATTTGTCCTTGCTAAGAGAGGAAGTTAGGAACTGACTTGGCTTTTTCAATCCTGAAAGGCCACAATGAAAATCTTAAACTTAAGTAGTTTATTTAAAGAAAGATGAGAATATCTTCCCCTGTGAGACAGTGAATGAGGAGGAAAAGGAGGAGAAATCAAGATGAAGGTCACCAGTCACTTGGGACTGCTGTGCTTCTCCTATGCTTCCTGCCAAAGCCTGGAGCATGTAGGTAGAAGGCAGCTTAGTTTTGTTATCCTTCAGATAATAGGATGTTAGTCACACATCCTGGTGGGTTAATAAGATTTTTGTGTGTTGGCTTGTAATATGCTTTGACTTTCCCCTCCTTTTGAGGTAGCTTCTTGATAAAATGTGTGCCAGGGGAAAGAGGAGATATTAGGTACAAGTTACTGTCCTGCCCATTAACTTTAAGAAATGAAACCTCTACTGCAGATAGACATGTCTTTGTTTTATAACTAGAAGGCACTTAACAGAGTTAAAAACTATAGGATGAGAAATATAAGACTCAAGTTTGAAGGGGAAGGAAATATGTAGAGAGCAATGAGGGACTTTCCAAAGAATAAAAGCCTTGATATTTTTAAATTTTTCTGTTTTTTAAACTTGAGGGGACTGTCATTTTGGCCACAGTGCTTCTAAAAGCATCTCAGGCCTAATAACATCTATAAAGAAATTTAGCATTAATATGTGTTTTCTTATATATTAGTTATAAACAGTACAGCTGATTACAGGATGGAGTAACTAATTTCTGTTGGACTCCTTCCAAAGGCATGGGAATGTGAGCTGAATGGGCTTTGAGCCCTGTGGAGGTAAACATTGGGTTTTTATACACGGAGATTGCAGTTGAGTATAAACAGCTGTTTTGCGCTTGTTTTGTCAGAATCAGTTTCATAGGGATCCTAGGTGGTAATGCAGCAACAGATGGGTGCAGCTTTCGAAGATGAGAACTTTATACTGTTGTTCTACTGATGCTTGTGTTTGTTTCTAGTCCTGCCCTGGATGGCTGTCAGAGTTGATGACACCCATGGGAGTTTTTTAATCTCTGACTAGTGGCTGTAAATTGGATGGGGTAGTGGGAAGAGAAAAAGAAACAATCCATAATTCATGTTTTACTTGCAGTGTTTTGTGTGTATGTTTGGTTTGTTTGTTTTTATTCCCCAAAAGAACTGGGGGAAGGATCTTACTTTGTATATATCTCACGTTGTTTAACAAGTTGTTTTTGACTAAGTCCTCTTCTCTTTGCTAAAATGCAACAGTTTTCATTCTGACAGCATCAACCTGTTCTACAGAATAGAAAGCCCCAGTGAGAATAGACCTTTAACAGCAATTTATATCCCAAGTGTGAAATGTGTACTTTATGTCTGTTATGATCCCTGAGTGCCTGTTAAGGGATTACTTACATCTTGCCATCTTAAGTTTCTTTCCATAAACAAATGAAACCTTTGAGTCTAGGTTGAAGGAATACGCTCAGATGAAGCATCATTTAACAACTCTTTGGGGAGAAAGATATAAGGTGGGAAGGTGAAGAATTGATAACCTATTAACAGTTTAAATTTACCACCTTGAATTATTGACAACATGTGACATTACAAACTTGCAAATTACTGTCTATAAACAGCTTGGAAAATATGACCTTTGCATTACAATTGGTCTCAAGATGTCTTCCAGCTTAATACAAACAGGTGCCACTGGCATATTTCATTGCAGCTGGGGTGAGTGGAAGAATGCAGGGAACTGAAGAACTTTTCTTGTATAATCAGGCATATACTCAGATGACAAGATCTACTAGGTGATGGCTGAAATGTCTGTTTGAGACTGGGCTCACTCCTCTAGAGTTTTGGAGTGATCTGATTTTCAATAGTAAAGACATTCAATTAGTTACGTTTAGTTGTCCTTACCTGCTGCCCTGTTTCTTTCTAGAGCAAGTGGTAAATGTTCAGAGACACTTGAAATTCCTTTGTTACTCTAATTCCTATTTCCTTGCCTGTGGCGACCAGTGAGTTAAAGTTGATTGGGTGGTTTTTCTTATTTGTTCATGACAAACCAAGTGCATTAAATTCTTGCTTTGTGATGGTGTTCGTGTGACTAACATGCAAACTAAGTGTTGTGCTGACTTTGGTCCTGAGATTTCTGCTGATCTGGTAGAAGCTGAGAACACCAGGACTTGATTTTTCATCTTCTCTTCTTATCACTGTTGAGGGCTAATAAGTAACCAAATTAATATTGGCAGCCAGAGACCTCATAAGCATATGAATCTTAGGACTGAGTGAAATTCTTTTCTGATTTAACTCTGCTGGTGGCAGTTGCCATAAGATGAGACCCATCAAATTGGCCAATGGAGTGATGCATTTTATTGTCATTTGTTAGTGCAAGATGCATAGGGAATGCTCAAGAGTGTTTTTGGATGAACAGGTGTTTGGAAGAATAGATGTCCTCAACACAGTATAGAAAAAGACTCTGCAGAATAAAAATTATCTTGTTTTCTCTGTTTCTGGGAAAGATACCTTGTGTCTGTTAGGGTAGTGTTTTTTCATCACTGACTGAATATCAGGCAAAAAAAAAGTGTATGTTCCCATCTGTGTGGATTCAAAGACAGTAGAATTACAGGAAGGAGAACAGAAATCTTTCACTCATGTCCTATTAGAGCTAAACAGGGTGGAAGCTGGGACTCAATGTTAGAGCAGGTCAGGGCCTTTTGAAGCCCATCTCTCCATCTACTAGAGGATGGGGAAGAATGATTTCAAGAGTGAAGGCCTAGGAGTTCATCAGAGTAAGTATTCCCACCCTGTCTTCCATGGCAAACGCTCTTGAACTCTGTATGCTTGATGTGTAGTAAAACCAACGTACATCATACAGCTCTTGTTAAGAGTGATCATTTAATGTTTTCAGGGCATTTTGGGACCTGAAGATAAGAGGTACTTACAGTCTTAAGTTTCACTACCCCTGCTGCCCCATGAAAAAAGTTTTCCTTTAAAGACCAAATTTCTTCCCTGGAGGGAGGCAGAGGCAGTCTGTTATTAAAGGACATCATCTTTATCTCTGTTGTTGTTGCCTTGTGGCCATGCAACATCGCTCAACAATACTGTCAAGTGTTATCTTTTGCTTGTGACAGAGTGCTAAACAGTGATTTATTGCTTGAATACACATTGCTTTCATGAAAGTGATTTGTTTAAACAATAATAAGGTGCTAAATAAATTATTCATTGCATGCTAATTTTTCACTTTTATATTCTGTAGTGAGCTCTGGAATAAAAAATCTGGGTATTGTATATACCGTATGAATCCCATGTTTTTTGTTGTGTGCATTTCCCTACCCCCAGTCTTGCCCCAGGACATGGTTCCTTTCCCAAGGAAAGTCTCTTCAGTCTTTCTCACCTTGGTTGCCTTTCCTGATAATTTTCCTCTGCATTCTTTCTTCAGATGAAGTTGGGTGAATTATATTCCAGGAGAAGCTTGGATTACTAGTTTGGGAAAAACTGTGTGTGTTTGGAGTTCATGGATATTTCTAAAGCCTTCAGGAGCTTCTGGGTCTCAAACAGAAAAGCACCCCCATAAATAGAGCTTGCAAAGTAGGGGATCCTAATGGCTGACTGGCATGTTTTCATAAAGTCTCTTCTTGCATACTCTGTCTTTTTTCTGAGTGTTGTATGCTGCTCTCTTGTAGATGCCAGAGGCTATGCTGCAGTCCTAGTTTGCACATAAGATCAGGTGTCTGAGAACTCCTCAGAAGCAAGTTTTTACTTGTAGATATGCTGGCTTTCCAAATTTCCTTCAGAAATGGCATCTCAGCACTTAAAATCTTTGTCGTCTGGCAAAGCCCGGAGCCTCTGGAATGCCTCTGAGTGTTTCAATAGTGAGCCCTGGAGCAGGCCAGGCAAAAAACAGCTAAGTGCTTTTCTCCACTTGACCCTTCCACCCTTTCTGAGTGTCCACTCCAAATCACTGGCAGTAACTGTATGTATAAGAAAGAGCTGCTGATTGACAGTGAATATAGTAGAGCGTAAGAGAAGAAATTTCTTTCCAAGTAGTTTTGGGGATTTGATTTCCTCTGGTCTTAATTCTGAAATAATCCCCTAAAGGCCTATGTGAGTATGCAGTGAAATGAATAAACAGAAGACTACATTTCCCTCTTGAAGCATGCACTGGGCTCTCATGCTAATGGCTTTTAAGCATCAATGCAATTATAGTGTGTAATCGATTCTCTCTATACCAGCTTTTGTCTTCTGAAATGAAGCCTTGTCTATTTCATAATTATTTGCCTTTGTATTAAAACATTTCAAAATGACAAGCAATCTTTTCCCTTGGTTTTTGTCCTCCTTCCCCTCTTTGCTGCCTAATTCTGCCACTGGAAATAAATCTATTATTACATTTACTTTGGAACTGGAGTATCTGATTTTTATTTTTTTTTTTCCTACAGTGATTTACTCCCTGGATTTTCCTTTTAGTCCTTTTAATATATTGGGTTTGTGCTTGTTTTTTTGGTTTAGCTCATTAATCATATTTGGAGCTGCTCAGAAATATTTCCATGAAACAGATTCTTACTGAATGAAAGAGGAATTTGTGAAAGGGGATTTCAATGTAGGGAAAAAAAGGATTCAAAGCAGAGAATTAATTCCACTTTATAAGTTAATCAGCATGCCAGTGGCCAAGGTGTTTTTCTGGAATGTGGCAGGCCCAGGTTTTGGTTGCTTTTGGAGCCACGAGAAGCAGTAACTCAGCGTCTTGACCTTTGGGCTTTAGCAATTACAGAAACACAGTTTCCTTCTCTTTGATTTTAGTGATGGTAGTATTTTAAATTATTTTTAGACTGTAACAAATTTACAGTACATCCTGAAGACAAGTGTGAAGATTGGGACTACCTTTAA
Organism: Xenops minutus; assembly: GCA_035221455.1. Taxonomy (NCBI): domain Eukaryota; kingdom Metazoa; phylum Chordata; class Aves; order Passeriformes; family Furnariidae; genus Xenops; species Xenops minutus. The sequence continues at coordinate 24,529,639 of JAWWEE010000159.1, read as the reverse complement.
AAGATTTGAGGGAGAGAGATACTGCATTTTGCCTGTATTATAATTTGTGTAGTTGTCTCCCCTAAAAGTTGTCAACATGCCAGGGATCCCTGTAAGCTGAGTATAACAGACACTGCCATGCATCTTGCTCTGCTGATGGAATTATACAAGATTAAAAAGAAAATACTAGTCTCTGTGTTTGGCAAACATTGAAATTCTTGCCTTCAGGTGGTTTGTATAGATGCCAAAACCAGAAATAAACAGATTTATATAAGTTCATGAGTGCAAAAATTACTAACTATAAGGACATCAGAATTTGCTGTTTTCTCTATCCAAATGTGGCTGAAATTGCATACCTGGGAAACCCTGCACAAATGTTGCTAGATATATTTTTATTTAATTGACCTCAATGCACATTTTTTTCCCTGAAATTCTGTGTCCCTCTGAGCTGATAGTAAGTTTTCAGTATTCACAAAATGCAGTGGGAAGGAACTTCCCTACTCATGTGTACATAATATTTTGAACCTCACAGTTATGCTTGCTGTCTTAGGTCCTTTGTGCTGAAAACTAGTGAGTAATCAATTCAGGACACTTATGACTTTACAGATGTCTTTCATATCTCCTTTGTCTCTTTCTTGGATTGAGAGTTGGAGTAATTTCTCACTAAAAGAAAAAGGTCATTCCACATCTTTGATCATCCTTGATTGCTCTCTCTGATCCTTTTATTATTAGGCACAATAGTTGCAATAGTTTTTGAATTAGGAAGAGTGTAGTCTGCTGACTGCTGGAAGTTATTAAGGGGAAGTGTCACCCTCTACATGCACAATTTTAATGCTTTCTCTCTGAACTTCTGCTATCTCTTCTATCACAGAGGGGATTAGTGTGTGGTGTTGGACTTTTTTCTGTTCATTGAAGGATGCAGAAAAATGAAGGGTTTTTTTCACAAAGATTGGTGAAATGGGGAGTTGGTAGCTTAGCTGCTTAACCATATGGTTGTCCTTCTTTATCATTGCATGCCTGTTGATCTGCAGGCCAGGTGGAAAGCAAATCAGAAAAGTCTTCATGATTCCATAGTTCTTGTTACTTGCATAGTTGGTAGAGATCCTGATACCAGCTGAGCGGTATAAAATTGCTGAAAATAATACAAAGAACCAGATTTGTGTAAGTAATTTGCCCCAAATAATGAGTTCTCTCAAGTTTGTCTTTTTTATTCATGAGCAGCCTGTAAAATTCTCAAGTCATAAATTATTCAGGCTTATTTGTGAATTTATTTGAAAACATTTCCTCACACATAGCTGTCTCACCAAACAGTTCATTGAGAATATTCCTGTGTTCTGGTTGTGTTCCATCTTTTTTACAGTCCTGAAGTTCTCTGTGGTATTGGGAAGGTAAGGATAAGGATGGGAACAGATAGGTGCCCAATTATTTCCAGTCTTTGTGCATACTCTTGAACACAATAGCCTGAGAAATATGGTTTATTGACACATAATGTGTAAGAAAGCTTCAAGTCCTTTAGTTTCCTGCTCAATTATAGCAGACCAGCAAGCTTGTGAAAACTTAATTTAGTGCTCGTTTGTTATTGACTTATGTTCCTGCTAAGTAGGCAATGGAAAGGATCTCTAGAGTTTAATAAGGGATTCATGGATCACTGAACATTGAGATGTACTTAAACTATCTTGATTGTGCCTGGATATTTGTTTCTCTCTTCCCAATTAGAAGGCAGTGTGACAGTTCATCAGGAGAGTCTTTTAAATATAGTTATGCCATTAAATCTATATTTTTTTACATAGCTATATGCATTACAATACTTTATTAGCAAAATAGTTACGTTGAAGACTGCCTGTGTTTATGTGGGACAGTCCCTATGACTGGTGGTGGTGAGAATGCAACTGATAAAATGCATCCAAGATGAGCTGTTGGTGTAAATTAAACTGAGTTGGATTATTAGAGCGACTTTGTATAGTGGGTCTTTAGTAATTCTGAGCAAACCTGGAACACAATGATTGCTGCAGTCCATGTCCATTGTTTAGTTGAGCTTGCATAAGGATGGACATCTTTTAATGCAATGCTCATGTAGCATTCCCAGGAGTAAATTTGCAGTTGTCAGTGAGTACTGTGGAGTTTTACAGATCCCTAACCTAGTGTGCTATTAGTTCTCAGGTCCTGGTTTCTGTGTAGCTGTGGCAACGCGGTCTGGCTTGCTTTCTGGACACACATCATTAGAAGCAGATGAGTTGTGCAGCCTGTCCCTTCCTTCCCAATGTTATCAACCTGATCAGCAGCAGTGTGCAGACTTTCATTCACTGACTTCCTGACCAGCTAGTTCAGCACTGTTTGGTCAGATGAAATATTTTTTGCCAAGGTTGAAAAGTCAGTTTAAATGTAATCCTTTGGAACTACTGCTGCAGTAAAGGACAAACTCTGTCTGATATCCTGAGGGAGCCTTCCTAGATGTGTTTGCAGAGGAGTTAAGAACTAGGTCAAGACAAAGATTTAAGCTGGTTCTAAATTTGGGTCAGAAGTTCAAGAAAGGATATGGTGAGATAGCATGGATGAGTTGATCATGAACCAAGAAAGTTCTGGGAAAAACTTAGCCATGTGTACTCTAAATTTCTGTTGTGATAGCAAAGACCCTTTGAGAGCCTAACCTGGCAAGTTCACAGAGCAGGCTCTTCTGCCCAGCCACCGATTTCTGTTTTGAAACCTTTTAGGTGGACCTTCACATCCCAAGTCTTAAAAAGCAATCACAGATCAGGAGTAATTATCAAAGTGTGTTTTCCTTGAAAATGCTGTTTTTGTTTGAACTAAAACATGTTGGTGTCCAAAGTGCAAATATGCTGTCCTTCCTAGAACAGCCACTGGGAACTGGTTTCCTCTGAGAGATGGGCGAGCCAGGTCTAAACACCAATTTGACAGTCTGTCTTTTCCCAGGTTAGTGTGCTAATACACCAAGGCTTCTGTCCATTTCATGCCTGCTGGGGCTTTTCTGCTTTATATGAGTAGCTAAAAACATTTTTAGTGCTATATCTCTTCATAGGTGCATTGACTGGGATTGTGGTAAACCGATAACAGGCAGAATTATTCACTTCAACTGCTGATCCTAATGAATAACAGACTTTCTGAAGGCTTGTATTTCTATGCAATAGGAAGGGTTATCTGTATTCACAGCAGAGCTAGGGTAAGACTGGATTTTCAGCTACTTTTCATTGTATTTCTAGTTTGCTTGTTTTTTGCTTCTTGCTCTTGTTAGCTTGCATTGATTGGTAAGTGGTAAAGAAGGGAGAAAAACACATGGTCCCAGAAAAAAGAAACAAAGCAAGAAATAAAAGGCGAGACAATGTTTTTCATTTCATTACTGTGCATCTACACAGCCCCTATTCTGACATTTAGAACAACATAATATGCATGTCTCTGTTCATTAGGTTCCTCGGTACTACATAGTGACAGCCACAGAGGCAGGGAAATAAAAGAGAAAGAAACGATTTTAAACATGAACTAACCTTTGCAGGCTAAATAACAAAGAAATGAGAACAACAAAGGAGAAAAATGTTTTATGAAAAAGTATCGAAAACCGTGGCCTTGTGTAGCCTATTCAAGTATCTTTACCAAGGGGAAAAGAGAATACTGACCTCTAAGGCAGAAAGAACTAATTTTCTGCCCAATGATTTGTTTGTTTTGTACATATATGTTTGAGCAGATCTCTTACTGGTATTTGAACCACAATAAATGACACAAGTCAACTACTGAAACTAAGGATAATCTTAAAGATGTTTGGGAATTGATACAGATTATCCAAAATTAAAAAGTTTATAATAGAAAATCTCTGAAGTGTTTTTGAAGTAGGGTGTCTGCACCAAGTGCACATATCTAAACTGTTAATCCACAAACTGGTGCATGTGTACACCAGTGAATGGTGTAAAAATACGTTTATTAGCTTGGAAATGTTAAATGTTAAGGTTTTTATCCTAAATTTACTAAGAAGTTAGGGTATAGCAATATTACTTAGTGTTCTTGATGTAGCTAGTCAGCAATTAACATGCATATTTGGGTGAGTCCAGGGATGCCTCTGCAGAAGGATTGTTAGAGCTATATCAAAAATAATTATGATGGAATGCAGCTGACTTTTCCCTCTAACAATTCCAAGAGAACTGCAGAGCTTTAAGATTGTGTGGGTTTTACTGAAATTTCTAGAGGAAGAAAAAAGTACAGGAGGGACATTTCAACTTTCTGGAAGAGAAATATTTTTATTTCTCATGTTGTGGAATTTTTTTTTTTTTTTGTAATTTTATATTCTTTTGGGGATGTCTATTGCAATTATTTTCTTTCCCCTTCAGGTGATGAGATTAAAATTCTCAGTGGAGTTTTTCTTTCATGGCTGTTTTGAAATTTTCCTCAGTTGGGAAAAAGTAAAAATCTGAGTGATTTATGAAAAATAATTCTGTTTAGCACCAGTAATTACAGGCTGCTAATCATCGTATTCCATAAAATTAGCCTGATTCTAATTCTTGGATTTTAGAGATGGGGAAAGTGTTTCTTGCTTCTCTTATGATCCTACTCAAGATTACATCAGCCAGTAGTGAAGAACAGGGAGGAAATCAGTTTTGCCTGTTTATTCTTCCCAATTTTTGTGCCTGCTGTCTTCAGGTCTGCTTCTAATGCTGCCAGATGTCAAAATATTAATTAGGGGAAACATTCATTAGTAATTTACATCTCTGGTACCTCTGGGAAACAGAGCAGGAGAGGGACAAGAGAAAAAAACAAGACTTGGAAAGACATATAAGCAACTGTCCAGCTGCTTTGCAGGTCCAAGGCAGACTTGAAGCTGAGGGTTTGTTCAATTCCTACATGTGTCTCCAAGTATGCTGGCACTGAACATCGTGGAGTTCACTGCTACCTTTTGTTGGGAGAGTTGTTATTCAGAAAGGCTTTATGCATACACCCCATCTCCTTTTTTTTCTCCCCAGCAATTTTTATTTATTTTCGAAGTAGGGGATTTACAGACTTGTTTGAGGGTGCTGTGAAGGATGGCAGTGACATGGTTCTGTATCTGGAGCAGACAGCTGCCCTGCTGTCATTGATAAGCATTCCTGGGAGGGTGGAGATTGAAATTTAGCACTTGCAAAGCCCTAATTGGTGCAAGCCTTGGCGAACCATATGTGCCTGCCGCAGCTCTGCCATCTGATGCCTCGGCAGGCGGCTGGCGCTTCCCACCTTGGCTGCTTCTTCAGAGAGGGACCTTCCAGGAAAGAGAAAGCACCTCCTAGGCAGCAGTGAGGTTTTGGGGAATAAAGAGGGTGTCTATGTCAGGGTGCTCTGAGGAGCAGAGGGGAATCATGGCTGTTGTGTGAATTCCCTCATAAGCCACATGTGATGTGTGTTTGTGCAGATAGGAAGTACTTTGGGCAGCCTTTCTCCATGCTGTAAGGGATTTAAGAGTTGTACTGTAGAAACAGATGCCTGTCAGATGTGTGTCCTCTGTCCCCTATACCTTCCTCTACAACTCACTATGTGCTCACTTATGCCTTCAGCTCTCATACTGACTTTTTCTGTCAACTCATGTGCTGAGCATGTTGGAAAGAGCCAATCCCCATCGTGGTTGTTTCAGGGCTATCAATGTGTAAGAGGTAGAAGGGCTTTTGGCTTTGGAAAAGGCAGTGGTGAGGTCTCTTCCTCCCCTGGTGCAGGTAGCCAGGTGGTGGTTCCTCTGCCATGTTGCTGCCAGCTTGCACTGGGCTGAGAGGCTCTGAATTTCCTATAGTCCTTTGCTGCTCTGCCGAATGGGTTGAAGTTGGCAATTTTAACAAGGGAGCAGGGGGATGTGTATCTGTGTGCCTGATTTCTTAGGAACTTAGGCTGAAAATAATAAGAGGTATATAGATCAGAGGTTTTGTCAGATAAGTGTTGGGACTCTAATTTACTGCAGTTTTAATAGGAGGGAGGAGGATAAGATATACAGCAGCCTCACAGGGAGACATGCAAAATAAATTAGTAGCAATAGTAACAGTCTGGTAGTTTGTCCCAAATGTAGGTCTTGTTAAAAGAGCCCATCATCTTGAAAGTCAGAAATTATTTTTTGAAGACATTAACAGAAGAGCAAGCTGAAGTGTTTTGCTTGAAATTCTTTTTGCTAAAATTGCTTTCCTCCCCCTGGTAAGATAATTTTCTTCTAGAAGCGCCTGTTTTGGCAGGAGGGAAAGGCTGTTTATCAAAAGAGCTAATAAAAGTCCTAAACTTGGAAACAGTTTCATTCTGAATAAATCTAAAACTTTTCATTGAAATCATAGAAAAAAGGGTTATTAGAGCTATTTGGAGGTCCCCAGTTCAATCTCTTACTCCGAGCAGTGTTATCACCAGGTGCAAATCAGGTCAGCCATCACTTTTGTCTAGTCAGGGCTCAAAAAAAAAACAACAAGAACGGAGGTTACACATGTTCTGGGTAGTCTGTCCCAATGTTGAACTATTTTCCGTATTGAGTTTTCTCCTGATGTCCAGTTTGAGTCTCCCAAGTCAAAACTGGTGATCATTTGCTTGTGTCATGTCATCTGCTACAACCAGAAAGAGTTGGACTGGAGACAGGCCAGTGGGTTATCTGTGCACCACAGCTCTGGAAAAAAATCAGCCACTTCAGAGCCTGTGAAACAGAGCAGAAAGTATTCACTATTTCATACTGCATGCAAGATTTCATCTTGTATCCAGAAACTTTATGTCTAACATCTCAGCTCCTTCCCACAGCCTCCTGGGGTTAAGGGAAGAACTTGGTGGTGGTAACCACCAAGAGTTGCTGAATGAGAGAAGGTCCAATTGGCTCAACATACATCTCTGAAAATTCTTTCCATGTCAGTTTAGGCAAATGCTTTTAACAATTCATTCAATTATTTTAAGCACCCATTAAAAGAATTCTAAGCCCTCCCTGGGGTCATTTCAGTTCTGTGAGATTGTAATTGTTTGAGACTAATCATGATTTCTTCTTTTGCCTACAGGTGATTCTAATTCTGACAAAGCTATATGACTACAACCTGGGAAGCATCACAGAGAGCTCTCTTTGGAGGTATGGAGATAAATTGAGTTAATAATTACCACCTTACTTAAATAGGAAGAGCCTGATACAATCCTTTTATTGAATTTAATTGGATTTCTTTAAATGTGCTGGAAGGTTTGTAGCAAAACCCTCTCACTTCTTTCATACTCAAGGACAAAGAGGCTGAAGTCTGTCTTGTTTCAGCTAGATAAGGTACTTCATGGATATGGTGTCATTTTATTTCCCCTTCCCTGCCTTATTCAGATTGAAATCAGCCGATTGGTTTATTTTTGGGAGAAATCAACAGCCTAAAGTCCTTGTTTACAATGAAGAATCTCATGGCTGTTTACTCAAATGATCCTTATGAAAAGCCAGTGCTGCTAAGATAGAGGGAACACCTATGAGTGAGTATTCACTGTTGATTAGAACTGATGGGCTTAGTACTAGGTAATTGATTTCCATTTGACTGCTAGATTGATTTATAGGGAATGTTTCAATACTTTCATGATTTCAAAGCATATCGTGAACTCTGTAAACCAAAGGAAAATGCTGGGCCATGAACCATTTCTTAAGGCTGTTACTTTGATTCAGTGCAAGCGAATGGTGCCTTATTTTACTTCTCTGAAAAAGGAATCTAAGAGATGTTTACTTTATATATCCCTCATGCTATTTTTGTGAGCAGTAATGGATGAAAGGGAAGTTTTCTCGTGGTTTCATCCATGAAACTTTGGTGGGAAGTTTAGGGGTTTTGTATGCAGGTCACTGCTGGATGAGAATAGGCTACTGTCATGATAGAAGAAAACTGAGTTTCTGAAACTGAAAATTCTGGTTAGAATGACCTTGTTTTGATGAACTGTATAGGAAAGAGGTTTTCTTTACCAAGGAAGAATTTTGTTCCTGAAGTAGAACAAATAGCCTTTTTGCTCAAGGAACTGAGCAGGTTTTAAGAGAATGTCAGAGGAGGGATTTGACATGAAGTCTGTTCTGAACTCAGGCTATTGCCTTGCTCACTGGCCTGAAGAAATGAGCCAAAATCAAACAAACAGAAAATCCAAACCCAAGGCAGAAAAACTAAAACTTAAAGAAGCACAGAACTTCTGGGATTTCTTCTGAACAGCAGCAGAAACACTCAAAACTTATTAGTATTATAGGGTTGAATAAGTATTTTTCATCTATTCATGTACCTTGCTGCTGTGACTTTCTACTCCTTTGTCTTTACTGTGGTGTGGGCACACATAAATGGTCTCTCAGCAACCTGGCTCTAGTTATGTTTTTACAAAGAGAGTTTGTGTTAGGTTAATTTTTCAATGTTGTTTTAAAAAAAAAAAAAAAGTATTCATAAATCTGAAAATTATTATTTGTATTTCCTTTTAATACTTTCAGTCATTTCACTCTGAGAAATACTCATCTCTGTTTCATTAGTCATTGAGGAAGACAGCATTTCAGTGTGTGAAGACACCTCTTTCCCCACTGCTGACAGTGCTGAAGATCTGCTTATGTTACGCAGTGCAGGACTGTGTTAAGATACTGTTTTCTGACTGAAAATAGGGCAGCCATATCAGAGTGGAAAACACACTTCTTACTGAGGTATATAAATGTGGGCACAAAATTGACCTTATACTGTCGTCTCTTTCAGAATTGGTTTAATTGTGGAGCATTCCACAATGGCATAAAATTTTGCTCTGATTAAAAGAGATGGGACTGTGGGGATGTCACTGAAGGATGTAGCAGACAGCTGGGACCTTAGCAATGTAGAAGTCCTAGAGCTAGTGAGTGCAGAGCACTTTTCCTGATATCAGAACGTGATTAACAACATGAAAATAGCCTGATTATTTCCTCTAGCCTGGTATCCTATTACCAAAACCAGTCTAAGAAAGACTATATGGAAATGATTATCATATCTAACATTTCCTCCTAGTACTCTCCCAGCATTCATTCTCAGGCTTTAAGTTTAGGATCCTTCCTTCCTCTCAGCCTTAAGGGTAATGTGTATCGGGATCTGAATAATTTTTTAAATATATATATTTATATATATTTTAATATATACCAGGGCATTAATGTTCCATGAGCTAACTTTCTCAATATCTTTGAGTATGTTAAAATTCTTAGTACCTGTGAGCAAGAGAAAAAAATTCCATGAATTCTTAGAGCAAGGAATTCCATAAATTATTTGGGGAATGCCTTGTCTTACTTTGAACCCATCAACTTCACGTGGCATATATAATTTGTCAGAACTTCATTACAGTTGTGTGGCCAGCCAGCCAGAATCCCTGGGCAAATGCTTTCCACTGGGAAATGTTGAAGGAAAATTAGAATAAACCCATTTGTCCTTCCAGTGCTCCATTCCTCTTGAATGGCTCTGGAAGTTGCCAGTGCACTTCCTTGTATTTTCCTTGATCCTGCTGCCTTACATAAGCCCTAGGTGGTCACATTGTGCTCTGTGCTGACTCTGGCTCTGCTGTTAGATCCCTGCTGACCATGCAGGCATGCCTTCAGGTCACTAATAAATATGCCTATGAAGATCCCAAGACAGCTTCTCTGTTCTTGGTGTGATGGAAAGAAATAGTAAGATGGGCATATCTTATTACCCATTGTACGTGACAGAGGTTATTAGCTGTTGCTCCTCCTGGCTGCTTAAGTGACATATTAATTTAAATCTCCCTGCTTGTTTGAAGAGGATGGGAACAAATAGGTTTGAGAGAAGGGGTGAAACATATCGCAATTTATTTCATGCCTCTAGGTTTGATTCTGGGGAATGGAAGAAAACATGATCTCATGTCTGGTTTGCTTTCTGGTATCAGGAGTTCTGTTTCTGAAGGCTAGAGGAGAAAGGTAGTTCTTCAGATACCCACAACTGAAGAGGAATCTGTCTTGAATATATGACAAAGAAATACCACTCTTGCCTCCTGTGCTGAGTGCATTCTCAAAAGGCTGATGAATGATGAGAGGCTGTTTAGAAGCATGTCATAGACATGAGTCATTTATGTGATAGCTGGTTATAAGCATATCTGTCATTTGAAAGTGTAGATGGGTGATTTAAACACTTTTATGACTGATGGGACTGTAACCACCTATAACCCAACTATGCCATTGCCTACAGGAAATGAATCTGTCGTCTTTATAAGCACACTACTACCTGCTAGGATGACATTTCTTTGTAATTTTTCAGCCAGTTTAACTACAGTTGGCTGAAACACTAACGGATGGAGATCATCCTTCTAAAACTACTGATGAATTAAAAGACCACTGGTGATAGGCATGAAGACATGAAATACAGTAAGAGCAAAGAGATGGGGAGAATCTATATAATCTAGTGTTAAAGCTCTGTTCTTACTGAGCTTTGGATGGCAAAAGAGTTGCTACCTCTGTACATGGCAAATGAAATTTTGCATGAGGCTGTGCCTGACTTTATGCTGTTATCCTCTCAGCAGACTTTTTTACACAGTTTTAGTAGAGAGCTTTTTATTTACTTTTTATTATTCTTTTTATAGAAGAGGAAGAAAATGGAGGAGAAAAGATTATCTGTCACTGAGCAATTAACTGAGTGTATTGGATTTATTTTTCTTCCCCTTATAGATATCTCTCAGATCACAAAGAGGATTAAGCTGTGAGAGTTAGGAGAATATGTTTTTTACCACGGGAGTGAGATAAGCTTGCATTTCAAATAAATAAAAATGTCAGAATAGTGTGTATGGTACCCATGAGCTGTAGACAGCTGTGGGGAGGACTAATCTTTTTCTGTTTGTATAAAAATGTTGCTCTGGAAAGATGTGCATGCAGGACACTTTAAGGGCCTTGAGAGGCTGACAAGCCATGAGTGCTGCCATTCACCTCTTTGCCTTCTTGTTGCTCTGACCATCTCAGCCTCAGAGAGGTAGATGTACACAGAGAGTCATATCTGAACATAACCTTGCAATGTGGTAAGATGAGGGGGAATGACTTTAAACTGAGAGTAGATTTAGGTTAGGTATTAGGAAGACATTCTTTACTGTGCGGGTGGTGAGACACCAGCACAGTTTGACCACAGAAGTTGTGGATGCCCCATCCCTGGAAGTATTCAAGGCCAGGTTGGATTGGTCTTTGAGCAACCTGGTCCAGTGGGTGGGCAGGAGGGTTGGAGTTATATGAAATTTAATGTCCCTTCCAACCCAACCCATTCTATGATATTAGCCAGATCATCTCTCTTAGGCATCTTTCTCTCACTTGAAGCCTGTTGCTGGATAAATCTTGGCTGTGAGTTGACCCCAGCCGTGTGGTTATAAATACTATAGGTGCTTTGAAGCCTCCCATATTGATGTTTCTGCCTGAAATTTTCTGGTTTCTTGCTACATAAGAATGCCCTCTCTCACGCTTGTCATGTTCAGAATTGTTGATGTGTTTGTGAAGATTTTCTTCTCTGGACTAGAGAGTTAATGCACAGGAGACTTAAAAGTGTGTCTGTGTTTGAATACTTCCTTTGAGGGGAATTTCCAGGATATGTTTGTTGTTATGTTCATTGTTCTCCTGGACCTTTTATGCTGGTTCCTTATTTCTGTTTTGGAGTTCGACTGTTTTCAACTCACATTTATTTTCTATCTGCTGAATCACACTGGTAAGGTCATAATGTGTGGCTGGGTGACACAGGGTGCTCTGCAACAGCAAATTAGGGTCTTTTAGCTAAAGTAGGTATGAGAAGCAAACCCATATGAGAGGAACTGACAAAGTGAGGGGGAGGAAAGTCTCATTAAGCACATTTTAACCAGAAGTTTTCTGGGAAAAAAGCAACTTGAAAAGGACTATTTGAAATGCTTTTATCTATAAATATGGTGCTCCAGTTGCACAGTTAAAGTCACTTTTCTTAAATGAATATCAGATCTTGATAAATGCTACTACATTATCTCCTATGGGCATTTAGTGAAATTGTAACAATGACATTTCCTTGTGTCTTTTAGTTTAATTCCTTTTTTGTTTTCTCTCCTGCAAACATGGGAACTTCTGGCTGCTGGAGGGCATCTGGGGGAAGGGAAGAATGAGTTTGCACACTCAGCTATTCGTGTAGGAAGCAGTACCTTTTATGGTTTGATCACAGTGGGAGATCTGCTTGCACTAGAAGCGGGCTTAGAACGTGAATTTTATGCACTATGTGTGGAGCTCAATACAGCCTTCTCCTGTGTGATGGGACACACTGTTCAGCCATCAGGACACCTAGGGACCTTACAGTTTCCATAGCTATCAATTTTTTACATGAGGGGGCTCATTTTACCCTGGTGACTAACAGAAATAAAAACTTCTAGCACAGTCAACTCTTCCAGTTGGCTGCCAAAGTCTCCTGGGATGTTTTCCTTGTTATCAAAACCAGCTCTGATAAAGCTGGAGGATGGATGGAAGGAATTGCCAACCAATTAAACCAAAAGTGCACTCAAAAAACCTAAAAAAGACCTACCAAGAAAACAACCCACAACATATGGTTAAATGGATCGCAGTTTAGCAGGAAAATTAAATTTTATTGAATTTTACCAGAGTTTTATGTTTCCTGTAGAATAAGGACCAGTAAAAATTGTTGCATTTTGTGGCACATCATGTGTTTATTTAATCAATCTCATGTAAGTTCTGCCTTGACATAGCTTGAAGAATCATACCCTGATATTTTGAAGGATCAGATTTGATTGTGGATTTGATTGCTGTGCTGCTTATTCCCTGGTCTGTGTGGATAAAATATTCAGCACTAATGATGATGTAAATTTATTAAGCATATTAAAAATGTGTTCTCTGTTGCAGCCAGTCATGAAATGTAGGAGTATTATCAAGTAAATCAGAAAGAACCTAAATCCATTTTCTGCATGAAAGAAACATGTAAATCAAGATAATGAATATTAATGCTGAGATATATTAGCAATATACTGTAAATAACAAATGCACCATGTTGGTGTAGTTTTACAGACATACAGTGTTTAAATGCAGTTTGTCATGCCTGTTCTGTAAATTAGATGATGAACTTACATATCTGTTTCCTAGACCATACCTGTGTGCGCCAATGATACCAGTAAAACATAATAAAACTAACTCTGTTTCCAATCCATGGGGTTCATCCATCTGTTGTGGATGTGCGTAATAACTTAAGACAAGCTAGACTGGAGCTGATGTCTAAGGAAAAACAACACAGTAGTTACCAGTTCATAAACAGAAAAAGCACAACACCCTTTATGTTCTGATACTTCCATTTCTTTCACATCTGTGCAGTCATTTTTCCTTTTGTAGATCTGTGTAAAATTGTACTTATCTCCTCAGAGGGATTTATCTGCTACTAATCATAAAAAAGGAAAGAGTGTCTTTGGGGCTGAGCCTGCATTAACCAAAAGCTGCTCCAGTTGAGTGCCTAATACTAGCTTGAGATCTGAACTTTCAGGTCTTTGGATCCAGGTCTGAAATATTTCTGATTCTCCACTTGAGAATTATCCAGGCAAACATTCAAAGTTTATTGTGACTACAGAAAAAGTTAGGTGGGACAGCAATGCATGAACTGCTCATTAGGAAGGCACAGACTCCTTTAGGAAGGCTGAGGGCTACTGGGTGAGACTCCAGATCTGCATGTGCATGCAGAAGTGTTAATGAATGCTCAGCAGGTCACCAGAGCAACTAGGGCAAGGAAGCTTCATTTTGCCTCTTGTCATTGGGATGTACCATCGAGGGCCTTTGTGCACTCAGCACTGAGAAAGTTTGTGCTTGTATGACAGGGACAATGTGAGGGAGACTTGATTCCTGGTAAGCAAGGAATTAATTTGTAGCTTTATTTCCCCTTATGTAGGTTTGGAGGAGACATGGGGGGATTTGGGAACTTTTCTGTCCCGGCTGACAGCTATTGTACCAAGTTGTTTCACTGAAGTAATTTTACTGGTGAAATGCATTAAGTGGTAAAGAAAGATGTGTCCTGTTGATTATGAACATCAATTATAATGCACTCTAAACTGATACAGTACTTTGCCAGTGGGAGGTGAAAAGCCTTCTTTCTCTTTCACCTGTTATTTTCCCCTATCCCTCAGATGAGTTTATTCTGTAAGGAAGTTGCATGAATTTTCCTAGCGTGCATTTTAGTGTGTGCTGCATAGCTGGGTACGAAGATAAAATCTCTTTTCAATGATCTTGAAGTCTAGATAGATAGTATATCTATGAGAGATGCTGTATTGGAAAGTAATAGAAATTCAGAAACACCACATGTATTGTGCATTAATTGACTTGATGAGGAGAGATAGAGACTGATATCCAATCTCCCTCCAAGGCAAAATTCATTCAGGAAGAGTGTTGTTCATTCTACTAATGTACTTCTACTGCTGTATTTCATGACTCTATGTACATATCTGTATATGTGTTCCCATTAATTTTCTTCTGGTTTTCCTTCAAGCTTGAGCTGCTGGAGTTGGGTGGTTGCTCAGAATCTCAGCTTTTGTGTGATGGGAGAAAGCCCTGCTTTTGGGTTTTCATGTAGTGAGGAGAGAACTGAATAGCTCAAATTGCTGTAGAGATGGGAAAGCCGGAGCACAGATTCTTCACACTTGGTTGCTGAGAGCTTTTTTCTTAATTGCTTAAAGTGTCTTGGCTGCAAAGACAAATCAGGATAGGATGGAAGGGGCCTAAGAATGGGGTGGATATCTCCAGGAACTGAGCATGTAGATGCTTTGTCATACCAAAGGCTAAGGTTCAGATCACAGCTCTTGTCAGGCCAAGGGGAACCTTGAGACTGTCTTTGCTGCAAACCAGCTGAATGTTGGCCATTGGCATACATAATTATGCTGTCCAGCATTAAGAAAAATAAATAAATATATTTCTGTTCTGTTAGGATTTACTTTTGGTAAGATTGAAGGTGTTTTTCATAGTCACAATGCCACGAAGATGTGCTCTCTTTCTGTGGCAGAATAGGAAGAAAGGAGACACCCCCTCAGAGTTAATCAGGAACAAGGTATTTCCCATGTATAAGGGAGAAACAAAGCTGTGTAGAAAGGACACAGACACTGGAAGGCAGTCTAAGGTGATGGTTAGGTTCCTTGTCACTGATTAAAAGCTGCCAGTCTTCCCCAGCAGGCTGTGAATGTCTATCTTGAGCTCCTGAGAGATTTTTCTAAAGCTGCAGGCTTTAAACTCTACACAGCACTCAGCTGCCAGTCTGATGGGCCTTGAAACCTCTGGGGGAAAAGGGACTGCAATCAAAATCAGGCCAGCATTGTCTTTTTTATATTTAAATACAAAACCTTTTTTAAATAAGCTAAAAGGGAAATAGGAGTCAGTTCTTACTGATAGTTTCTGCGTGCTTATGCCATACCAAGCTGTCTCTGCTCCAAAGGATCAATCTAGGATCTGAAAACCACACATTTTGGACTCCTTTTTTTCTGTCCTGTCTTGTAGGAAGCAACATATCTTCTGTTTAGAGCTGTGGAATGAGAAAGACAGCTGTGAGTCCTAGCCTTTCAACATACTGCTTTAGGCAATCTTCTTCACCACTGCATGTGTGGGTAATGGAGTTATGTTACCTGCCCATATGCAGTAAATGAGCTGAGAGTTTTGGATGAAACTGGCTAATAAAAACGAGTCCTGGAAGGGTGAGAGCAGAAACACAGCTGCATAAGCCTACAGCCTTCATCCATGGCTGAAGCCTGACAGAGGTTTGATCTATGCTTTACCAAGCCAAACTTCTGCTATATTATATTCTCTTTGAATACCTGACAGAACCTTGAGAAACTCTTGTATGCCTTTGCAGTTGGGGTGGATTGTCATCTTTGGGTCAATGTGTGACATCGTTAGTTTGGATTTTGACTAAGAAACGAGAATCAAAAACGTTCCTTTTAAACAGTCATTTCTCTTTCCGAGGGTGGGAAATCACCATAGAAGATGTTTTATGACCATGGACTATGTGCCATTGCCAGTAAGAACTACTAGATGGGAGAAGTGCTAGAGAAAACAGCACCATGAAATTTTTATGCAATAATTTTTAATAGTTATTTCTTTTTGAGTATCTGAAAGAAGTTTTTTTCCCAATTGTGTTTGTAACTTCTCAGCTCCTCTCTTCTTGTGTTTTCTGGGACGTGAGGGAGGCAGAACTAGAGGCTTTTTTATTCCTTCCTCCATGGTAACTCAGCCTAAATGAAAGAAACACCATACTATGGAGTAGGTAAGAATGTGAAGTTTTTCCACAGTTCTTCCTCAAAATGAGTTTTCCTTGCTAGAGCTTTCAAGAGATGATCTGCTTTTTTTTTTTTTTTCCATAGCCTGCCTCCAGCGGTGCCCAGTAAATGACAGCTATTATCAGTGTTAAACTCTCAGTAAGTTCACTACCTTTAGGATAATTTTTCTTTCTTGCCCTGCTACAGAAATCAGTTTATGCCCCAAAACATGAGTTTTGATGACTTGCCATACTAACATTAATATCTAGTTAAAAATGTAAGTCATATCAATTATAGACTGTTGGCCCTTTCTAGTAAGCACATCTGTGGCTTGCAAGACTCTGACCTCCTTTGCCTGTGAGCAGTGTGCACTGACTACAGGCATTGTGGAAATATAATTTCTCTTCACTTCCCTGCCAGTGCTCGAGTGAGGATGTGCTCTCTTGTTATGAGGCAGCGTAAAATTTAGAGGCTAGTCACGATGAAGGTAGTAAGAAAGAAACTCAAAGACCTCAGTAAATTTTCCTTCTAAGTCTTGCCTTTTCAAAGGTAAATGGTTTTATTCTTTGTAACCTCTCTCTGTATGTTAACAGCTTTTACAATGCTAACTCTTTTGTAAGAAAAGCTCATTACAATCCCAGTCGACTTTATCTCTGGTAAAGGAGCCAAAGAAGGAAGAAGCCAATACACTTTTTTTTTTTTTACTTTTTCTTTACAGTCCACTAGCTACTCAGCACACATGTACTGTAAATTCAAGATGTGGATGTTACTCAAAGAAGCAAGTGTGATGTCACAAATGTTTTAATAGCCTTTGATTTATTTCCCAAAGTGCTTTATTAAGATGATGCACAACAGTGTTTGAAAGCCAAATGCTGCTTTAGGAGAGACTTGGAGGAGTTATTTTCAATCTCCTGACTTTTCCTTCTCAACACAGTAATTTGTTTGATTGGAGCAAAAGGGCCCTGGATTCAGAACAGGGATTCTACTTCTTATTTAGTGTTTCTTTGTGAGTTAATCAGCCCAGTTTGTGATCTGAGTGAGCAGGAGTATGAATGAACTTACTGTGATATGAGAGAGCTGCATGATTCAGAGAACAGGATACTGGCTGTGGTTGGGAGATTTGTGTTCTGTCGCTGTATGGGTTTGTAGCTATTTGATAGTGAAATATTTGGTTAAGCATAATCAAGAATCAGCAAATCCATGTGAATCAAAAGTCATCTGCAAGTAATCTTCTCCTGGCAAGATATTTCTAATGACATTCTGGAAGGTTCGTTCCAGGTGCAGTGATATAGGAGATCTTTGCCATTAGTCTGGTAATAAATCTGGTATAATTTTCAAGTTTTAAGACAGGCAGGGTAGTGAATCAAAACGAGACCTGAGGTAGTTACAGTGGGCAAATGGATGACTTACTAAGCTGAGCTCACTTGAAAAAATTTATTTTAGTTCAACAAAGGATAATAGTAGGACAAGGGCTGAAGGTTGTACTAGCAGGACTATATAATATCTACCTACAGCACAGAGAAAGAGCTGTGATTGAACAGTGTATAGGAGCTGAAGTAGGCAAAGAGCTGGACTTCATGTCTCGTTGTGAAAAGACCAAAATGCACTGATTTGATCAATGACTGTGTAAGCTATGGAGCCAGGAGTTGAATTTTTAAAGAAATTAGAACTTTGAAATATTTAAGATACTCATTTGGCATGTAAAGCTTTTTGAGATAGCATGCAATTTTCAATAAAACTCTACCCAAGATGGGATTTATGGGCAGAAATTAAAGAGAAATGCTAACTGCAACAGTGCATTACACTGTTTAGGAAGCTTCTATGCTCCAGAAACAATCTAAGGATGCCATCTGTGGCCCAGAAAGGCAGAGAATCCCAACTGCTGAAGGTTGGGAGAGTAGAGGAAATACTAATTCATGCTTCCCAGGGTCTTACACAGGTACCTGTTGTTAACCATCAGCAGGGACAGGGCACTGACCTAAATGAGCTTGCACTCTCACATGTGATGCTCACCTGATGATGCGGTAGAAGTGAACTCTCTATAGATAAATGTGCTCACTGGAAGGGTTGGTTTTGTGATATAGTTGCATCTCATAGCCAAATTTGATCACTTCCATTTTTGCAAAGATTATTATTTTGCATTAATTAATTTCAAACTATCCAATTCTGCACAAGACTAACTGAAATGTTGATTTGGATTAAAGAATAGACATAAAATTAAACATATCTTAAACATCCCCTGAAGATCATGCATGTAGGAAATGCTTAAACTTGTAACTAAATCAAGTTTGGTGTCTATTTATAAGAATAGTGACTTGGAAGGTGTAATAAAGGGAAGAAAATATTAATGGTGGAATAAGGTGGTAATAGGGTAATTGCTCGGGCCAAGTAAAGTGTGACAAATACTGATGAGAGATGGGAGAGGAAATCTGATTTTTGGAGTAAAGATGATTAGACATGATTAAGGTGGGAAGGGCTGCATGAGGAGTCAGCCCTTCTGCCTGTAGAAAGTGGTATTAATTCATTAACCTGAGTCAAACATCACCACTTTCCACTAGCTCCAGAAATTACTTCTGGCCACTGATATGCCCTTCTTGTTAGGCTTTTCTTCTTACTATTGATATTGCTTTGATGGTTGCTATTACTGCTTAGCTTTTTAGCATCATCAAAATGCAAAATAAACAGAAAACATGGTTGAAAATGCAGTTAGTATAGCTATAAAGTCTATTCCTATGTTCCATTATAAAATAATTGTCATTATTGTAATAATTAAAAATGCATTGTTCAGCCCCTCTATTAATGCAATTATAAAAGCATTGGGTTTGACAGTTGGCTTCTCTTATATTCAGTTGCTATTTTTTGTTTCAGGAAAAACATGTTTAGTCAATTGGTTTAGAAAGAAGATGGAATAAGCCTCTCAGAGTAAACAGGGCAGGTTAATTTGCAGAATTTCTGTTGAATTGGCATGAAAAAACCATGCATAATAGCCTTGTTTATGTGTGTGGATTATCTCTGATGTGCAGTAACTTCTGGAATGCTGGTTAGTGCTCTAAAAAAAAAAAAAAGGAAAAATGTGGGTTTTAGTTTGGTGTTGAAGAAAATGGATGATCTAGAATTATTATGCAGAGGAGCTGCATGTTGCAACTTAGCCCCAAACCAAAGCCAAAATCCAGTTGTGTCTCATTTACCTGAGGGAAGGTCTGAGGCTATTTACTCCTGTTATAATAACTAGAACTCTAGCCTTTTTTATTACAAGTAAACTTACCAAGTCAATAAGAAGTGATGATTGAATAAGGGAGGTACACTTCAGTTGTATAGAGGGCTATTTTGGGTTAAACCAAAGATCCACTTGACCCAGTATCTTCAATGTGAACCTGCAGCAAATAAACATGACAGGGTATAAGAGCAAGGCCAAGCCATGAGTGTTACTTTTCTGATGTAGCCTTTCAGCTGACACTGACTTCTGTCCCCACAACTTTATAAACCAGCAGAGGTATTTATTAGCTCGTGGTAGCTGTGTTTATGTGTGGGTTATTTTTTCTCACAATGTAACCATCATTTGGACCAATACAAGCTTTTAGCATCCAGGATTGTGGACATCTGAAAAGCACCAGGTGATTGTTGGCTTCTATCAGCTGCAGAGAGCTTAATTAGTGCTGGAGAAATAAGACGTTTTTCTGTGCCTTTAGCCATCCAGTTTCTTTTTCCTACACGTCTTTATATATGTGAAGTCCTACTGTGTGATGAAGGCAAACTCATCCAGCTATATTTTATCTTCTAAAGTGAACTGACCGCTCAGCATGTTGGATAGAGTATCCTATGGAAGTGAAAAATAAATGACATAAAATTTCACTTGTGTGTAGCCTTTAGCCTTTATGGCAGTTGGAGAACAGTGTCCTTGAGTTCTGTTGATTGCTCTTTAAGCATTGCCTTATCCTTTAAATGAATGTACAAAGTAAAGGGGATAACTTAGGAAAGGGCCATTAAGTAGTTAGGAAAAATTCTGGCTCTTCAGTAAATTTGTGCTGTGTAAGTTTGTAACCATGCTGCTTACCAGAGAATGGAAGAATAAGGTACTGCTGGTTTTGCATGGTCTTCAGTTCTGTATTGCTTGCAGGCTGGCCAGACTGTTCCTACCGCCTCAGAACCAATTTTTTCTTCAGAGAAGTGGCAATGACCTTGAGTCTGAAGACCCAGTTGCTTAGGACATGTCGTGACAATATCATTTACTCCTATTTAATTTGCGGGTATAAACCTACAATGAGGAACTTACTGGCTTGTTAATTTAATTTTCTGAAAGAACTTAGTGGTGCCTGCCCTGCTGCCTTTTGGTTGAATGTGATGTAGAGAATTGAATCCTTCCTTGTTTGATAGATCTGGCTTCCTGTGACAAAAAGCTGCTCCAGAAGTACCTGTAGAAATCTTGGCCAGAAGGGAAAATGCAGAGGGAATTACAATTCTAGCAAGCTGGGTCTTCTCTGTTCTGAGAATGAAATCTCAAAGGCAGCATTGGCTTCTGTGAGGTCTAGGAGTTCACCATCTGATAGGATGGGTCAGCCTCTACTGGCTGCAAAATAGCTTTTCACTGATGGAAAGCTGGAGAAAGGGGGAATCATGCAGTTATTGCCAACATTGCTCTCAGTGGCTGCAGGTAACCTCTTGCATGGGTTGATAACAACTCACAGTGTCTATCTTCCCTTATGCAGAAATTCCCCCGTCTCTCTTAAAGATTGAGCATTGATACCTATGTTAGTAACTTTAAGGATCTATTTTCAGTGCTGGGTTTTCTCTTAATTTGGAAAACACAGGAAGGCCATAGCTTAGTCTGGCACACAGTGAAAGTACACAAGGCATGTGGCCTAAATCTGGCTGGATAATTCCATTCATTTTGGCACCTGTTTTATTTCAGATAGGGACTGATGTCCTCCAGCTGCACCTAATGAGCTCAAATTCATCTAGGAAGGGGTAGAGTGAATCAGCAACATCTCAGGTGCCTTAGAGCCTTAATTTACATATGTATTTGGCCTACACTTGGCAGTCATCATGTACATGTTTTAACAATATCCCACTGGGCATTGTCATCCTGTCCTCCTGTGAAGGTTTGTCCCCTTCTTTCTTTTCTGAAATGCTGCTTTTCTGGCCTCCCCGTTCCTGACATTTTCTTTGTTAGTTTCAAGAAATTTTAAGTCTTGCTCTGAAAGCTAAATAATACATTTATATTTTCTTGTGGAACATCACACAAGTCCACAACTTTCCTGAATGCAGATGTCATAAACATTTGTCATCTCAATTACTAAACCTCTAACAGGCTTTTATGTGATTATATAGGATAGTTACACAGACTCTCCTGTCATTAAGTATGTGGAAAGGCTTTTGGATTTCAGTAAGCCTTGGGTCAGGCTCATTACCAGTTTTTCCTACCCAAAAAGACAGATTTTTTTTGTTTTCTGATTTGTTTTGGGTTTTTTCTCTACCATCCATAAGAACACAAAGCTCTCTTTTGAATTTGTATTTGTAAAATTGGATGCTTCTTTCTGTTTGTTTGGGCTCCTACCAGTAATGTACCTCCTATGAATGCAGTCCTTGCACTACAGCTGTTCCAGAGGATGTTGGGTTTTAGGTGGATACAGCAGGCAGGTGAGCCCAGTGCAGTGGGGAAGGAAGTGCTACTGGCACATCAGACAGTGACTCACAGGTTTCTGCCCTAATTCCTGGAGGAGTTCACACCATCTGCTGTTGGCATCTGATTCCTAGGAGAGATTTGAAGTGTGTGAATAGAGGCTAAAGCTAATAACAGAGATTAGTGAACCTAGAGGGCTCTATGGAGAATAAGTCAGTTGCCTCAATAGTGTGAATAGGTTTATTGTCCAAGGGATTGGAGATGCTAAGGCAGAGGTAAATTCTAAGGAAGAATTTGACTGAGGCTAAAGGACTTTTTTTTTTTTTTTTAATCTGCTTGGCAGCCACTGTGCTGTGTCAGAGATCAAATGAGTGTGGGTGGGTAAATTTGATCACTGGCCAGCTAAGTCCATTGTCCTTGCTACGTTAGTGGGATCACTGTGCCCTCTCCGGGAGACAGAAAAGAAAAAAAATTGTGTTACCCTTTCCAACCAAGCCTGGCTCCTGCTTCTCTGCAGCATGGTGCCATGGCCTCTCTCTTGCTCTGTGGTTCTGTGTGTAGTGGGTGCAGGTGGTTGTCCTGGTTTTTAAGTCACCAGCTGTGCTCAGTGTGTGGCTGTGACTGCTCTACAGCTGTGGCAGAGACCTGTGGGACATGAATCTCATCTGCCCACATCATGAGCTGGCAGTACTCCTGATAGAAGGCCCACCTTGCTGCTCCTGATTGAGAGAGCTCACAGAATTGTCTGTGCAGAACCTCAGCCATATTTCAAATATTGTTCCGTAATGTCTCAATGCAAAAACAAAACAAAAAAAAAAAAGTAAGTGCCAAGAGGCTTAGATTCTTTGAAAGAACAGAACAGTACTGGCAGCACAGCTCTTCTACTGACAGAGTCCTGCAAAAATGAGGTAGTTTCACTCAAGGAGCTGAACTTACCAGCCTCTAAAACAGGCAGAACTTGTCAGCACTATCAGCTGAGTTAATGCTTGGTGGTACAGTAAGGAAGATGCGCTGTTATTGTTGCCTTTCTGTCTGAGTCACAGAGTAGACAAATAATAATGTCTTCATTCAGCATAAAAAGACTCCTCCGTTAATTGACATAACAGACTAGGACTGGGTTTGTCTGGAGGTACAGAACAGAGATCTAGTCCCAGTCCTCAGGCAGGGGGTAAATGTGATTTACATACTGTTTGTGTTCTAGCGCTGTCATTTGCTGCACTCTAGGCTGACTTCGTGGGATTAATTTATTATGTTTTTTTTACTAGTACTTCCCCTAAAGTAGACTACTACTCAGTTGCCCGCCAGTGCTGCAAATCAGATGATCTATCAATTGCCACAAAAATCCCTTCTTGTGTGTCTTGCCTGTCTTCACTCCTAATTTCGTAAAGCAAACTTTACTCTTAGCAGTTAATTTCCTACATTTTTTTTTTTTTTTTTGTCAGCCAAAGATTTCTATTCCAGCAAGTCCCAAAGGTGTGATTTCTTAATTCCCTGGTTAATTTTGATATAATTCCCCAGCTGGTACCAATCACTGGGATGAATGTAGGTATGCTGATTAGCTGCTGTGATAGCTATGTCTAATTAGCTGAGCTGGTTTCTCCTTCTATGAATACCCAAAGGAGATGTTTAATTTCAAGGTTTTATTTGGATGAGCTAGGAGTTAATCATTATGCACAAGTCCAGTGGTTGAAGACAGAACAGCCTCTGATCTAGCTCAACAGCCTTAATTCATGGAGGACAAGAAAATCCTCGTGTTTCAGTGCAATCGCTAGAGGTGTTCATTTGTCCCTCTGTGTTTCCTTACAGAACAAGAATCCTTTACCTACTCACGTTTCCACAGCCCTCAGAAGATACATTTAAGGTCAATGAGCTTCACACTCAAACACAAAGATGTGACAAGAGGCATTTTGCCTTGGCTGTCCATTTTTTTGGGGTAGTTGAAGTTGAGTGACATCATATTTGGGATTGGTTACTTTAGTTAAATACCTTTTTTAGTTAAATATCTCTTTCCTTGTGAATAAAAACTCAATAAAACAGAACTCAGAACAGTCCACAGCAATTTCCCAAAGAGAAGGACTGTAAATGTCTGGAATGTGAAAGTGGGAATATAAGGGCTTCGTGGTCCCAAGAGTATCCTTATTTCCACTTCCTGGCCAGTAAGAACTCCTGATATTGATGGTTACATCTGTCCTGCAAAATTTGGTTATATTCCTCAGTCTTGGCCTAAATACAGTTAGTATTCTTCATGCTTATCCACATGGCTGAAGACATTTGGTAACATATGCTCTTTTCATGTCTGTAAACCACTGGTGAATTACAAAGGTAAGCTTCCTGAAAATTAAGAGCTTTTTGTTTAAACATTTAAAAGGAGAGGTTTAGAAAGTATACTGTAAATCTCCAGGTGATGGAAGTGTATCTGGTGTATGCAAAGGTAAAAGAGTTCAGGGAATTTTGTGTTTGGTTGTTTTTTTTTGTTTGTTTGTTTGTTGTTTTGGTAGTAATTTAACGTTGCCACAAAGAATTTTGAAGTGTGCAATTTTTCTCTCACCCTCAGGTTATCTCTTCTTCTGCATCAGTGACCAAGCCATAAAGCCAGTCTTGGAACAGTTGCCTATCATTTACAGGGTTTGGGATTGTTTGTCCCACTGGGTTGCCTTACTGAGGGATTTTCTGGGTGGTTTGAACTAGTTTGGATTATAACACAGTTCTACAGACACAATTGCTCCTTCACCCTCAGGTCAAAGCCCTTCCTCTACCTGATCCTGTCAATGTCCCCTAATGCCTTTCTCTTTGTGACTCCGTCAATGTCCCTTAAGGGCCATTTAAAAGGTAGCTTTTCTCATTGCTTGTTTCCTCCATTCTCTTCAGGAGCTGTCTCTCTCTTAAATACCAGTAGTCTGTTTTTACAGCAAACACCTAATAAACTAAGTCAGAACAAACTGTTACAGACGAGCCCCACATCTATCTCATCTCCTATATACCATGTTGAAATGTCCTTTATAAAAACTGTTAGCACCTCAGGAATCCAATAAAACACATAGGTTTTTTTAGCCATTAATAACTTTAGGATTTTTCCCATTAAGTCTTAACATGAAGTTAAAGCATAAATAAAATCATAGAAGTTTTATTTTATTCACTCCAACAATTCTGTTCTACTCTCATAAATAAAACATTGCTACAGAAAGACACTTATTTTAATTTATTCTCACACTGCCACCCAGGCTGAGTTTCTTGACTCTCAGCAACCTCACACACTGTTGATAACTTCATGGGACCACCGCTGCGCTGTGTGTGGATGAGTCAGCTTTTCATTTTCAAAGTAGCTTTTTTTTTTTTTCTTGAATCCACACATTTCTCATAAAAAAACTTAGCTTACTTTCTGAGGTTTGTTATGGTCCTCCCTCAGAGCCACAGTTGTCTCCATTGCTACAAGAAAACCTGTCATCTTCAACTACATTTACAACTACCTAAAAGGGTTCTATAGGTACAAGCATTTTCCTTGAAGAACCTCTTTCTGCAGATTTTGTTTTCTGATCCTCTGTGATGAAGCTCGAAGAGCCAGTCCAGTCTTAGCTGCACCCTATATCTGATTTTTATTATCTCTATCTTGCTTCAGATTATCCCGGCGATTCCCTTTCCTTCCCTTTTATTGACCAGTAAATCCTTTTTGTTACACTGGAAATGTGCAGAATTTCATTTTTATTTTAATGAACTGCTGCTCAGACAGTCCTTCCCTTTTTGTTGAACCCAGTCACTTTGTCAGCTTGATTAGTCAAATTGCTGGTGAATCTGTTACTCTCCTTCATAATCATGAGTGTAGTTGCATTATTAGACAGCTCTCTCTGCCCTACACACAAGCAGAGTTCAAAGGGCTGAAGGAGGACATCACCACACAATAATTAGTAGTAGAGTGGCTGAGAGAGCTCTCTTCAGATGGAGGAGGCTCCTAAATTGAAGTTTTTTATCATTTGAGAATGACTACAACTCAGTGTTTGCCTTGATGTAAGGGAAGATTTGCTTGAAACTAATGTCAGTATATTGGTGGTTGCTGTAGTAACAGCCTCAGCTGTTATTTTAATGCTTGGATAGCTACAAATGCATCAATACTTTAGCTGACTACTTTGCTATGCACTGTTCTCTTTCCACCAAAGCCTGGACCTTTCACTTCTCAGGTGGATATCTTCTGAGAACTAAATAATCTGTTCCTTCTGATATTCTGCCAGGAAATTCCATTCAGGAGCTTTTCTGAAAAGTTTTGCTTTGGCAGATTGGCCTTTCTAAAGTGAAAACATGTGTCTGAAGCATTTCCAAGTGACCCTGCAGATGACTGAATTAAATTTCTGTTTTATCCCTGAACTTTCAATATGTGTGGTTTTGTTTTTTGTTCTGTTGAGGTTTTTTGTTGGTTGGTGTATTTGTGTTTGGTTTTTTTAACTACTCCTTCTAGGTAGAAGCACAAACCTGTGAACTAATGAAGATTGTTTTGGGCAGTGTGACAGCACAGATGTCAAAAATACTCCTCAAGGTCTCTCCAGGACTCCTGGAGAACTTGGGAGTTGTCAGGGGAAATTTATACCATGATTAACTTGACTGTCTGAAAAAACAGCATTTCTGTTTTATATGGAATTTTGCATTTCTAAAACTGTAGTAAAACATGATAGTGAAAAAGACTGTGAAACTTGTCACTAAATGAATGATGTCATTCAGCCAGCTGGCTAGGAGGGTTGGATAGGTCCCTGGAACATGCTTTGATTTTATCTAGAAACTGTCACCTGATGGAGAATCTTCTTAGGGAAAACTTTATTTTCAGTGAAAAAGATCTAGTAAGACACATTACATTCTTGTATGGGTGGCACAGTAACAGGAGGTCTTAATCTCCTTCGCTGTTAACACTGAAAGACATCAACAATGTGGAAGGACCACAAGATCTCACGTCACCCTGTTCTCTAGAGGTACTGGTTCAAGGATTCAAATGCTACAGCTTATTTCTTGTGTTTTATTTGTGATGATGCCAGCTGTCACCAGCTGTAGGGTACCTGGAAATGGGCTCCTGCTGAGAGTGCTACTGAGACAGCATTACACGTATTTCCCCTCTGCTTATTGTGCTGCTGTCCTGGAAAGCCAAAATGCCTCTGACAGGCACAAGAGCAGTAATAAATCCTTGTGGGATACAGGCAAAATAACCTCTTTCTGTAGCACATAAGGTTGTTCCCACTGCATTCCTGTTGTTGCAGCAATTAAACATGAGAGGTCTGACTTGTCAGGGGCTTGCCTCAATTCCCTGAGCTTTGCCATCCTGACTTTCTTTGGCGTGATCTGGCTCCAGTCCAGTCCCAGTCCTTGAACAGTGGGGCAGGGATATTTCAGTTTTGCACTGTGTCTGAGCAGTCTGTGGGTTCGTGTTGTGGGGAGGCATCAGTGAACCTTCTCCCTTGGGCACCAGACACTTTTCTCTTTTGACTGACGTGCCTCTCTTGAAGCCAGCTTGAAAAGTGTTTTTACTTGAAGCAAGTGGAGCAAATTCTAATTTGTCTGGAATGGGTCCTCCTGTTAAATGTTAAACTGACCTTTTCAAGAGAAATTTACTTGATAGTTCTAAGTGAAGCCCTGCTTTAAGCTAAACTTGTCACTACAACATGATTAAAATCACTTAAACGTACATCAGTTGCACATATTATTAATGGAAATTGAAATCAGCTTAAATGGTAACCATAAATTTTAAAACAGGGT
The DNA here is from genome assembly GCA_035221455.1 of Xenops minutus. Taxonomy (NCBI): domain Eukaryota; kingdom Metazoa; phylum Chordata; class Aves; order Passeriformes; family Furnariidae; genus Xenops; species Xenops minutus. The sequence goes on along the minus strand of JAWWEE010000159.1, from coordinate 24,502,161 downwards.
GAAGAGGGTGGAGATGGAAAAAAAGCCCATACATGATGTAAAGGTTAAGGTGCCTTATTCACCGAAAAATCAGATGTACTGAACAGGGAACTTTATTCTGAAGCAATGAAAAATCACCGACTTTTTTGTGTATTTATAGTGCTTCAATTCTGATCTACTGAAAAGGGGAATTCAGTGCAAGCGTGGCACTGATTGGATCTGTGTAGACCTAGAAGAATTGGTCGCAGTTGTCTGGTCTTATTTCACCTTCTGCTGCACCTTTAAGCAACAAATTATCAAATTTCTGGCAGCCTGACAGATGGTAGAGGGGTGTGTGTGTAGATAGTGCTGAAAGTGGGGTTTGGGGCATGCCTGTGATACATGAATGTCTGCTACGAAGCTGAACAGCACATTTAAGATCTTGCAACTGTTCTTACCTCCTTCCCTCCCTCACCATCCAGCATGACAGCTCTAGTGTTTGGCTATTGTAACAACTGTTACTTAAAGTGTCTCTTCTAATTGGGTGCTAATAAATCAAAACTAAATTGAAGACCTTCCACTTACAGTCATTTATTAGGGACTTTCTAGCACACAGAATGACAGGACTTGGAAAGCGTCTCAAGACAAATGTCCAGGGACTTATGAAGGTCCTTCTTGAGGATATCATCTTTATGTAACTGTGTGACCTTTGTCTTTCCAAATGCAGATTTGAACCTTTTGTAATTAATAACTCCTGTTCTACCAGAATTGGCTTCCACACAGGTGAAATTAGCATGGCTTTCCCCACCTGTTTTGGAACACTGAATGCTTCCATGTGGCACCAAATAATACTCCTTAAATATAGCCAGATAAGCTCTTTGGGTTTGGAGCTATGTAGGCTGCATTGCCGCAAGCCTGGAAGTAAACACAAAGATCTTGTATGACCAACATCAGACTGATATTTTTCTTTTCCACTAATACCACCTCCACTTCCTCTTATAGGAATATTAGTGGATACACACAATATGTATCACCATCTGCCCACTGTCCAGAAGGGAAAACACATTGCAGCCTGATTGAGCCCATTGCATAGGAGTTGCATGACTGTGTTAGCGTAGAGCAGTAGTGTGCCTGGAAGTAGGCTGTGGAATCAGTTTGGGGATTTACGTGACTTTTGTGATCAAGTCTGAGATTTGATCAGCAAAACTGAAATCTGCTAAGTTTTTGAGCATGTTTAAAGATGCACTTTTAAAGGGCATTGGTGGTGGCTGATGATCACAGGTCTGCTATAAGAAGATAGAAGGAATTCTCAGCTACTTGGCTGCGTTTCTGTTGGTGGCATTGGTTTAATGACTAGGTTGTATCATTTATATATTTATACACCCACATCTTTGGAAAGATCTTCCTTAAAATTTTAATTTCAAATAAATTAAGAACACGTGCCTTGTGAGAAAAATATGTCTTCTGGTCAGATTTTTTTTTTTAAGGAACTTGAATAGAAGTTTTGAGTAGTGGATGAATATGGGCCATCAGTAAGGATTTTAGTATCAAGGAATATTTTCATGGTGTTTCAATCTGAAGTCTATTTTCTCACAAACAGAAAATGTAATTAATACAAGATGTTACTGCAATGCAGGGCAAAATAGTAACTTGATCTTGTGCAAGGTGTTTCCCATACAGAATTTATAGCCAAGCTTTAACTTACTTTTATCATGTACTAGTAACATAAAAGCAAATCCATTTTATCTGTAGCTGGTGCTGACTTAAAGATGACTTTCAGAATCAAAGAACCAGAGGAGCTGAGCTCATTTCTAGACTATCAGCCTGTAATCCCTCTATGCACAAATGCCAGTGTATCAGTTTGCTAATAGACTGTTTGAACACCTCACGTTGACCACAAATTGCTCTGTTCTTAACACACAGCACATGCTCCCGACCATTTTTTCTGCAGAGTGATTGGGAGCATGCATCCTCTGCAGGCCCTGGAAATGGTATTAATCTTCTGCTGTGTACTTTCATTTCATTTCCTGTAAAAATCCATCTTCTACTACTGGAGTTGACCTAAGGTTAGATGTCAGAGGAACAAATTACTGTCACTTACTCGATACCCCAAGAGTACCTATAAATAGCAAGCTTTATAACCCCACTGATCCTTGAGATACATAGTGATAAATATGCTTCTATCAGCCAAGAGGAAAAAAAAAAAGAAGCTACATGGCTATGGGTGATGTATATTATTTGAAGCTGACACAAATGGTAGAGCTGTGTCAGTTAAATGCTTTTAAAAAGAAAAAAAGTAACACTCATTGTATTTGCCGTCTTTAAAGCATTAATTAGTGATTCTTGGGTCCAGTAATCCAGTAGCACATCTTTTACATCCAAAACAACAAAATCTTTCTGTGGTGTGGTAACAGTAGAGCTGACAGCTAGATTAGGGTAACACTTGAGCTAACAGCTTAGTCTGTGCACTGCTTGGACTCAGAGAATGAATTAAAAACCTGTTCAATAGAACAATTTTCTGCTGGGAAATGCACCATTATTCAGATAAATCTTTTGCAATATTTTAAAAATGAAATCTTGACAGGAAAAAATTGGAATTATTTGAAACTGAAAGTGTATTTCGTTTTGATTATTCTCCTTGTTTCACTGGAGCTTTTTCCTATGGGATGACAGCCAGACTATGTTATAAAATATTCAGTTGAATGGATAATGGTACTGCTTGTACAAGTGCAGTGAAACACTCTGAATTATTATTTTTTTAATTTAAACTCTTTCCCCCCATACTCTTATTCCATCCAGATTTTGGGAGTAATGATATTTTAAAACAAGGGGGAAAAAAATTATTAGCATTGCCTAAGGGATGAGATTTTCATCTTCCAACTAACTTTAATATGAATTAATGCAAGAGGCACATTTTTAGCTGGTTTTAAAATACTACTGGTCATTGGGAGTTACTCCATTATAACAACTAAGGGGCTTGGACAGTGATTTTAAAAATAATGTCTTGGGCTGTCTGTATCTTTTAAGCTTTCTAGCTGTTGACTTGCACTGGCAGGATAGAATGAAGATTGCATGTTGTGTTGCAAATGCTTGGATGGTGCTAGCTAGAAAATCTTTTCTCTGGCTTGTAGTACATACCCTACAGAAGACCTGGAACATGTTTATGACACAATAAAACTGCTCCTTACTCTTAATTGGAGATTGGCTAAAGCAGCTTCCTGGGTGTATGATGTGACTTATGGATGCTAAGGTAGCTCTGCTGAGCAAGTGTTTCAGACCTTCTAACCAAGCTCAGCCTGCTGTGAGTTGGGTTTTGGTTTTTTTTAATAACAAAGCTGCAGTGACCTCGGTGTTACTATGGGGAGGGGAGTGTAGGACATGTACAGTTGTCTCATCGAACTGATTAATGGAAAAGCTTCCTGTTGCTCTGCCCTCAAGCTACAAAATCCATTAACCACCCCTTGGGGTGCCTGAAATTTATTCTGGCCATTACCATCAATTAGAAAGTTAATAGTGTGATGATTACTGGGCTACAGTCCTAGCTCTTTGTGTGATTTACACCAGACTGGAGTGAAAATGGGAAGAATCAACACTCAAGGAACCACATTTATAAGCAAGAATTTGGCATTGAGTGTGGTGATGTCAGTATGCCCCTGTAAACACATGGCAAGAAGAATCATTAGCCATTCTCAATTCTCCAATTTAAAAGGCAGCTTTTAATTTAAATTTATGGAGGAACAACTTTAATATCCATTATAGCTAAGCTGAGATTTGTTTCATTGATGACCTTAAACTCTGACTTTAGCTGTGCCTATGGGAATGGCTGCATTGTGATTTGCAGTGGTTCAGGGTATTCACCACCCTGATAAAGCTGAAAGAAGATTTCAAAGAGAAAGTTCTGTGGAGTCACCCTCTCTACTGCTTATGTATTGGAGATGAAAGGTCCAGTTCCTTCATCTTCCATTTTACTTTGTCCCCAGTGGAAAACACAAGTCTTGCTGAGAGTCTTTTAGCCAGGCAAAACAGGTGGTAAGTCCACAGCTATTTTGCCACTAATGCAGTCCTCTGTCCTAGACACCCCATCCCCTTTTTCAGAGCTAATCCTGCAAGTGATCATTTAGCACAGCAGAGACCGGTTCCAAAACGTATCTGTGGCCCCTGAAATGGGGTCATCCACAACAAGCTCTTGGATTTACACTCCCTTCCTGCAAAACAGATCCTTGAAAACACTTTTGGAACAGAGTCCAATCTGTGCATTATTTTTCATACATAAACTTGGGAATTCTACACTTGAAAGAAAAATCTTCATGTCTTGTATTCTAATGGCAAAGATACTTCTGACTTCCTGGAAACAGCTGCTTCCAAGCCAGGGAAAATTGATCACTGAAGTTGTCCAGTTCCATGTTTATGCTGGTGCATCTCCGCAGTAAATACTTTGGATTTACATGAGGGTAACTGGGATCTGATCTTTGATCAGCAGGCAGAGAAATGGGGAATCTGACTATGGATTTAATCAACTGCCAGCATCCTCTGTTCTTAGCCTGCTGACGTGAGAAACCATTGCACTGTGCAGTAAAAAGGGGATTATTGGCCAGACAAGATGGGACAGACGTCTAAAATTAGAGAAGTAGTAAAAGGGAGGAGGGGAAAACTGCATCATTCCCATCTTAACCAAATTTGATCTTTTTTTCTGCTAACATATTTGATGTTGCTCTTTTGTTTGGGTATCCAACCTTTATGCAGCAATGTCTCTGAAGCCTGAAGGTAAAGAAACCCATTTCCACAATACAGTGGAATATTACTTCTGCTAAAAAAGGCAGTGGCACCAGAAACTGATATTTAAAAAATCCTTTAATGATATCTTGCAAGCGCAAAATGCCTCTGAATTTTTACATGTGAAAACTTGGTCTGAATTATGTTGTCCTATGTCTAGTTTGATAAGGATAAGGAACAACCAAAACATCAGTGTGTTATCAACATAATTCTCATATCAGAATACTGTACCAACTACTAAGAAAAAATTAACTCTATCCCAGCTAAAATTCAGGATCATGGTTGACATTCATGTGCTATCCTGATTATTGAAGAATTCTTCTTTTCCTTTTTTCTTGTATTCAGCAGTTTTAAGTCTTGCTGCTATCTAATGCTGTGCGTTATGGTATGAGTGGATTTACTGTTTTGTCTTGTTTGACTGGGAATACTTGCATGTTCATCATAATTGACCATTCCCTTCACCTTTCACCTGACAGAGATAAGACTAACCTCAGCTTGTTTGCATGATGTGCTTTTATCCCGTACAACCTGTCTTCTCTCCTCTTGGAATATTCCTACCATCATCATCCTGTGACTTCTGAAGCTATTAGCCACATTCTAGTTAACCTTGACAGAAGAATTCAAAGCCAGATCGAACTACTACTTGTTTTCCTAAAACCTTACAACTTGCAAAGGTTTTTCCTTCTCTTTGTCCTTTTGAAAGGTACAGAAGATATATTGTAGGGTGAAATGTGATGTTTGCTGAAGCCATAATAGTTGGGTTGTACCAAAACCTATGTGTGTGCTCAGTGCAGACCCAGATCATAATAGGAGTATGAATGACTAAGGAATAGTGACCTGTGCATTCAGCTTGCCTAAGCAAATGGAGGCTTAGCCATGTGGCTACAGATTTTGGCAGGCCCTTTACTACATACATGCAAAGGGATGGATGGTCCTTATTTTGGATGTGACAGAGTCAGAGAGACAACCTGCTTCTGTAGGTTGGTAACCTGAATTACTAAATCTCAGCTGAAGGAGCATGGAAGGAAAGTTAGCCAAGTTTTTTTTTCTTCAATCATTATTTGAAGGAGAAACAAGCAACTTCTCTGTGTCACATACAGATAACGTCTCATGGCCCTTCCACTTTCCTATTTCCTTTCTTTCTGATTTGGGTAATATTTTGAATAATTAACCAATGTAATATATAAGCTTGGGATTGGATGATAAAGTATGAGCTGCTTCTCTTGCTTGTCATGTCTTTAAATTATTTATAGCAATAATCAGCTGAACTGTATTAAGTCAAAAAGTACCAGAAATTTGAATGTGTATACTGCTCTTCATTTAGATTGCTCCAAATAAATGTTGATTAAAAAGGCAAAGAAGAAAATTGAATTACTTTAACTGACTATACAGAGCAATAGCAATTTCATAGTTTCCTATTGTTTCTTTGTAATTTTTCACTCTTCTTTTTGGTGGCTTTTGCAGATGGAAAACTTTACTTTGTGATGAGGAAATTCTTTCCATGGGGGGAAAAACGCACATTTCAGTAAACTCATAAAAATTGAAAACTGTTTCTAGTAAAATCCACAGTCACAACTCAAACTGGAAGCAAAATATTTTCAAAATGGAGTTTTAAGTCTGTTTTAAAATACCTATTTAAACAGTATTTAATTTTGTATTTCTTCCTTTTGACATTGATATCAAGGCTCTTTCTAATCCTTATTTACACACAAAAAAACCTCCAGAAAACTTAAGCTGTCAGGATGGAGAGGGAAGATGCTGGAGCCTGAGAGAACTTGCATTTGGCTCTGTTACAGACTTCCTTCCAAGGTAGGGTTAGTTATCTAGTCCTTCCTTCCCTTTTCCCTACCTAGAAAGTGGGAGCAGTACTGTTTGCCAGCCTGCTGGGGGCCTCGTGAGAAAAAAAGTATTCACATGTGTGTTCACTTAGGGAGTGAGACGTGGGTCCTTCGAGTTTTGAAGTGGTTTATTTTTTTCTTTATCCTGGAGATGTCTATAAAAGTTAATTTCAACCTGCCAGGATAAATTTGAAGTGTTTTAATGTTGTGACGTGTGCGGTGCTGTTACAGACATTTAAAGAAATGCTAACCAACTGTTTGGCTTGTCACTGATGTCAGACCACTTAACACTGCCCTCTTGAAGGGCACTCTTACAAAGACAAAAAAAAAAAATGCCTCTATGAACTAGCTTCCCTTTAGCCTGATCTCTGCTTAAAGCAAATAAACTGTAGCTAAACATTAGCTAAATACATTAATAAAGTGAGGAAGAGGAGTCCAGGGAAGGCTTAAAGATGCAGTATGGTTGGTTGAAAACTGCAAAAAGGTCCTTAGCAGAGACAGTGTCAGGGGCACGAATCAGTTCAGTATTGAAAGGCCTGGGTTTCGCTGTAGGCTATAGGAGTTTTAAATAAAAATCTTGTATTCTGTTTTCAAAAGCACACACACAACCTGAGTGCTGGGGAGGGGAACTGATGGCCATTCAGAGTGGGACCTCAGGAGAGAAAGCTGTACAAATGAGGGCAAGGTCTGTCTCTGCTACATGGGAATTTGGTCCAAGGACACAGGATTCACTGTGTTTACATCTTGCAATTGTTCTTCAATGTGGAGTTGTAAAACTTTTCATAATGTGTCAGTCTCTATGAGCCAGGCAGACAGATCCCATTAGAAATGGGCAAAACCCTGAGGAATTATTTATACAATGAGTTAGACAGTGGTGAGAAGTATCCAGGTGAAGCAAGGTAAATTGCAAAGCAAAAGTAACTTTCTATGAAAATAAGAAATGGGATTAAAAAAAAAAAATTCACCCCGAGAAAGAAACTGAGATCAGGATCACTATTACTTTCTGGAACAAATACCAGGGTCACACATAAAGGAGTTAAAACAGGCATCAGACCAAAAATTATATCTATCATTGCCTTTGGAAAGGCTTAACAGGAAGAACCTGTGAACGTAAATGGTTAGCTGTTGAAGAAGACTTTGACGCTACTAGCTTTTGTGAAACATGGTGGTATGGAAAAAATCAATGGGTAAATTTAGTACCTGGCTATGAAGCCAAAGCAAAGAGTTTCAATTTCCGTGAGGAGGGAATAGCTCCTCAGCCTAGAAGTATTCCCAGAAAAAAAAAATAAAAGTCAACAATTCTACAGCAGTTTACAAACAGGCTTAAAACACTGCACATGGGAATACAAATACTCTGCAGAATTACCAGCTCCAGTTTTTTCACATTCAGACATGAAAGATAATTTTTAATGTCTTAATTATTGTCTTATTTAAAAACTTGCTCAGTTGAAAGCCTTTTGTAAGTGCAGACTGTGGCTCCATAGTTCTGCCTTCTGCAATCTGAGAGGCTTCTTTCCAAAAATCTGCTCATGTAGAGATTAATACAGTAGCAACTGGCAAATCTTGTGCTCAACTGGCCATTCCCTTTGGAGGAAAACCAGGTGGCAAACTTAGTTATGTGGGAGGTTGGAACAGATGATCTAATAGTCATTGCTGTTCCTTACTTAAAATACCTGACTTCTGCCAGGGGTGAATTCATGGGCAGAAGGAGAAACAGGTTAGAGCCCATCTCTTCACGCTGCTCCTTGTCATGGCACGCTGCCTTGCTCTGCTGTTCCCTGACTACATTACAGGTGCTTGTGGTCCTGCCTCCCAGGGCTGGTTGCCACTTGGACCATGGTTAGAGCAGCAAATTAAACTGTGGAGGAAAGAGGGTAAGGGCATGCAGCATAGACAATGTTCCCATAGTGGAGGTGGGGGAAGCAGTTGAGTTAATATGTGAAAACCAGGCATAATTGGTGGGAAAAGAGGAAGAAAAAAAAGTAAATGGTCCCAATTAAAGTGGTTGCTTCTTAATGATGTGTGTTATAACAAGGAACTTAATCTGTTAACATGGGAACAAAGCTGTATTCTAATAGGCAGGAGACATGAGACAGCTTGCAGTCTGCAAGTAATGTTTTTCTTTTTTTCTCATGGGATGTTCCGGAAAGATCTTGATCCAAAAAAACCCACCTTGACCACACAATCAATTATTTGATTCTTTAAGTCTTCAGTGGCTTATGTAAAATAAGTACAGACAACCTTAATTTTTTTAACAAAAGAGAGTAAGCAGCAACTTGCTAGGAAATTTATTTAATCTATATATTCAGACTGACAGTATTCTGGTAGTCAGTCTGTGCTTCTTGAGAAAGAAGAAAATTTCCATAGGGTGCATATTACTTGTTGATTCATAATGCCTATTATGATTGTTAAATATTGGTAGCAATGGATTGAGATATATTCATGACAGTAGGTGGACTAATGAAATTCAGTGACTTTATTTAAAATGTGCAGGAGTTTATTATAATACTGTAATAGAAATGTCATTTACCCTGACGGGAGGAGAGGGAAAAGCCCTGTCAATGAATAATAATGAAGTTATTTAAATGTCAACTTTTCTGCAAATAGTTTGCAAAATATAAATTATTCTACATGTTTCTAGTTTTGTTTTAGTTTATTGCTGGGAAAGTCAGAGCTTCAATCCCACAATTTTAGTATTTTTTATACTGTGAAATGAGCTAGTAATAATGAAAATGTTTATCTTCTGGGGTGTTTGCAGAAATCGTTCTGCTTTACTAAAAAAGTAGGGAGACAGATTTTAAACAGCTGCTGGTGAAATTTGGGATTTAATGGAAGCAATTACAACTAATATGGTGGAACAGGTGTGAAGTTCAGAATTGAATCTAAATACTTTTTTCCTGAATATTATTCGTTTACTGTTATCTACATTTCGGTAACATCTACGGTTTCTGAAGTATCTGAACATAACTCCCCTACACCACTGCCACGCCCCCCCCCACCCCCCCCAACAAATTTGAGAAACCATTGCAACATGCATGTCTACATAAGAGAGTAAAATAGAGCTTGCTGTTCGCTCATTTACATACAGTTGTTTCAGTAGCTGTAGCTGTTCAGCAGATGTCTCAGAAGGCAGAGTTTAATTTTTGGGTTTTCAGCTCTACAGGTCCTATAGCCTTTCCAATGATTTATACCAGCATTTGCTTGCTCCACTCATGTTGCACAGTTGGACTAAAACTGAGTTCTCTCTGCTGAACTTCAGAGAAGCAGCCTTCCACAAAGTGTGGGAAATGTTGGTTGGTACCTAGATGTTCCCCTTCAGATGACTGGGATTGAATTTGTTGATCCTACACTGCCATTAGTGCCTATGCCCCGCTGAGGTACATCTGTCTTTTGCAGCACTTCCAGGTTAGGCTGGCGTCCTGGGTCCTCAAACGGCTGATATGTTTTCATGGGTTAGGAGTCTCATGCTGCTTTACGCACCCATTTTATAAGACAAACAAAAAGCTCATTATCTAGGCTGCTAATCAATGCCTGCTTGTATACATAGGAGTAGGAATAAGATGAATGCAGGTTGGTGATACCCCTGAGTTAGATCCCAACAGAGGCTGCACATATATGCAGTGTTTCATTCGATACTTTTTTTTTTGTTGTTGTTCCATTGCTCTGTGTGTGTATCTATTACCATTTCTTTGTGTTAAAGCACTCTTGGGTGCCTATCTGCTGTTGTATATATAACATTTACCTCTCTGTTAAAATAAAGGGTAATTGTAAAGTGGTGCAAGAGAAACAACTGGTACCTGGGAAGGTAGAAAGACTGGCTATTGTCAGTTTAGAACATGATAATGAAAATAAGATCTAATAGTAGCTCCTTTGATTGGTTGTGAATTTGTTCATCTGCAAAAAAAAGATGTTTTTCTAAGCTTCCCAATCTTTCAGTTTCTTTTATAGATGTTGACAGAAGCACACACTTCCATCTGTATATAGTGTTACCTGGAAATAAAACTATTAATGCAAAATAATTGCTAGAGATTTGAAGAAAGTGGCTGGCAATTCTGACTAAGATTACCATTTGCAATAGGCTGCTGACATCAGTTTGCCTGTGCTGTGGCAGGGGTACTGGCTGCTTTTCTTGAGCAGCTTCAAAGCAAGTTTTTTGTCTCAGATTTTCTTTGCTCCCATCCCTTTTTGAAAGATGCCATTTTGAATTCACTGTCACTGGTACAAGAAGAAGCTGTATTATTTCATTAATGTATTTTTCCTAACTCTTTAGGTCAGATTTAGACCTTATGGTCTTTACATGTCTTTATCAGATCAATCTCCACAAAGGGTAGGTTTTTGGGATTTAGGCAGACAGCAACAGAAATACTGATTTCTGAGAAGACTGGGACAGGGGAACAAAGTGAAGCAGTGATCCTTGGCAAGGCTGTGTTCAGCATCCTGCTGTGGATCCCTTCGCCTGAATTCTGGAGCATCTCTGAATTATTCCATAACAGTAATAACTGTAACAATGTCCTACTTGTCAGTCCACTGAGGAGATAGCTCAGTGAGAGATGACCTTATAAAGGGAAAGATCAATTGGCGGGTGAGAATTTGACATTAATGTTTTAAACACCAAAGGTCATATATACACACAGGAGTGCAGGTGTTTTTTGGAGGGAAAGGAGAAATCTATGGATGCAGATCATATGTCAGTTGTTACATGAGCAGGTAGATACGTGCAAAGGCTTCTATAAAGTTCCTGAATAGAAAGACTCAATTTTAATTCAAATCTGCATTTTAGTGCAATTCATCTTTAATGGGTAAACCCCCAAGCTGCTGCTTTCTTCTTTTGTTCATGTAGTGATTGCAAAATCTCAAATCCCAGAAGCTGTGGTAGGAATGTAAGTGTGGAACCTGATCCAGAAATTTAACACCCTCCATGCTCAAAAAAATACCTTTTTGAAGTTCTATATCACCCATATTTAGATGAGATACAGCAATATGTTATGCTTTTCAATATCTCTGTTACTGAGGTACATGTCAGTTTTCTGCAGTTTATGGATATCAACTGTACTGGTTTGGACTGATTCTCTAAATCCTCAGGATACCAGGCCAGAATTCAGTCAAGCATGAACTGCATAATGAACAAAACCTCTGCTGAGGATTGATCCAGGTTCCAGTCATGATAAGAGCAGATGATACTGGAACTCTGCACAGTCTTGTTTGTTCACTTCTTTTGTTCTTCCCTGAGACATATAGTTGGTGTCTTTATGGGCAACCCTCATATCAGAAATATTTTATTTTATCTACTGAGTAGAGGCTTTTAAAGCAAGAATAAAGCACGTGTCCGTACTCTCTGCCAGTCGACGTGAAAAAAACTCCACAATAAAACAAACAGTGTATAAATTATAGGTGTAAAGTTTTCAAAAGGACATCAAGGATTTTTGCAGATAAGGGAACTGTAATTTCACTGGACAATCAGCTGGAGCAGCTACTTTGGAATACACTGAAATAAGACATCTTAACAAAATTAGTCTAAGTTCGGAGTGTAAGATAAATTGATAACCTTAGTCTCTTGCTGTCTGCTGTTTGGCATTTCTGACAATCACTGCAATCTTCTATATGCAGAATTTAGCATTTCTTATTGTACATATTTATTTTAAAGTGCTTTGGGAAGATGCTGGTTTATTTTTTCCTAATCTAATTTAAATGCAAATTCTAACCACTCACATGATGCTATGTGTATATAATTAAGTATCATTATATACTACATGAATCATTGAAAAAGCTCTAGAGAGCCATTTTGCTATTTAAAGCATGACTTACATTGAAAAGCTGCCAAGTGACTTGTGGTTTTGTGATTAAGTGTTTGTACTTATAAAAATCTCTTTTGAATTGTAGGTCAACAGATTATGGGACAACGTATGAGAAGCTGAATGATAAAGTTGGTCTGAAGACTATTTTGAGCTACTTGTATGTTTGCCCAACAAACAAACGTAAGGTAGGTGATAATGTGGTTGGATTATTTTGGCTTTATGATGCTATTTCTGTCCTCGAAATCTCTTCCAATTTCCTCAATATCTGTTACTATTTAAATGACGGGGATATCTCTCTGTCTTGCCTTGAAAATATAATGTGTAGCTTTATCAAAGTGTAAACCAAATTGTACTACCTTTACCACCTAACAATATATTTTAGGGAACATACTTTAGGGAAAGATGGCTATTAAATGGATAGGTGCAATACATATTGTGCATGTAATTGTTTCCTTACCTTCTGGAAAGTGATGATTTTGTTGTCTAAAAGGAAGAGAGACACATTAAAATGGCAGAAATGCATCTACAGTGACCAGATTTTATGTAACATTATTTTTCTTTTAAGTGCTCCCAATAGTGAACTGAACAGGATTTGACAAATTCCTGCAGAGAAAATGCTTTCCAAAGCCCAGAAGGTTTTAATCATCCCAACACCCTACTGACTAACAATTTACTAAGAATCTATAACATTGACATATTAATAAAAAGCATCTGGATGCCTTCTTGGAGATACATTTTTGACAAAATTTTTGTTATTTGGAGGTAATAGGAAGTGACGAAGGAGGTAATAGGAAGTGACGAAGGACAGTTCATAATGATAATGACAACTTGTACTCTCACATATGCTGTGTGATAGGCAATCATTACTCACTGGTGTTTTGATGTGGAAAACAGTAGTTTAAATAATCCTTAAATTACTAGCAAATTAATTTCAGATCTGCTCATACATTAGTTCAGGGAAAAAAAAAAAGAATGAAAATGTGATTAAATAAACAGCAGTGGTGACGCCGTTGTCCTCTTGACTTACCAGCTAAGAGGCTGCAGTGCATATGCAGTGGATGGAAGGCCCAACTGCAATTTCCAGAGGGAATCTGAACATGGCTAGAGTAGTTTTCTATCCCTTGCTTTCAGTCCCTGTACAGAGTTTGAGTTACTACAGACAAAACTGAATTCTATAGGCAGAAAATGCTGGTAAAGACTCACTTCTGGAGGAAGCTGTGTATATTTGAGCAACTGGGGTCACAGTGATCCTGTTCTCATTATACTGAAACAATTATGTGTTCTTTAAGACAGACTGTGAAAGGGAGAGGGAGCTAACCAGAGAGGACAATGCTTAGATTAAATTGCAATTAAATGGTTGCATCTTAGTGAAGAGGTGTCACCTCATTGCATCTGACCCCTGATGAAGTTATGAAGCTCTCCTCTAGAAGCTAAAGAATGAAATTACCAGATCACTTAAATGTCCTTTGTCCTGAAGGTTTGAAAGGTGGTCTCTTGCAACAGAAGCTGTGGCGTGGAGGATTCTCTCTCTCTCTCTCTCTCTCTCTCTCTCTCTCCCTCTCCCTCTCTCTCCCTCTCTCCCTCTCCCTCCTTAAAACCATGCCTTATGTTTTTTGAATAGTGATAATACTGTTCTGTAGATCTAAGGGTTTCAGCTGAGAAAAGTCTGCAGGATCCTTCAGCTGTTTTGCTGCAGGGAAGCTTAAGAAGAAACTAAGGGTTTTGCATACTTGCTAAGCCAACTGAAGTGCAGGCTGGCTCTGAAAAGCCTTCATCACCTCTGGCTGCACCTTCCCACTCCCTTCCTTGCACTGCCACCCTTGTTTGTGTTGCCATCTGGTGAGCTGGATCAAGGACTGATCTGCCTGAAAATGAATCCATTTCCAGCTCAAAAACTAAATAGATGAAAGGAAAAATCTTTCAGGTGGAAGTGTGGAACTGTCTGTTCTGGCAATAGACTGCACTGAAGTTGGCCTGTAATCAATATGGGACAGTGCCAGAGGAAAGCTGCAACACCTGGGATGAGAGAACCTATGTAGTGGTCTAAGACTAAATTTTTCAAAACTTCTTTCAGCAGCAGCAGCAGAATTAGGCTTGCAGGAAGAACTTTTGGAGGAACTGCTTATGCTGTCTCCTTCTATATAACTTCGGGTCATTCCTTCAATAAACATTTCACTTTAGGCACTTTGCTAGCCCCCTGAGACTAAGAGGGCACAGGGAAGGGGAGTGTAGAGCTACATTATGTTTCCACACTAAAAATGCTTTTACAGTGAAAACAAAAATACTCAGCCTCATGGTTTTTGTTATAGTTGGTGTGGAATGGAAAGCTGAAGGAAGCATATTTACAAATTTTTGCCACCAAGAACATTTTCAGCAAAAGTCTGTGAATCCTGAGGCCTGATCCCTTCTCTTCCCCAAAAATTCTAATAACACTTTCAGAAACTTCAGTCACTTTGAAAGTTGCATCTTGTTTCACTAATGTGGGCTGGATAGGTAGCTGCAGAAACAGTTTTAAAATGTAGAACTCAGCTCCTCTAAACTCTGTGACTGTTATAACACTCATACTCTTTATGTAAAGAGTTTAACTGCTGCAGTTGATACTAGCAAATGCTAACAGTGTGTTTTGTTATATATGTGTTATATGTGGTGATTTTTCTGACTGCACCTGTGGCCTTTGACGTCCTTTGTTCCACAAAGCATTTCTTAGCAGAGAGAGAAAAAGCATCTTTGGTAGAGTAAAAGAAATGGTGCATTTTTTATCTTGAAGTTATTGGATAAGAGAGCTTTCTACAGCAGTGATCCGTAAGTGGGGTCAGCATGTACTTCCTGAAGCTGCCTTATTTTGGAAAAAAAAAATAAATTTTAGCACATATTTAACTTTTAGGAATAGTTCCATTGAAACAGAAGGTAAATTTTGAACTTGGCTGACTCAACACTGATTTGTTCTAATGAAAAAAGCAAGTGTATCGTTTATGTATCTCCTGTCTGTTCTCTGCAGAACAGCAGTTAGAACAGTGAACTGTAGAATGCATGTAATTGGATTTATTAAAATAATTAATAGATTTGTTCATGAATTTCTGATTGTTTTCATATTCTGGAAAAGAACAAACCAAAGCATGTGTTGAATATATTGTTTATTTGAATTTATTTGCTCTTCTATATCTAGGGGAAAAAAAAAGTGTCTATAAATACCCAATATTTGCAAAGCTTTCCGCAGCCCATGACTGCCAATTTATTTCTAAAAGCTTCTGACTTCCAGTTCTTGTCTCTTTATTGAACAAATTTAAATCCTTTAACAAGCCATTGCAGTCAATATCATGTTGCAAAAGGGTGCTTTGAAAACAAAAATCAGAACAAAGTCAACGTTATTCACAATTTAAACTGAAGGCCTATTGCTGTTGCTCGGCATTTTTTTGGATTACAGTATTTTCTGAACTAAATAACAGAAAATGGTACTAACATTGCAATGTATAACCGGTGGCAATGAGAAGTGAAAACAGTTTTTTGGTATTCTCTCCTTTCACTGAATTATTGTGCTACCTGGTCCTATGACTGATGACACAGATCGGGGGGAAAAAAATGTAACCCATGGATCTTGCCAAAGACATAGAGCCTGTTTGAGTATTTGTCAACAAGTCTGGAGAAGAGAGAATCCCCAGTGTGCAATAAATCCCTAGGCTTAGGTATGTCAACACCGGCTTATTTGTTAGAGCCTTTTGTGAAGGAAAAGAAAATTATTTGAATGCTTCTACATGAAGAAATACTGTTTGGGAATAATGCTGATGGGTTAAAAACTAAACTAAAATAGAAATACAAGTAGATATATTGGAAATCTGTTTTCACAGAAGTGTGTCATTCATTTTCCTAGAAACTCACTCACATGCACTAAGTTTTACAGCCTTTCTTAGACTTTCAGATAGGTTATTTTTACCCATTTAATGGAAAATCATAGACATAAATGCATAAAAAGTGAGTAAGTGGTAGTGGGGACTCTACAATTTTTTTAACTAGAGGTTTTCTTTGACTCAAAAACTGCTGCTGCCTAATTTAGACACTGTATCCTTGCAGGAAGCATGCTGTGTTCTTCGCAAAGAGCCAGTTTGTGCAGCCCATTCGTTCTTTGTACTTTCAAGCCCCTTTGTATCTCCCATTAATTAATAAAATGCTGAATGATAGTGTCTGCCATAACTTTTATGCTATTAATAGGACTAGTGCATCAGATATTTCCTGTGAGTTTGAATTTTTGTGGCAGATTTTTTGTGTTTGTTTTATTTTCTCTCTTCCTTTCTGCAGGCCTGCCTTGATTTTTCCCTTTATTCCTACAATGGTTCAGATTTTAATTGCTGTGCAGTACACTGTCCTCTTTTCTTCTCCCTCTCTTTTAAAGATGAATGGATTACAGATGGCTTCCTCTTTCTTTATACTTAGTGCTTGAGTTTACACCTTTATCACAGTGTGTTAAGCACTGTCCTCTTGTGTCTGTAGCTCTAAGAAAGAACATATTTATTGTAAATATAATTGCGTGGGTTTCAATGCTGGCTAGATCCCAACTACTTCATTTTTTTTTTTCTATTAATGAGTTTTAAATGAAAGGAAATAAAAGGAATGGCAGCCTAACCTTCTCTTCTTTCTAGCACTGAGGGGTGATGGTGCACAGAATAGTTGGCAGATGTTACTATTAGTCAAGACAGTAGAAGATTTACCCTTGCTTGCTGAAATGAGAATAAGTGAGTGCTACGTTCTATCCTGTGGTATTAGATGAGTTGATTTGCTTCAGGAAAGTTCTGGTTCTGGAATATAAATTACCCACTTGTATAAAGGGCAAGACCCAGAACTCTGTGCTTTGCCTTTGCCTTTGCACCCGCTCTTCTGAGAGTCAGAGGAAATGTCCATAGACATAAACAGTTCCATTGGCATTGGTGTTTCTCTAGAGGCTGCTACTCTCAGTTGTTAAAATCAGATTGGGAACACTTCTAAATACTGTCTTTCTGACCTGTCTCACCATGGAAGCTTTCAGAACTCTAATGCGGTGGCAGGTCTTGATTTTTTGAGTCAAGGATAAATAGTTGTTTCCAGTAGTGTCCTCCTTGTAGGCCTCTATAAATTGTAGTGTGAAGGCTATCAGTTTATATTGGAAAGGTTAGAGCTCAGCAGAGCTCTAAGCACACCTCACTGTAGACTGAGTCAGATCCTGTGGCGGTCAAGTGGTGGCGTCCTTAGCAAATTAGGCACAGTGGGAAACCTGGGTCTATCAGTCGTGCCAATAACCCAATGTGCAATTGCAGCCCACTCTTACTGAGATAAAATCAATTATTTTCTTGCTCTCCTCTTTTCATTTGGAAGGAAAGGTCCTTGTTAGCTGTAGGCTGTGAGTGCAGCCTTGAAAGAGACATAAGAGACCAAAAAGGCATTGTCTCACAGATGTGAATGGTTGGAATTGTTTCAAGTTTTGTGGTTGTATGGGGAGTTTTTTGTGTTTTGGTGTTTTTTGTTTTTGTTTGGGTTTTTGTTGGTTTGCCTTTTTTGTTTTCCTTTTGATGGGGTTTATTTTTCTTTTGGTTTGATTTTTGTTTTTTTTGGGGGGATAGTTTTTTTTAATGTTGTAGTAGATGTTTAATGGCAGCCTTTTCATATAAAAGAGAGGAACCACCTTGTACTGCAGCATTTTGCAGGTCAAAACATAGATTTGATGAAATGAAAACTTTTGTTTGGTTTAAACCTTGTATAGTACAGGATAGTACATGAAGAAGTTCCCAGATTTGTTTGTCTCCTAAGCTATGACCACAAGTAATGATTATAGCCTCCTATTTACTTCAGAGAGAGTATTTTGGAGAGAGGGAGTCAAGAGAGTGTGGTACGGGATTTACTAATCTATTGGGCAGTTTGTGTTAGATATAACTATACATACCTTGAATTAATTAATTAATTTAATTAAGTGGTCTTCCAGTGGGAGAATATATGGGGGTCTTCTTCACTTCTCTCCTTTCTCTAAATATGGTGGTCCAGACCTGTTTCATTCTGCAGTTTTAGCTTAATATTTCACCTCATCAGAAAATGAAATTCTGAACCTACAAGAGAATTATCTTGGACTGCAGGGGTGATTCAATGGACTTTTGATAACACTATACACATGTAAGAAGTTCACTACCCATGGGAGGAGAGGCATCTCACACTGCCAATTAAGAAGTCTTTAATTTTCTGCATTTCAGCAGTAATGATGGATTAAGTCGACTGCTATTACAAGCCTTTGGTGGTGGTAACTGGAAAATCTAATAATCTTGGGATGTCCTTGGGTTAGTACAATTACAGCTTTTGCTTCTGTTTGTAATATCTTTAGATTCAAGGGTAATTCTACCTGTGAACCAGACAAACAAGTATAGACTTGATTTCCATTTCAGAAGACTGTCTTTTCTGCATGCTATCTCATATGCAAACAAAGATAAAGCCAAAATTTTTTGTTAGTTTAGAATGATCTAGCACAGCTGCAGTTCAGTAGTTTCTCTGAAGTAAATGAAGGCATGTAAACTGGAATAACTGTAAAGCTATTGCTGTATTTTATTGTTAGTCTTTCATACAGACTTCATGGGGAAACCAATAATTAACAAGCATTTTTTCCGTGTTAACAAAGAGGAGGCAGAGCATCATCTTCCAAAGTGAATATTTTTGCTTTTGAAGTGTTTAGCACCATTTGCTACCAAACTTTCTGATTCATGGCTATAGTATATGACAGCTCTCACAATAGCCATTTACACACAAAATCCTTGCCATTATTCTACATCCATAGCTCTTCTTGGATATGAAGTGAAATCATAGTCCATTTCTTCCACTTCTGCTGCTGTAAGCCTATCAAAAACAGTGGCAGTTTTGACATTTTCCCACTCAGAGTAGCACTGCAGTATGCCATTGTATCTCACAGAAGTCTCCAAGGGCACACTGGGTATTGAAACTAATGATAGGGAGAGTATAAACCATGCAATTCAGCTTTAGGACTAAGATTCACCCAGGCTGAGGAGGGTTTCAAAGATGTTACTTCCATTCTGACTCTGTCCCCTTTTTTCTACAAACTGGGCAGCTAAAATTTATGCAAGGTAATCTCTCGTTGAATGTCCTTCAATTTTTTTATCCCTTTTTAATTCCTCCATGATTTACCAATATTCTGGAACAAAAGAAATCCCTTCTGGCAAGGGAGGATATATGCCAGCAGCTTAGAGAACTGAGGAGTGATATGTTTTTAGTTGCAGACCAAATACAGGCAGCTGAGATTGATGGTAGTGCAAGAATGTGTCTAATTACAAAACAGACCTGTCTAATTGTCAAACTTGTAGCTCCATGCATTTCCACAAGTAAGACAGGCTGTTTAAACCAGGAAGAAAGCCAGTTGCCATAATATTGATTTTTTTTTTTCCTATGAAAACTAGTTACAGTTCAAAATCAATTTGTTCAATGTCCCATAAAATTGGACTAAAAATATATACAGCAGGGTTGCTTTCAGTTACCTTCTGAATTTTGAGCTATTAAAGATACATGACTAAATTTCACTTTTATATCCTTTCATTGCTGTGTTACGGTAGGAACATACTTCTTTGGTCATGAAATGTGGAAATTGTCTTCATACTATACAACTTAAGAAATTTACCTTAATGAGAAAAATAGCATGATACTGTGACATAACCATATTATGGCTGTTTTCTTGTGCATTGGAAATGATAATTTAAAAACTAACAAATGTATGAATATTGACCACAGGAGCTCTGAGCTCAGCCATCCCTTGCTAGGCTTGCAACGAAGTAGTATCTGTTAATTGGCATACAGTGTAATCTGTAGAGTGTGTTTACCAGCAGATTGCAACTGCTCACTCCTTCTGTAGTTTAGATACGTTGTTATAAAGAAATGAATGACTAAATGACAGGATGCTTGAGTGCTTTGCCTTCTGTCTAGTTGTAATTGGAGTATAAGGAGAAAAAGGTGTAGAAAATAAACAAGAAAAATATTCTTGATTATGAAACTTGACTGATATGTGCTAGTAAATGCAGAGAGAGTGGAGTGAAGGCAAAGATTAATGGGTATAATTAGAAAGCTGTCTACTTCTAAGAAAATGTGGAATTCAACTTGTATGCAAATAGCATGAGAATTAGAGACCAAAAAGTGATGACTCGTATATCTTACTGAGAGTAAGAGGGCCTTGAGGAAGGAACCAAGCTGCTTGATAAAATGGGAATAATTGAGTGTCTGGTATGAAAAAAATACTGCAAAATCCATAAATGACCTTTTCCTTTTAGTGCTACTAAATGAAAGGCTTGGGTTTCTTTTGCAGAAACAGAGAGAGATTTCCCAGAGCCAGAAGAATTAAAAAACAAAAAGGCAAAGTTAACACAAAACAGAATTCAAGGGTCAAAACTTACTGAAAATAAGACACTATAATCCATATCTTTTCTCTTGCATCTTTTGATTCCCATCTCTCCACGTTTTCCTCATTAGTAAACGAAAAAGGAATTAAAACATTTAAGATGGGCATATAACTTGGGCAGCAAAGAAAATAAAATGCTTACTGTGTAATGGCATAGGAAGGCTGTGGGTAGGAACACACAGAATTGTCCTGTTGGCCACACCATGGCTTTCAGAGGGGCATGGGTCACCCACAAATTTGCACAAACTCAGTTTTACTGTGAAGGAATCCCTTCTACCATGTTCAGAAGTACTGAATTGTGGTCAATGTTTCTGCAAAGATAAATGTTTTAGGGGTAAGTGAGAACAAAGCAGAGAAAGCTGTTGAAGTAGCAGAGCAATGATAATGGCAATCACCAGAGACATTGCTAAGAATGGTGTAGAGAGATTGACGTTAACTGAGTAGGCCAAAACATGTTCTAAAAGATCTATCAGAGGAGTTCTTGCTGTGTGTTCTGATACCAATGGATCAAGCCCTAGACCACAGTTTCCTAGGCATTTTTATTTTGATGAGGGAAAGTAATCAGACCATAGTGAATGTTCAGGGCACACTCATACCTTCGCAGCATTTCTGTGTATGTTTGCTAAGAAGGACATGGGAAGATTTGATGAGAAATATACTTAATAGTAAATTCTGAGTGTGGCCAACTGTCTCCATAAATTTGTGACACACTTTTGTTGCTTTTTCTTAAACTGACAGTGCAGTTAACAAACTGAAGGTGGTGAAATATTTTCAAAAGAAATGAAACATTTAAATTAACACATTATTTGACAAGAAAGAATCAAATTTGCAAAGTTTTCTATTGCATATAGAATATTATGAATAATGGATTTTGTTATTTAAAGAAAGAAAAACTTTGTATTGATTGAAAGCTCTTTTTCCTATTCAGAACATTATTTCTTTATTTTTTTTTTCCTGCTGGGGTCATCTAAGGCTTTTCTGTCTTGAGGAGATTGATGCTAAAATAACAGTGTTTTGGGGGTGAAAAGCTAAAACCATTTTGTTTTGAAATGTTTGCTTTTATAATTCTTTAGAGATTTGCCAAGATAAATTCTACTGAAAACAATGGAACATAATAATGCTACTTAAATTACATTCTTAATCACTTTCCTGATTGTATTGTTGTTAAAAGTCTGCCCTGTTTCAGTGCAGTAAAACATTGAATTCTCCACTGCACATATGTATTTAGGTCTCTATGTGCCTCTGTGTAAAAATAAAATCTCTTCACAGTCTCCAATCTCATATGCCTACTTTGTGCATTAGAAAAAATAAGGAGAATTAGAGGGGAACTGTGATCCTGTCCTTGCACCCCAAATTCTCTACATGCAGACATTTCTCAGCATTTTGTCTCTCCTGCTGAATGATGAGATGCTTATGTGCTTGTATCAATATTTTTTTTTCCACACGGACCAAAGATACAGATAGAAAGTACCGGGTTTTGTTCTCCATGAAACCACACAGTTATCAACAGAACCTCAATTTGTGATGCCTAACCTTTCTGCATAATCAGAAGGTGTGCCTTCATTGGCCATAATTAAAAAAAATCCCCTTTCCCTGGCTTAGGGCTCTTTTGAATAGTCCATTTCATAGAGTTTGACTATTATTTTGCTGTGTTGTTTTCTGCAGACTGAATATATTTTAGAGAATTTAGCCTTGAGCATGTGGTCTGGTTGCTGGGCTCTCTTGTTTCCTCATATGTTCAACACTTTCTGTGAACTCTACTTGTGAGCATGTTGTGTACTCTGGATGTAGCTTTCTGGTGAAGACAGTCCATTAGAAGTAATTCCTTAATAATAGGTATGGCAGCTGTTTCTGGACATTATGCAGGACCGAGAACATAAAATCATATTATTGTGGGTCATCCTTCTGCATCAAGACCAAGCTTCTTGTGTCCTATTTATAAGTCAAGAATTTATAGGTAGAGAGAGTTTTATTCTCCATGTTTGAACAGCATCTGTTCCTTTGGGTTCTGCTGCACAACTTGTCTCCCATTTATTACTATTGGTAAATAATGGATGTGGTAGTGTAGCAAACTTACATGACAGCAGTCTCTGCTTAGTTTTTGACATTTAATGAAGAAATGCAAACACATCCATATGCCCTCCCTAATGTAATATTATTCAGTTCCCAGAAAGTGAAGAATAATTGCAGATGAACCAAAGCCTGACAGTATCAACTGGAGGAAAAAGTGTGACAGTTTCTCTGCTTCCACTTCAGACTCTCGGCCATTTATGGATTGTGTTAATAGGTATTTGAGAAGAAATATTTTCAGTCCTAGTTTATGAATGAGATCAAATGTAAGTTTTGCTAAGTTGAAAAGTAAACAGCTGCAGACAGAAACTGAACACAGGATTTTGGCTGAAATCCTAGCCACAAAATCATCTTTTCTCCTAATTATTGTGATTCTGGCAGATCGGTTCTTCTTTTATACCATTTATTTCTGAGAGGAAATCCCAAACTTCTTGCTACCTGTGTGAGTTTTTGATCTTCATTTATATTAACAAGTATAAATAAAGCTTTTCATAAAAAGCCCCCAAACAAACAAGCCAAGCAAAGAAAAAGTGCTGAAGAGAATGCAGGAAACACTCAAAGCCTGCTTGGGAAAAGAGTAGAACTAGGGTATTGTGGAGTGATACATGAAGCTTCAGTCAGTCCTTGCAGTGGGCAAAGTTCACAAATCATCTGCTGCCCCCGACAGACCCCTCTGTGTCTAACACCAGTGTGCACTGCCTTATTCCTTTTTAAATTTGAAAATAAATAGATAAATTTCTCTGACACTGTTTGAAAATATGTCTGACATTACAAACCTTGGAGCTGAGAACTATCTTCCAAGGCATGTTCCTCGTTAAAGTGTTTCACTGTTCTCTTTCTGTAATACCTCTACCAGCAAAACCCTTCCATGTGTTCTAAGATGCCAAACCTTTCCTTTTGCTGCTGTTTCAAGTGTGTTTCTGACATTTGCAAGCTCTCACAGCAGCGTTCACTCACTTCACTCAAAAAAGACCCCATTGTTCCAAAGAGGCTGACCTTCCCCCTTGGGCACAAATTAAAATCTATTACTTTTATTCCCATGGTGGTTGCTGTAATTCCAGCCCTGGCTCTTTGCCTGGTAGAACTTGTTGGGTTTTCATCTCCTTTTCTTTATTACTGAAACTTTGCTAAAGCTTTCAAGAGTGACAATTCCAAAACATATATGTATATACCTTGGGGACAACAACATAATTTTAATGAGACTTTTAATTTAATCTCTCTTTCACTTGTCATCAGGAGTTTTAAGAAAAATCCAAGTGAAAGATTAGATATATTTCACATGATGACATGCCTGGCTTACTTCCTCCTTTTGTGTTCTTCCTTCAGCCAATGTGCTCCAGTTATTCACAGAAAAGATTTGTCAGCAATTGAAAAACAAATATGCTGTGGGCCTTGCTAGTACTTATCTACTAGCAAGTGCTCTGGAAGTTGTGGGGAGAAGGAGCTGTGTACCTGATAAATCTCTTGACCCTCAAGGCCTGTCCTTGTGTTACAATCCACTGGAACCAAATTCTGTAAATATTGCCTTGCTAGTAGCAAAGTTGCACATTGTGGTTAAAACTCTTGCTCTAAAATTACACTTTTTTGCTTATTAGTTGTTTCCACCAACTTGTTTCCTCCTTCAGCTGGAATTTGTGAGGGTAGAAGTGACTGTTGATTGAGTGTGGAGGACTTTTTTTCACTATTGAAGATATTAATTTGGAGAGCTACTCAGACTTCTGCCGGAATATTTTTTTTTTTTCTGGAAAATTAGGATTTTTAAAGAGTGTTCAAGTGTCTGCCTTTTGTCATCTCGTCTTGTTTGGGATCTTTGAGGTCTTTGAGATATGGAAACTTTCTTTGTTCAATGTATTGCCAAACCCTTCATTCTTCTAAAGGAAAAAATATTACCTTGATATTTGTCGCATAAAGCAATTCAGTTTTAAGACCAGCATAGTACACAGTCTTATGGTATAGATGTCTAGCTCTTAAACAGACATTGGTAAGTTGTCCAGATGTTTCTTCATCCTTACAATGATGAGTTCTGTAAAATCTACAGTCTATTAATTTCCACAAGCCTAATTGCAAAAGAATTTGAACTGCTTAGAAAATGGCCATGTTGTGTACAAACTAGTGTAATACCTGCTCATATCTCCCAGTCTGATAAGTACAGGGCAATTTCTGATTCCTCTTCCTTTATGTTTTTGTTATGAGGCAGTCTGATCTGATTGCTTATTCAGTTGTTTTGCTAAAGTCTTTTAATAGTCTAGTGAGTTAGTGGATCATACTTCAACATTTTTGTTCAGCATTATTTCCATGCCTTCATATCTAAGTCAAATAATTTTCAAGACCTTCGTTTTCCAGCTGGCACCAAATGACTTTACACTTGGTGACTTATGTAAGTCACAGGTTGTTCTAGGAATGTGTGTTGGTAAGACCAAGAATTAATTTTCTTTTCCACCTACAAAACTCCTTGTGATATCTTGAATAACTGGAATTATGAACAATGCTTTTCTGGCACCCATGTTCTTCCTTTAGTGGAATTTGATGATGAAAGATTAAATTTTCTTCTTCACAATGACTTGAAATTGTTCTTTTTGCCCGCACTAGATGGGATTTAAATGAGCCAAACCTGTAAACAGCCACTGAGTAGCTTTACTGTTAAGAAGTAATAGGAGATAAATTTTCTTTTCTGGTCCAAGGAGGATCCTCGGTCCTAGGAAAGAGTTGCTTGTGCATTTTGATTTCACATGTACCTTTTATCTCAAGGTTTCCATCTTTCTGCACATTCAGAGAACCACTTTTCCACCATGATCCCTAGAATGAGGCTACCAATAATTTGAAATTCTGTTAGTTCCTTACACCATGCTTGACTTTAATGCTCTTTTTCTACTTGCTTGTTTGCTTTTGACAGTTCTAAAAGGTTATTTTAGATGTGAATCAGGCTCAAGATTGATTTTTGTGTTTAATAAACCTTGAAAAATAAAAGTTTCTTAAATGGAGTCTTTATTAACTGGAGGAACAGATTTGTCAAGCCCTGCTAGATACTATTTCATATGCTATGGGGAAGTAAAAATAAGAAGTCTTTTACAGAAGGGATTGAAATTTTCCTAGAATAAACTCAAACCTCTACCTGTTTTTGTGGATGGGATTTTTGGTTTGGTTTTTTGCTGCTCCCATGGCCATCAGAAGAGGTAAGATTATGGTTTAGAACGCAACTCTCCAAGGATGAATGCAAAGTTTCTATCATCTATGGCCAGGAGGAGGCAACTGGGTTTTCATGATAAAGAAGTAGTTTATCATCTGTGCCATTATATGCTTTAATATTCCACTTCAACACCAGTTAATTGTTGTCTTTTATATGGGGGATAAACCCATCCTTCATTTATTACAGCCAGCATAAAGAAAAACTGAAGTATTGAGTCTTTCCTGAGAAGGCTAAGAGATAGAACTCACTTGAGTCTTTTTGCTTGCTAGAAGCTTACTTCATAGCTGAAGGCAACCATTGAAGATGATAATGTAGGCGAAAAGAAAAGGTCCAAGAACCACTTTCTAATGAACAATATTATAAACAAAATATGTCATAGGTTTTATGGATTGAGTAGCACCTGACTTGAGGTTATCACAGAATTGCACAATGTCCTGAGTTGGAAGGGACTCACAAAGATCATTGAAGTCCAACTCCCAGTCCTGCACAGGACTATCCCTGAGAGTCACACCATGTGCTTGAGAGTGTTGTCCATGAAGTGGCTCTTTAAGAGTGTTGATGGTGTTTGCAACCAGGCAGGATCTGCAGGCAGTATGAGTTTAGCTGCTTTTTCTACCATTCAGACAACAGATGAGTTGTAATAGGTTTGCATATTCAACAAGGCAGCCTCATGGAGCTAAGTCAGGAGGAGTCAGGGATTAGATTCTTTCATTATCCAGGTCCTTAAAGGCACTGTAGATGTAACTAAATCTGTGCATAGTTAACTGTTGCCATGGCACCTCCATGGCAAAACCATCCATGGTTTGGTAAGGAGGCTCCCAACATGAATAAAGCTTAGGATTGGAGTATGTCTCTTCTGTAGCTGACTCCTACAAGTGATAGGATGTCACAGTTCAAGGTATCCTTCAGCTCAATTCAGCTACCAGCAAAAGAGACATAGAGTTCAAGATAGGTTAGAACAACCTGTCAGCAACTTGGAGTGCTTTCCATATGACTAAAACCTGTGTCATTGCATCTCAACAGATGTCAGTATTCTAGTTAACTGAATTATATTCATATCTGTAGGAGTCTTACTTCTCCAAAGCAGTGGGGAGGTGACTTTAACAAATGTAAAATTTTTTAATTTTCTATAATTTATCTGTTTGTTTATCTACTTCCCAATTTGCCACATAACTTTGAAAAAATTGTATTGAAGCTTTGCACGTGAAAGTGGTTGCTCTTGACCTCTGTAAAACAGAAACGTGTTTCACTGAGAAAATCACGGAGATTTTTTGGGTCAGGTGCTATGTAAGTGCAAACAGTTTTTATTAGTAGTCAATTCACGTACATAATAAAAAGTAGGTTTCCACTATAAAGAAGGTTAATATTATGCAATATATCTGCATTACAGCCACAGTAAAGCTATGTATATATGTTCTGTTTGGAATTATATGAATAGGTGCTACATTATACTATATACTCTTGTATACTATTGCTATGTGAGAGATACACTTGAGATGGAAAAAGCATGTCTTTCAGTAAAAAGATAATTCCTAGCCTTGATGCATTAATAGTTTATGAAAATGTGAATAACTGAATCAGATTAATCAAAATAAACAATGTTATTTTTGCTGGGGAGCGAGACAGTTTAAAAATCAAAACACTGTATCTCTAAGTTTACCTGCTTTCAAAATCCTAGCAATGGAAGGGCTGTTCTCTCCTTAAAAGGTAAAACCTCAGAAAAAAAGGAAACATCTCATCCTTTTGAAAAATCCATTCCTAAGTGTCATAAAACATTACTTAGTAATCCATTAAATCATTCACACTGAAGGGTGCAGTGGTCCAATTTGAGTTTAATTAAAAGAGAAATTAGTCCACATGTTTCTTCCTTCTGGGTCAAACTTTTATCCCATGCAGGTTCTTTGTCAGGGTTCTCCAGGGACAGGGTGGTCATGATCAGAGACAGCATTAATGGTGAAGAATGTAATGGAAGAAGTGATTTTCAAAGGGGGTCAGGCAGGTACCCAGCTCTCTGCCAGTGCCTTCAGTGAATACTTTTCACTGAATACTTTTATATGCAAGTCTACTTTTTAATGTGTTTCAATCCAGATAAATGTTATACCTCACTAGTTTGTAAGGTAAGTTTTTGCACTCTGTGAATATGTGGAAATGCCCTTTTACCCCTTCAATCTGTACGTAGTTGTATTTATCTTAGTCATTAGCGGGTGTATGTTTGGTGCTTTGGTGCTTTGACAACCCAAGCAGGCAATGACTCTTTGAACTTGATCGACAGTCTAATGCGTGACTGCACAGGGCACATCTGCCTTCTCTGGACCTCACTTCTTGTATATCAGTCTGGTCATTGGTAGTGTCTGGAGGAACATCACCAGGAACATCACTGGTCCTGGTGATTAAACGGGTTGCTACCACATTGTAGGGGAGCAAAGGAGTGAGAGGCATTCTTATAGTCATATGACAAGTGAAAATACAGTGGGTACAGGAGCTGTAGTAAGTTCACCCTGTCTGCAGCTGCCTCTTTCCCTGTCAGAGAGACACAGAGTCATCTGTGCTGTGATGGGCACACACACAACAGAGACCCCTTCCCAAATAATTTCACATGAAACATCAAAGAATGACTGGAGAGTGTTTTCATCACTCAGAGTGTTAGAGGTGTTTGTAAGTGCTACCTGCTGTTATTAACTCCAAAGGTCTTTTATTCATATTCTCCTATTCATTATATTCATATTCTCCTTCTGGTCTCTTTCAGCCATGTGTCTTAGAAAGTGCCTATCCCACCACTCATTTTCACTATCAGAGCTCTGTGAAGGCATCACAGATCGTGATCTGATGAGCTTAGTTTAAATTGACCAACTGAAGTCTTGAAGATCCTTTTCTTCACCATTCCCACCTATTTTGTAACTCCCTGTATCCCTTTAGTAAGTGCAAATAGAACTTCAAACATCATATTTTACAAACAGAGATAATCACTGCCCTTCAGACCTTGCTTACCCAGTTGCATGTCTGTTCTGTTTTCCTTCTCAGTGGCCTTAGGTATTTTCCTTTGAAAGCAAAGGAGGAATCCCTGCATCATTTAGGGAACTGAGAAAATTAAAGGAAAAAAAACCCAGTGTTCTTTTGTTTTATTTTGTTTTTTTAATGCATGACTTCTTTTGCTCTTAAAGGCTAGTTGCTCCTCTCTTCAAAGACTTGCCAAGGAAAAAAAAGAAAGAAAACAAAAGTAAAGAATGGCTACATAATTTGACTGTAACTTTTAAAAATTTCTCCAGCTAGCAAAAGCATTTAAAAGGGGCTTGGCATCAAGCAGTCAGCACTGCTGGCACACAGCAAATTGTGTTTAGACACTGCTGTTTAGAAAAACAAGCTGGGTTGGGAGAGCATTCAGGGGTGAGAACATGCATTTGTGAGGGTAGATGTGTTTCATGGATGTTGGTATTGTGGATTTGTTTCCCTACAGACTGAGAAAAATAATCTAAACCCACTAACAAGTAGGTATTAGATTGAAAAGAGTATTTCAAAGTGTTTGTAGTTTGGATTTTTTCTGAAAGACTTTTCATTGCCAATTCTTTTTTGATCAATGGTGTGTGTCTTGCAAACAAACACACACAAATACATGCAAGCAGATTGGAAAACACCTGGTAGCCAGTTCCAGCTGGTATAAGCTAACAATGCAAAGTGTTTTATGGACTGATTATCTAAATCTCTATGTTGTAGGATTGCTTCATCTGTTCCTGAAATTAGATTTGATCAGTATTTTCAGAGGACTTTTTAGTTATTTTAAGATTAAAAATACTTCTTTTCCAGGTGTACCACAATCTTTAGGGAAGACAATTTCAATGCAGAATAGAAACAGTAATAAAAAGTAGAGAAAAATAGAAGGAATCTGAAGGATCTAGTAGGAAAAGTAATCCTAAGGGAAAAGGGAATGTCAAATCTAGGTCTCCAAGTTGCACACATTATGGATTTTAAACAGTGCAGATGTGTTCAGTGATAACCAGAGTAGCTTTTTTTGAACTT
>JAWWEE010000159.1:24428739-24472019 GCA_035221455.1 Xenops minutus | reverse complement strand
TGGTGGGGGGGGTGGGTGAGGGGGAAGCCATAAAGGATTTCAGAAATATTTTTCTTATGAAGATTTTAATCATGAACATTTCTAAGCAGCAGTGAAACAAACAAAAAATAATCTCCTTTCCCTTTCTCTATTGTACCTGAAATATATATATATATGCTTCTAGGAGGGAATGTATTTGGACTTATTTCACAGCATGAGGTGAAACTGCAAAAAATGATTGTGTGGAGAGGAAGAAGAAAATAATCTCTTTCAGAAGCTGCAGGGAAAATTTAGGTAGAGAGAATGCAATTAGCTCACCTAAAAAATGCCTGAGAGAAGAGAAATTGTCATCACCCTTTCTGCATAGTGTTATGACAACTTCAATGAATGCAAGTATAGTCTGGTGGCCTGCAGTAAAAAAAAACAAGACAAGGAAACCCCAACCAACTGAACCAGATAACTACAATAAAATTAGAATTACTTTTTTGGTACTTATGCTAATATTTGTCATGAAAGTATAATACACAGCAAGGATATTTGGAAAAGATAAATTTTGTCGTTATTCAAAGGGATACTTAACTGTACAGTGAGTAAAAGCATTTATTGACTCTTAAAAGCTGCGTTTAGATAGGATTTTGCATATGTGAGAAAAACTAATATATTGCATCAATGTTCTAGATTCAAGAACATAAAGAAGGAAAGGGAGACTTCATCTCTGGTATCCCACCACCTTCAGGTGACCTTGCTTCTTGCAAAAAGAATATGCCCATTTAAAACCTATTTGTTATATGGCTCTGAAATGTTCCTATTCTGTGTAATGATGTCATGAAATAATGCAAGTTAAAATAGCTACAATAAATGATACTAAAGAAAAGCAAAAAAGAACAAGAAACTCAGAAGTTTTCTATTAATTAAAATCTGATTATTAGACTGTAACCTTTTAAAGCTGAGTAATAATCAGAATAATTAAGATGTTTTGCTCTGATTTTAATTGTGATGATAGCTGGAGTAATTTGAAAAATAAGTGTTTGATTATCTTGTTAAACAAGATCTTTTTACCCTTCTTAAATTGCAGTTACTAATTTAGTACATTATTAAGGACTTTGGTGAAAATAAGAACAAGGTGCATTGTAAATTAAAAATATGGATATACAGAGAATAGTGAATGGGAAGGAAAACTTGGGAAAAAAGAATCCAAGCCTATCCTGGGAATGGTTTACAACCTTTTAAATGCAAATATATCAAAGCTTTTCGTAAGTCATGAATCTCATTTTTAATCACTATTCCACTGTTTGAAAATCAGCCACATAGACTCTCACTTGGTTAACATTCATTTTACTAGTCTCAGATCTTCATCCAAAATCCACTGAAGTCAATAAAAAGACTCACTTTGAATATAAAATGAAATTACTCTTATTAGCATGTCAGAAGAGCTTCTTCTTGCAGTATCCCACTCTTGCATCATGGACAACCAGAGCACAGTAAAATATTTGGCAAGAAGGTCAAATTTTTTTCATGAGCCTCTGGATGAGCTGAGATCACGAGCAGTGTACTGGACTTCAGATCTTCTAATGTGTCAGTTCAGTAGGTGTTAGAACCTGTAAAAATTTTGAGGTGTTTGAGGCTTTTGAGGTTACCCCAGTAATAAGTATATTTTTTTTTATATTTCATACCTATTTGTACTCAAGCCCCATATATAAGCCCATATAATTAACATTTATTGGTTTCATATGCTACTCAGATATCATTGTGGTTTCCCTACATACGCTACTGGTGTATGTTTTACTGTATTAAAAAAAAGATAAATAAGTGAAATATATACAGAATCCTACTGGTGGATAACTGTGTACATATATTGGGAAACCAGTACTTCAGTCAAGAGCAGATAATATCCTGTATATAATTCCTAGGTTGTTCTTACACACCTGACATGCACCATAAAACTTAGTCAAGAGTAACCATTTGAGAAAAGAATTTATGTTGTCTTACAGAATAATCTGTACACTGATGCTCAAAATAAAATACCAGTAACATCATCTGAAATGAGAGCTTTAAAAATGCTGGACAGCCAAGCAGCCAGACTCAAATAGTCAATGTTACTCTGTGCTCTTGTGTTCTCATTCACACATTTAGGTACCTTTTACTGGCTTGTATGTGTATTGAAGTATCTAATGTTTCTATGTGTATTTAGAATTTCTTTTATGTCTGAAAGAAATATGTTGCAATTATTCTGTCTATATTAATTGTCTTCTACCTCCAATGTTACATATGAGATAAGAGAACTACTGTAGTCTCTTCTGCCCTTAACATCTATCTCTGAATAGTCAAGATCAGACAACTGATGGGAAAACTAAAAAAGTCTAAAAATATTAATTTGTCTACATCTGTACAACCATTGGTGAAATGACAATCTGAATCCCAGTGTACATCCTAGCCTTTTGTCCTGTGAACGTGACAATGCTTTTTTTCCTCAGAAGGTTTCTAAATCTGTTAAAATGTTTTGAGAACATGTACGTTTGATAAATTGATGGAAGGTCAGCAGCATATAGAAGATTTATGGGAGGCAAGCAAAGGAGAGCATCACATCTGTGATAAGATTGAATTACATGTGACTGCAGTTCACTGTGCTTAGTTTTTCATTAATTAAAAATGTTACATTATTTTTATTAAACTCAGCTGTAAGGAGTACTTGTGGATGGTATTTTTAGTTTATGGCATTACTTGCAACAATGGTAGCATGAGTTTTTAATGTAAATAATTTACTTAGTAGATTTTAGACTGTGTGACACTGATGGAATACACACACATGCATGCAGTTATCCATATTACAGATATAGGTGTACTAAAGAAGAAAAGGTGGACTTCTAGGTCCTAATGGCCAGCTATCCCAGTTCTTGGAGGGCTATATCAAGTTTTCATCCTACTTATATTACAGAACAGAGGAGAAGCTCTGAGATGGTTTTGCAATCATAAGTTTGGTGATGGCTTCCAGTCATTGCAAGATAGAGCTTTATAACACCATGGGTATGTTTTTATAGAAGTTTCCTTTTGCTTATTTCCTACTAATCAGGGTTTAGACTGCCCACTGGACCGTGGAGCAGTATAACACCATTTTTGGCTGCATGCCACTGAATTTCTTGTAGTTGCATTGCCTGTCACTGTTTGGGTATCACAGGCCTACTGTGTCTTCATTACTCTTAATTTAATAGTTGTTTACCTGTATTCACCTACAGTTAGGTATGCACTGGATCCTGCTCCTCTCTGACTTCACCTTCATTGCTGTGGAATGAACCTGATGTTCTGAACCAGCAAAACTCAGTGTTTGCCTTGCTCATTTCCAAATAAGGCACTGCAAGAGCCAGTCCTTGGGGACCTTGAGTCCTTTTCTGTGAATCAGGATTTATTTGCTTTTGAAATGCTAATATTAGAGAGGAGGAGGAGGAGGAGGAGGAGATGTCTTCCTCAGCTGCCTTAATGATGTCATTCGCTATTTTAGGAAGTTGCTGTGGATTAAGAGGACTGCTGAAGGGCAATGTGGCAACCTCCTCTTTGATCCAGATGACTGGCTCTGTAGGTGGTGGTCATTAGGAGAAACAGCTCCATCCATCCTGTGACTCCAGCTGTAGGGAGCCATAAAGCTGGTTTATGTCAGGCCATGTTTTTTATGCAGGTTGTATCAAAGCTTGGCCAATTCTTTCTGCATTCCTATTTCTAACACGCTGCATTTCCTAGCTGTCTATAGGGCTAATGCTCTTATTCAGGCCTTCAGCACCTCATGTCTCAATTATTACCATGTCCTTTTCCCTGGCCCTGACAAATGTGTCATGGCCATCCCTGATTCATTTGGAATGCAACTGCAGAAATCAGACACCCTGCTTTCTGCTGCTGTCATGTGGCACATCTCTTTGGAATGCTCCCCAGCATATTACACTAAAAGTAGAGCTGCTGGTCTTTGCTTTCCAAACCTTGCTACCTTTGCTGTACCTCACTGCTTACTAGGTCAGCTCCTGCCTCCATTAACCTGTGATCTGAGTCTCCACTTCTGCTTGCAGCCTTTGTAATAAAGGGCCTTTGAACAGTTTCTCAGTGTGCCCATCATGCATGGGAGGAGATGCTTTCTAGGGAATGTCCACTGCCCTATGCCAATACTTTCCTTAAACAAAGTAAAATAGTTGGAAAGAGGTGTGCAAAGTATTGAACCAGAGTGGGAGCAGGCAGTCACCTGTCTGCTGTAACAGCAGTGAGAGAAAAGAGAGAGAATCAGAGGATAAAAGAAAATAAAGGATGGAATCAAGGTGGGAGAGGTGTTGAGAAGATTATCAAGAGGGGCTTTATAGAATCACAGGTAGGGAGGGGGTTCTTGCAAATCAAGTTGATTTTGTTTGTTTGTTTGTTTAATGGACACACAGTGCATTAAAACATTTGCATTACATTCCCAGGCCTCCAGTTTAGACTTAGAATTCTGAATAATTCTGTTTGATGGGGATTAAATTCTCTAAAGAATTTATGTCGAGGTCTACAAGGAGGGTTAGTACCAACTCTTTTCTTCCTTTCACTGTGCTGGGAGTTGCACACCTAATTAGGACGTAGATATTTAGCCTTCTGTGGACCTAGGACTTTTTTTTTTTTTTTTTTTTAATTGTATTTATGAAAGGCTAATATTTCATTTTTCTGAAAAAAGAGATGGAGGAAACATAATTTAGGATCAAAAAATTATTTCTTCCTTGGTGTCAGTTCTATTGAGAATCAAACATTTTATGATTAATTTTTTATTAAATTGGTGAAATTTGCAAAACAAAGCAAAGTTTTGGGATGTGCTTTTAAACATTTAATTTTGAAGTAGATAAAACATTTAGGCTTTTGTGATTTTTTTTCCTCCCCCCTGAAAGTGTTTCAGGTGAAACTAGTTTTTCTCAGATTTTCAGGATATGCAGCTTTACAGTGATACTCCTGAAACTTCAGATTTTTGAAACACACAAAATATTTCTAACAAAAATGTCTATTTCTGCTTGTTAGGAACAGAATTGTGTATCAGTCAGCATAGTCATGTGATGTAGACTTTTCCTTGTAATCCTTGCTATACCCTGGATTCACTGCTAATCCTCCAACTGCTCTTCCTAATTCCAGGCTATTTAGGGATATAGGCAATATATTCTGTTTACTGCTTCATTGATATGTCTGGACATGGGCGTCCAAACCTTTACAGGGTGTTTAGCATCTGTCTGAGGATACAAATGAAATCTGATGAAATCCTACTGGAGGGAAAACAAATTAAAATCAACTTCTAAAATGCAGCTTGGTCATTTAAGATCTATATAGTACTGGTCTTGCTCATTTTTTAGGTAGTGTTGGAAGAATTTCTCTGAGGAATTAAATTTAATATCTTAGAATATTGCTTGTAATTGTTAACTCTTTCTTCTGTAGCTGAATGCTCCTGGGAATGTCTTGGTGCTACAAATTGTGCCTGCTTTTGGAGGGTTTATTCTCATTAACATTGAAAGGTCATGTATCTTTCCCCTTTGAAAAAAAGTGGAAAAAGAAGAAAGAGAAAAACTGCACATATGCTGAAGCTATTTATACTGATTGGAAATTTACTAGCATGTTAGAACATTTTATATATTAAAATATTGAGAAATTTGTAAAACAAAAATTTTCTTAAAATACTGTGTTTACACAAAAAAGTTTAAGTGCGTATTTGCAAACACATGTTCTACTAAATATGAGAATAACTACCATACAAAATACATTAAAATTATTTTAACTTTTTGCTGTTCTATTAGCTTTTTGCTTTTATGAAATGGGATTATTAGGAAATAAGGTCTGTGTGGCTTCCTCTGAAAAATCTTCTCAGTCAGCAAAACTCATAAAGTATATTCTAGAAAGAGATAAGGACCACATCATCAGCTATATGACTTTTAATACGTGATCAGAAATACTATGAAATAACTTTCATGGTGACAGTAGCCTGTACGTTTCCCTTGTATGCTGGCTTTAAACTTCTTTACACTGATTTTATCCTTGAGTGACAGTATGCAACTGTAGTCTTAGGTACACAATTGCATAAAAAGTTTCCAGGCTGATGGGTGCTAATGAATCCATTAGTATCAATGTCCATGTATGTGTTCTTAATTTGGAAATGCAGAGTGTCAGAACATAGTTTAGGTCAAAACAAAAATGCTTAAACTAAATGTAATTACCCTGCATGTACTGGGGATAAAATTATGTTCATAGAAGGGTAAATGACTCAGGGAATAGACAATAAGTTGTTAAGCTGAAATGAACTGGCGGCAAGTCTGGAGATTTACTTCTGACTTTTCCTAGTGTAACCAAGATCAAAATTGGGTGATGATTCTTTAAAAAAAAAAAAGAAAATATGACTAGGTTTTATGAAGTATTGATTTTTAGTATAACTAGCTATCCTTGAGGATGGACCACTAAAATGAGGCAGAGTATATAATTTTCCCGTTCAAGGTAGCTGAATTTTAGGACCTCCTAACTCATAATTTGTAGGGGATGGGGCAGGAAATGAAGCTGGATGAGAAATAGCAAGGAAGAGGCCTGAATATAATATTAAGAGTATCTAACAGAATATCTGACAATTTCTCACTTCCGTATTCTTGACTCTTGCATAGCATCATTGATCTCTTTGTTGTCATCTCTCATTGTAGAAATAATTTAAGCTCTCTGAGACAAGTTTGTAACTGTGGTGCCTCTGAGGGTATATAAATAGTGCTCTGATTGGAAGGTAGAGAATTCCATGTTTTCAGATATAAAACGTACTTCTAGGCTGGATGCCCTTTGGGGTATTGAGTCCTGTATCTGCCACTAACCCTTTGATCAGCTCTCCCGTTGTGGCACTGTTCAAGAGCTTAATGTCTGTGGCCTTCTGATATTGAAGACTCTCATCTTTGGTGCAAGAGTCAGAGTGGAAAGGGCATAAGGTTAGATTGTAAAGCCCCTAATTCTGATCTGCAGAAGAGCTGATTCTTCTGGGTCTGAAAAAAGAATTTGGAGAGATTAAGAAGTATTGACACAACCTGCCATCATGATTTCCTTCCACATGAAACCTTATTCTGATACAAATCAAGCTAGCCATTAATCTCTCAGGTAAAAAAGGATGCTCACCTTGCCTTGTGTAGGCCTGTTGTTAAGACTGCAAAGCTGTGAGGTTGTCATTCTTGACTTCCTCTTGTCATCAAGACTGCAGACTTGTCAGGAGAGGAGTTCAGCAATCAAAAAAAAGCTGTAGTTCCTCTGCAAACTAAGCCCGTCTATGTCAGGATTACTGCAAGTCCCTGTGTCCTCAGTAGTTTTGTTTCCCATTTGAATTAGGGCTGTGTGCCCCTGCAGTGGGCTGATTCAGGCTGATAAACCAGTTGGCAGACTGAGTTCAGTGAATGCCAATGATAACACAGGAAGAGGGGCATGAAAATCTCCAGCTGGAAGCAGAGGAGACTGGAGTATCTCAATACCTGTGACCTATGATTCTAGTATCTGCTGAGGCACTAGATTTTCTAAAGCAGTATTTAAAAAAAACCCTGTTGTTGTCCTCTGGTCCAGAGGGTCCAGAGCTGTGCGTATGAGATATCTGATGTGAAGCAATGTAACTGCTCTTCTCTCTGTCATCTCCCATCTGACAAACAGGTGATGAAGCCAAAGTGAACTCAGAATTCAAGTTTCTTTATTCTTCTTCCATACCTGTTTCTTCTTGTTAGTTGATGTCACTGTTGTTATGGGACTTGAGAAGAAATATGTCGATATGGACAGGACACATTGAGCTGTAGTCTCCTTAATTAACCTTCTGCCAACTCCCTGAAAGATCCTGGAGAGAACACGTCTAGCAACTACATTCACAGAGGTCAGCAGTTTTCCAGTGCCTCTTAGACAATGCTCAGCTAAATGTGGGAGCTGGCACCATTCTCATGCTTGGATTTTGCTCTGGCTCTTCTCAAAGTATAGAAATGTATACTATACTTCTCAGAGTACAAGAAGGTGGTTTGCAGAGGATAAGAAGGTTGAAATCAGTGAGTTTTCTGGAGTTCTGCCATTTTACTTACTATCTAAATTGTCCCAGTGACTTTATTATGTGGGAGAACATGGACAAGGCAGATCTGAGTTTAATAAAAGGGGGAAAGTTGTGCCAAATCGGCACTTGACTCAACAAATTAAGTCATCTGACATCTGTTTCACTTGTCAGGTAAAAAATATATGCAATTAGCTCAGATACATGCCTACAAAAACATTGCAAATGTGTCAGTAGGATTGCAAAGCTGGAAAGCTATAAGCTTTGCATTTTTCTGTGCAAGTGCTCTGGAATTAAAAGAGAAACCCACATGCTCACAACTGCTGAACAAACATTTATAACTTATGTATTTGTTTGAGAGAGTGTATATAATCAGATAGCAAACTTCTTAGAAATCTGGTTAGCACATAAATTGGGCTTTCTTTATACAGGCTTTTTAAATTCATTTTAATGGGTGAAAAAAGCTGGCTGACGTTTTAGAACTAACTGAGTGCTGATATAAAAGCTCTCTGATCCACAGCCCATGGGAATTTAACATTCACTGGAGTTTAAATCTCTGGTGAATTTTCTGCTATAGCTATGTGGCAGCCTAATATTCCTGTCTGAACAGATTTGCAAATGACCCATAAACCAAAGAAGAAACTAAAGTGGAAAGGATGCTCTGGGCAATATCGTTCCCTTTACTGACTTTTTGCCTGAATCTGAGTAATTGATAAAGGTTTCTGAATGTGACTTCTATTCAAGGTTAATAAAGAAATCAGGATATGCAAAGAAGAAAATGTTGGCTTAAGAAAAGCAGTTAATTGTTATCACATAGTAATGAGATTTTATTGGTTTCCATGCCATTTTGTCTATGCTATGGAGGGAATCTCTCAAAGAAGAGGGATGTCCAGGAGTACCAAGAACAGGACATACTACCTGTTACCTCTTGACTATGCAGAGTAAGCCAGCCAGCTCTAGATTGACAAATGTTATTATTCATAAAATTATACATGCATTGGTCAGTGATCATAGAAAACTTAAAATTCTTTAGGTTGGAAAAGACCTTTAAGGTCAATGAGGTCGACTGTTAACTTAGCTAACACAAATCCGTGTCCCTAAGTGCCACATCTTTATGTCTTTTAAATATCTCCAGGGATGGTGGTTCAGCCACTTCCCTCAGTGGCCTCTTCCAATGCTTGACAACCCTGTTGGTGAAGAAATTTTTCTGAATCACAGAATCATAGCACCTGGTGGGGTGGAGCAGTCACAGAGGAGATGTGTGTGCTGCACTGAGCAGGTACTTGTCACAATTGCTGCTATCCCTTAAGTCACAGGGAGGGAGGATAGGGAATCCTCCAGATCATGTCTTCTGTCTGCCTACCAGGCTATTCCCAGGGAAGGTAGAGTGGGATTCCGGTAGTCTGTTTCTCTCTCTACCATTTTCTGATACTCCTCAGCCTACTCACCTCATCCTGGAATTCTGTCATGGAGCAGAGAAGTTCTGCCTCTGGACACACCTCTCACACTCTGCTCACTCCTACTGGGTGGTACTGGCATAAGAGTGGGGCACACCCTGCAGCCTGGCACTGGTGTGGCAGTCTGTTCCCACTGGAGGTCTCTCTGTGCAGCTGCATCAATTGGGGTCAGTGCAGAGCTTAGAGAGTCTGTGGCTTTCTGCCACATGGATACCATTGCCCCCTGGTCGAGCTGGCAGGGCTTCAATGCTCTTCTATCCTTGTGCAAGCTGGGTGCTCCTGGCATTCCTCTCCATTCCCCTCAGTCTTCCCCAGTTTGGGAAACCTCCCTATGCACCATGCTAGAGCACTCCAGTGCTGAATGTGCCAGCACTCGAGCTGCTCACTTCATCATGCAGAGTTTACACTGACTGAAAACTACATGCATGGTTGAAATTAAATCTGTCTTCATCTATACTTCAGGCACTTGAACAGAGGCTAGGGGATATACATTTACTGGTTTGTGTTCTGTGAATTAATAAATAACTTCAGGCCTCCTGCAGCTTGAATCCTCAGGAGAGACTTCTCTTGATTTCAGGGAGCTTTGGATCAGACATCAGAGACAGTGCAGGATTCTTTGGCAGTTTTTCATGAAGCTGTTCAGAAAGACTTTGTGCAAGTCAGTTTGAGAGAGCTATCTCTCAGTGACAGTGTGTGAAAAAATACAGTAAACATCCCTGTTATTCAGGAACTTTGGAACCTAACAGAAAGACAAAAAGTATATAAAATAAATATTCTTTAAAAACTTAGCAATGGAGCTGCTGACTTGAAGGAGCCATTCCACCTACAATTTCTAGTAATGTATAATCTCAGCCTCAGATTTTTTCTCAGACTGAGATATTCAGCTGGTTGAATTTTATCTTTATTTTTAAAAGGAGAGAATCACTGTGTTCAAGACTATTCATAGACTGGGAGTGAAATGTCATGAAGCTTGTGTTTGACAACAACACTTTGTTGACAGCGTGTCTATAGCCTGATTGTCTCCCAAAGAAGATACTTGGCCCAGAAACTTGTAAGAGGAAGAAGGAAAGTCTTCTGTTAAAGATACTGCACTCAAGCATTTGAGCCTTGGCACAGGTTTTCTTAAGTCTTTTAATGAATGTGCTGTTTAATTGCTTTGTGCCTTATCTTTCCATGATTAAAAGTGAAGGTGAGAACACTTACTATACTAGTGATATTCAAAGGGTAGCTCAACAGAATACATGTGAGGTAATCAAATTTTCTGGAGATCATTTGCCCCATAGAAATCAATGTTAGATAAATGTAATTATCATGATGAGATTGATATAAATTTGATGCCAATTATTTCTAAAGTAAAAATAATTTAAACTTCACATATTAGTTATAGAAATGTTAATCATTTCTCTGCTTTTGAATGTTAACAATCAGGCACATCATTATCTATTAGAATTTGGAGAAATTAGAAAAAAGACATCTCTGACATTTTTTTTGATGGAAGAGGTACAATAGGATAATATAATGAGAGCCGATTAAGGAAATACTTTGCAAATAATTTATTCAATATAAAGTCCTATCAAAGTCTGCCATTTGTCATGTTCCTAGCTCTAATTCAATGAATTCTGTTTTTTATAGTGACAGTTCAGCTAATGAGAGTAGCAAATACCTTGTCGGAGACTCAAGAAGATTAAGTAATTATATGAAAAAGAGTGTCTTCGTTGTATTCAATAATTATTACAAAATCACACCACTTGTAATCCTGAGCACTGTTTGATGACCCAGTATAGTCAGGAAGAATATCTTTAAGATTATTGACATGACAATATAAATCTATCCTATCTTTAATTTCAGGGACCTGAATGTTCAGTGTATGCTACTGGCTCTTCTAGGCAATTCTTTTATTCCCCTAGAACATAATACAGCCTCAAGAGGAGGTTTCTCCTACTAGTAGACTGAGGGGAGCAGAAAATTCAGCATGAACTCTGTCTCTGTGTGATCTGGTCTTATTCACGACCTAAGTATTCCTTTAGCATAGTGCATCATCTAGACATTTTTGTTTTGAATACTGCATTTATCTGTAATGACTAGGCTTAATAACATATTTATAAGTGGGGGCCATAGTTACAGTTGGTTTCCAAGACCACTAACACTCTTGATTTTTTTGCCTTTGTTTGTTTCTTTCTGACTGTCGGTCCTCAATTGTTTTCTACTTTTGGTTATCTCTCCATAGCAAATTACTGTCAGGCACCTTGGGCTGTCAATTTCTGGCACGTTAACTACTGCATAGGAACGGTCCACATGCTCACTGCACCAGTGTCATAAATTTGATGTGCTTGTGCCTTACTGAAAGTGAGGAGAAATATGTACACACGGGCAACTAATGTACAATAAATAAGACAGTTATCTTGCCTGTGGGAATTGACTTACATAGCCATAGTTTTTACTTTTCTAACCTTCTTAGTACGTATGATTTTTTTATTCACCCACTTTTCTTCAGTGAAATTAAACTGGTGCATTTGTGGGATTTTTTTTTTTTTTTGAGGGTATTGGTACTTACAGTGCAGTAACGAAATAAAATTGACACTTTTGTGACTCAAGCTGACTATGACAGCAGATGATCTAGCATAGTAGGGACTTCACAGTATTGTTTGACTTCACCTCTGTTCTCTCTGGTTTTCACACCAACCATATTTGTTGTGAAAGGCTTTTCACTGCATGTAATTCTGGTATCTTTGTCTAACAGTCTATTCTGAAATTTCACTTTAGAATGCAGTCTTCCTCTCTAGCTCCTGTCTTACCTAAACCTTTCTGTAGTAAAGTTACTAGATACTGTTTCCTCAGCTTTCCCCTTCTTCCCATGCTTGTGTGATTTCTCTGTGATGTGTCTAGAATGTGTTCTTTCAATCGTTAGCTTACCAAATCTTGTTTTCTTTATGTATGGAATGTGCTGCCATCTGAAATGGTATGTTGGGGGCACTTTTCAAACTTATGCACAAAAGAACTTACAGAGAAATCAGGTTCACTGTATTATATAGTTGCCCTCTATACCAGTGGGAATAGTATTCCCAGGGGCCAGAATGGCCTATCATTTGTTTTTCATTTGTGAAGTGAATATGGCCAGAGAAAGCTTAAGGCTACCTGACATGTTCAGTGCAAATGTAGAAATATTGCTAGGAGCATCCAATCAACCAACCTTGTCTGTATTGCTGAACAACTGACATTAGTACCTGTCTATATCTGGAGTATATCCTCAGGAAGTAGTGTGAGAAAATGCTGGTAATGTATGATCCCATTTGAGGCTGCCTGAATGGTAAAAAATGGTAGTTTTGCTCTCACCTAGTATCCACTGGGCATTATAGAAATAACAAACCATTAGTAGGTAACTCAGGAGTTTTACAGAACAGTAGGCGTAAGTATCTAAGCATTGTGATTCTTGGAGTCTTTAGGAGTTGAATGATGCAGATAGAACTGGAGAAATACTCATTGAATATTAAGCAGCAGGTGGAATAGCAAGAAATAGGCAGCACTGGAATTTGCTGTGGATGATGTTCTAGTCACTCCTAACTTATTTTCCCCTTCACCAAAAACAGCTCCATTACAGTCTGAATTGTGTCATTAGAAATACTATTGATCAAGTTCTCATTAGCAGTCATTGGCACACAACAGCTATTGTTGCATGAGTTATCTTTGCTGCTGAAACTGATACTGATCACTGGCTTCTGATAACAAAATATAACTCTGTCTTTGAAACCAGCTAGTTGATTGAGTTAAATTGGTTCCATACTCTCCATAATTAGGAGTGAGCTATCACACAGTTTAACATCCCTAGCTCTTTGAAGCCATTAAAGCATTACAGGCTTAGTCTAAGTTTCTTTTGTCATCTCATGAGTAATAGCATTGCTTGAAGTATTAGTGCCTCAGCCTCTCAAACAGTAATTGAAGTTTGTTGAGCAGACACGCAAATACCTGACATGAAGTATGATACAGAAGGACAATTCATGGTCTCACAGAACTTTGTTAATAGTAGAAGAAGGTGATCTTTGACTCCATATCATCAAGTCACTAAACCAAAAATACCTTAAATTCTAGTGTCCTCTTCCAAGAGTCAGTCTTAACTGCTGCTAAGTATGATTCCTGGCTTTATTTGCTGCTGTACAGCTTTGGCAATTAGTCTGATAATGAATAGGATTCTGATTTAGCAAGATCAGCTACACAGGGAGGAAGGTCACTTCAAAGTACCTACCATTTTTATTCCTTTAAAAGAAAAGAAAAAAAAAAAAAACCAAGCCTGAAACAAGACTAGGATTTTATGACCCTCCTTG
The DNA here is from genome assembly GCA_035221455.1 of Xenops minutus. Classification (NCBI taxonomy): domain Eukaryota; kingdom Metazoa; phylum Chordata; class Aves; order Passeriformes; family Furnariidae; genus Xenops; species Xenops minutus. The sequence continues at coordinate 24,458,241 of JAWWEE010000159.1, read as the reverse complement.
TATGCTGTAGTTTAAGTGAAAAGATGAGTTGTTTTATAGCAATATTCATTAAAAAATCCAGAAATGCTTTGCCCCACTTTGGTTCTAGTAATTGTAATGTCTTCTTGCATGTTCCACCCCTGTGTGACTGCTAAAAGCTTTAGTCACCTTATTAAAAAGCCAAGGAGGGTTATAGATTGAAGTCTCCATGAGCATGTCTCAGTGTGTCTCTGGAGACACAGACAGGTGACATTCAGCCTTAAAGAAGGCTCTATTTGGAGATGATAACATTAAAACATATGACTTGCTGCAGTACTTCTGCAAAACCAGTGCTCTTGAAAAAAGTGGAGCCTGTGTTTCTTTTCATTGATGAAACTATGCACTGGGTGATGAAGATAGAAAGGTATCGCCTCAGTTGGTTCAACCCTTAAAAATACCATTAACTTCTAATCATGCTCTATTAACCTCAGTAGGCTTCTCCACAAAGTGATGTCCTGTTTTAAAATTTGGTTTTCTGTCTGTATTGAACTAGCTGATCATGCCTGCCATGATGTTATATGAAGACAAACCAAGAATGCTAATCCTTTGCTTTAGACATTGTAAATAAAGGTTAGACTGTGAATTAAAGGTGGGGTAGTAACAAAATCTCAGCAGACTGATGTATCATACTCCTTTTTGTCACTTTGCATTAAAAACTTTGAGGAAATTAGTGGTTTTAGAAGAAGGGAAATTGCATGGAAAGAAAGGGAAAAATGAGAGGGTCAAAGAGAAACATCATCAACCACTCTAAAACAGAGTAGTAATAGGGTAAGAGCCCCTAACTTGCTACATTGTCATCCATCTTCAATGTCATATGGTGTGTGCAAGGAGAAAAGTGAGGCATGGGGCACCATTTCTTCATGAATATTTTATCCCTCGTGCTATTGCAACATCTTGATGTGACCCAGAAGAGCTTTTATGTATCTGTGTCTGAAGAGGCTCAGGAAGTCACTTCTGTGTAAAACAGCTACATTGAGTTTTTGCCAGCTGAACAACAGTCCCCTTGCTTAATATGAGCTCAATACTCACAATGCAGTTGCTTAGATATCATGGGTGGTCTGTAGTTCCATTTGAGAGCCTGCATTTTGGTAACAAGAGAATAATAACAGATTGAAAACATTAACACAGTAGCTACCTAGGAGCATATATGAAAGACTGTGTAAGAGTATTACATAGTGATGCTACGTAGTAATTCAGCTGTTATACCATAACTGATAAGGAAAAACTGTTCTGTGCTATTGCATAACTGCACCGAATTCCCTTAACAAAAAGCAGTAAAGAAAGTAAAGAGAATTATTTATTGTTGGCAGTGGAATTCTTTTCAGGCACATTCAGTATGGATAATTTGAGTTCATCAACTGCAACAAAAAATGAAAAGTCAAAATAACAATTTGCAAGCAGATGCTAATTCCCCAATTGTTCATGCAACATGGAACATAATTTGAAGTGATTATGAAATTAATGCATTAATACAAAAAATGCTTTGGAGAGAAGCAAATCAGATAAATGTGCATAAAAAGAATTAGCTGTAGATTTAATTAGTGAAGCTGTACTTTATTCACAGTCAGAGGGAAAAATTAAAACTAAACTACATAGAAATTTTAAAGAACATTTCAGAATTACCATGTAAGAAGTTAAAATGAAACAAAGCATGGAGCTTCAGCAAAGCCAACACATAGACACATGCTTTGAAATTAAAGATACAAAAATTGTCATGTCATATATTTGGGAAGGGAGCAGTTACTTATATAGTAAGGAAGAATTTCCAACTTATGTGCATGTGTCCTGGATAAAGATGACAGAAAGCTTGAAAGGAGGTGGATAGTAGAAGAGAACTGCATGCTTGGAATCTGAAGAGACTTTATACTGTATGGTGAGAACTGGAAAATGAATGGACAAGGTCAGAAGACTGTGCTGTGTTTGGAGCTTTCTCCTTTAAGTGCATGTATTTCCTCTTTACTGTAGTTACCAGAGAAAGAACCTGCCCTCCACAATCCTCACTCACAGGCCAGAGCCTAAGATTAGCTTTCCCACATTAAATAATGTAAACAGTAACTAATAACCTCCTTGCCTCACCCTAAAACCAGCAAAAAGGTAAACAAAAATCCTAAATGCAATGAGACTTTTATGAATGACTCTTTGGAAACAGATTCTTATTTTTCAGGTAGTTAAATTTTAAAATAATGCCCAAGTCTTTATAAAACTTATGAGCAAAATAAATGAAAAAAACCTTCCAGTAGCTGAAAAAGAGCCTTTACTTTTGCAGACAATTTAGTAAAGTTACAGCCTTTTTTTTTTTTTTTTTTTCCTGCATATAAGTTTTCATTTTCTTTCATAGAGGTTCTGTATAATTTCAGGAGAAAATAAAACTCAGAAATGTGAATTGCTCTATTTTCAAACATCAGTATGTACAATGAAAAACTGTACTTTTACTTTGCCTCTCCACTTCTACCACTCACAACGTATATTTTGGGGAGTAACTGAATACTCTGAGTTTTATCTTCTTGCACTTTCTATTAATATTCTTAACTTAAGAAAACTAAAGCAGATGCTAAAGGATCTGATATTTGCCTCACATGTTTACAGTGTCACCAGCTGCAATGAAGTCAGTCCCAAGAAATTTATCAGTAAAGGGAAAACTGATGAAGAAAAGAATAGCAGTTTCTTACTAACCCTACTGGATCAAGCAGCTACTCTTCAAAGTTATTGCTGGGTTTCAGCAGTTCATGAGCACTCTTCTTGCTGGGAGCACCAGCCCCCAGCTGAGAACCCGTGGACTGGTTTAAGTGCTTTGGGCAAATCAGCCATGTTTACTGGACATTTTCCGTTGGTGGATTTTAAATGAAATAAGATGAGAACATTTTTGAGAATTGGAGGGATAAGAAATTCAGCAGAGAGATGGGCCAGTATAGATAAAAGTGTGCTTGGGACCAGCAGGGCACCTCTGCCCAGTAGCTTTGTGATATTCCCTCTGCCTTGTTTCTTTACTTTGGGAATGCTGTAAAACATAGGCAAGAGTAAGAACCCCTAAAATATTAAACAGCACAGTGCCACAAAGGTGTCAGGACTGGCCAAAGGCAAGTGACATGGCTTGAAACAGTTGTTTATGAAACCAAGTGTCTAGTGAATTGACCATCTGTCCAGACTTGGCATAACTGTGACAAGAGAATCACAGAATGGTTTAAGTTGGAAGGGACCTTAAAGATCACATAGTTCCACCCCCCATGCCATGACCAGGGACACCTTCCACTAAAACAAGTTGCTCAGGACCCCATCCAACCTGTCTTTGAACACTTCCAGGGCTCATCCTGTGGATTGTGCATTTGTCACTAACTTGCCCTTCAGGGAAAAATTGCTCCCTTGGTGTCCCTCTTTTCCCCATCCCTTTTGTAGCTCTGCTTATGTTACCCTACTTTTAGGCCAAAAGTCTCCTCTTGCTTTCATTAGGATTAACAACCCTTAGTGCCCAGTATTTGAGGCTAGGGGATGTTATTGTTTGTCATATGCTTACAATGCAAGTGGCTTCTTTCTTTCTGTGCCATTGATTGATTAGTGGAGTTTGTCCAAGTAATTTTCCCTCTTGATATGTGTGCTTTCCTTCTCTACCACAAAGTTGGTGTGAAGATTAACTAATTAATCTCATGGGATTCTTTAGTGAAAGAAATGCCTTACTGAGCAACAGAACAAAGTACAGGCAATATGTATGAACACAACTCATTCCAGATGTCTACAAAGCTGAGATTCCTTTTCTCCCCTAAGCAAGTAAGACTGTAAGAATGTCTCAGCTTAATTTTGTGTTTCTCTGTTCAGTACAATGCAGAACATCTGTTGCAAAAGAATGGATAATTAATAATTGAAACTAGATTGCACTGTCCAAAATAAAGTGCCTATAGTACTGTAGCTTTCCTGAGATTTTGTCTTTGTTTCTTTTTGTATTCTCAAAGTATAATTATCAGTCTTTGTTATGTATTAGATTTTATTTCAGAATTGAAATTTCTACTGTGTTTTACTTAAGTTTTAAGGAATAGATTTCCGACCTGGGTTTGGTGATAAAGCTTTTTTTGTCAATTGTGTGTAAAGGAAGAGAAAACAATGTGTAATACTGATGAAACCGAAACAATAAATTTTCATTTCATGTCAGGTTACTAAATTAGACTGAAACAGGCTGTAGAATAAAGAGATAAAAATCTAGAATTTGATTTGAGGGAAATTTGAAAAACCAAGAAGCTTAATCTTTTCATGTTCTTTCCCCCAGAACTGATTGCTCCAGAGCTAATGTTTATGCGTGTGATTAGGAGCTGAGCCTGGCGCGTTCTATTTTCAACACCACTACAGGATCTCAGTGGGTGAAACTAACCTTGGTGCTTTGGGCTTGTACAGCACTTCCAGCTTCCAAAACTATTGCTAGGTTAAGATAGACTTTTAAGATAAAAGGAATGTAAAATTGAGGATGTTTTTGTTTATTCTAGAATGGATTTATAACCCCAAGTATTTAAAATTAAGATTAACACTGAATCAAATTAATCAGTGTCAGATTGGATAGGCCCAAAGAGTTTGTGGAATCTCTATCTTTGAAGGTATTTAAATATTGATGGGACAAGGTCCTGAGAATTTATCGCTACCTCTGAAGCTGGCTCAGTAGAAAGCAGGAATTTGAAGTAAATGTCCTCTAGAGGTCTTTACATACCTAAATTAATAATTTAAATTATAAGTCACTGTATAATTCTAGGTAAGGCAAAAGTAGCTCAGAAACATCCTGCAGTAATCTATTACGTTATATTAGTGAAAGGCTTTCTTAATTGTTTTTAGTATTAGATTTGTATTTTTCCATAAGGATGATGCAAGTAAGGGTTTGTGTCCTTTTTTACAGTCCTAATTAAAACACTAGGTGCATTAACTCAAGTAAGCAAAAATTTAGAATCTTTATTTTCATTTAATTCTTGTATAATGGAAATGGAAGCTGCACTTTAAAAAATAAGATTCAAAAAGTGATACTAATCTTCAGTGACTCCTTTCTCCCCCGTCTCTGCTTTTTTCCTCCTTTGATTAAAAGTTTTTACCCCAAAGCAAAAGTATATATTTTGAGAATTCCCCCTGGCTGCTGGGATTGCAGTTTACTCTTGGGAAGGTGAAGGTTAACGTTTCTCTCTGTTCCCAATCCAGCCCACAAGCAGTGACTCAGCAGTGCACAAAACCCCTGAAGATGTTGCAAACTTCTTCACCTTTAATGGAAGAGAGAAGTAGCTGAATCTTTTCAGGTCTGGTCCAAAGTGAAGGCACTTTTGAAAATGGGGCTTCTGCCAGAGCTCAGCTACACAGAAAAAAGGCTGCAGGTAGCAAGCAACCTGTCCACTTGATGGACGTACCCACGCTAATGAGCTTGGCTGTGTGGGGGTGCACTGCCCTCTCTTGGATTTTGGTAGAAACAGGAACAGTCCCGTCCCAACTGGTGCTCCAGAGGTTTGTTGAGATGATGTTCAGAGTAAGGAGGGGTTGTTTTTGTACTCTATTTTCTCTTAGGAAAATTTTTTTCCACAAACCTCTGGATTTTCTGTATATTCTCTCTTGTATCAAGTAGGATTATTGGAGAGAATAACTGAATCACATCTGCACATGTGTCTCAGCCTCACGTTTGCTTTTCATGAGTCCGTATTGCATTGACCCAACCCTATACCTGGGGCTTTGGTGGTATATATTACTTACATAGCACCACATAAAGTATTTCTAAAGTGTTGTTGATACATACATTCACTCTTTCTATTTGGTAAAACAACCCCAGATGATTCCCACAGATAATACAAAAGACAACTTTAATTGGCTGCTTTATTTTGGCCTGTAATGAACATCTTCAATAATACAGAACAGGTAAATGGATTCTTTTTTTCCATCCACTAGCCAGCTTTTTATTTCAAATTACATTCATTAAGATGCCAAATGCAATTCTCAACAATTCTTCTATTAGGAACACTGTGCAATCCCAGCTTTCAAAAATATTGGCAGGTGGTAATTTTTCTCTCTTAAAAGATAGTCCTTTGCCATCTAGTATTCTGCTGACAAGAGATTGTCTTATCACTCAATGAGCACTAAATTTTTCATGTGGCAAACAAGATGAATTTGCCATCTGAACCTTTCACCATGTCATTTTCTCTTACGTTTAAACAGCCAGCATTTGAGGAAGATGGTAGTATCCTACAAGTTTTGGGTTCTTGGGCTAAATGTTGGTAGTTTCCACTGTCCAGATCTGTGTTCAATCATAATCTGAATTACACTGTCTAGTCATCATGACTGTAGGTTTTTTTTGGGTAAGGCTTGAATTATGTTACTATCCATATCACCAAAGTGCAGACTGATTTAGTAAGTTTGGGTTTTGTGTCTTTGTATGAATAAAAACCTCTTTCTTCTTAAGTCACTGAGTAATAGTTGCAAAATAACTTGTTCACAGACCTTTTCCTTCTATTAAAGAGGTCATTTCTACTTATTTCTGAGACCATTCCAAACCAGGTCATCATTCAAAGGCAGTGTTACTCTGTTTTCTTCAGTGTTGAAAGTGTAATTCTGTCACTGAAGTCTTTTCTTTCCTTACAAAATTACTGCACTTTCTGAGTTAACAAGAACTTCTGGCAATAAAATACTCCACAATGCCTTAATTGAATTATTGGTGTATTATTTTAATGGTGTCTTAATGAAATTGCTTAGCAACTAACCTTGTCTTTTAGTTGGCATTAGCGACAGCTTCAAAACTGTCAGCTCTAACTCATTTCATGTTTTCATTTAGGTGCTACTACTGTGAGCCAATTTATTTGAGGCAGAAACTTGGGCCAAATTTTGGTGGCATTACTCATGTGCACAGTTCTGCAGCAGTTGAAGTTAGCCCATGAGTAAAGATTGTTAACCTTTGCAAAGGATCTAGTCTCCTCTTTCTCTATTAGTATCCAACTAAATGCTTATTATTTCTTTTGTAATTTTGTCTCTTAATTTATTTGCTCTTGCAACCACTTACTGCTTCCAGCAACTCAGTCCTGTAAAAGGATTTGGTCTAATTTGCTTTATGGTAGTGCTGCATTTATTTTAGAATGTCGTGGCCAAAGAAGTTCCTTTCCTTGGCCTGTTTCACTTTTTATCTCATTCTAGATCTTGAGAAAGCTTAAGCAATGAACTAGTTTGATTAATTAAAAGCAGACTGCAGTGCTCTGAAATGCATGTATAAACTGTGGAATCTGGAGGATCAGGTACTCTCTTTACATGATCTTCATGCCTTGTAAATGCAATCCAAATTCAGAAGTGATATGTAAAGTGACAGAAATTACATTTCATTATGTTGGGACTCCAAGTCTTGCAATCGGTTACTATGTGAAACCCCCCCCACAAACCTCTAAAATTATGTACCATAAGACATACAGAGAAGCTGGAAAAATATATACTATTATTGAGAGAATTTAAGTAGGGAATGCCCTGCTTTTCTTAGGAGTAGGACATTTTTGCTCTCAGTTGCTGATTTCCTTTTCTGCTGTGCTTCACTTTTTTTTTTCCTGTCAGAAATATTACTTGTTCCGTGTGGGTCACCAGCGTTGGGTCTATGCTTGAAGAGTGTGATAAGTAAAAAAGGTAAAGGTTCTTTCAGTAGTGTTGACCCAATTGACATTTCATCCATATTTCTGGTCAGCTAGCATAACTCAGATCTGTGATTCACATCTGAAGTGAATCAAAGAACATGTGAGATACATTTGGATTTTCTTCGTACTGTTCTATTTCACTGATACTATGCACTGTCCTGCAAAATGTTAGGAAATTGTGGAGATATGAGTCACCAAAATAAAAGACTGAGAGCAGTTCTGGACTCTACTAAGCCACTAAATCTAGCATTCAAGGCAGTTGTTAAAGGATTCTGATTCCATCTGCAGAAACAAAATCAGAATCCTCTTGCTAAGAATTCCTGAGTTTCTTTGTAAGGACAGCAAAAATACAGCTAATTGTCTAGGGCAAACTGTCATCAGCAGAGTTAGCACTGAAAAAGGAGTGAAAAAATTTTGGACTCTAAGATCTATAAATTATGTTTTGTGTTCATTTGTCACTTCTAGGAAAAACAGATCAAGTTTCTCCCTTTTCAGGGGTAGATGATTAATGGATGCCTTGCATTTGGTTGCAAAAGCCTGTGTTGACTAAATTGACTTTTTTTTTACAGAGGAAAAAAACCCAATCCATCTGGACCATCAGGAAGTGCAGTGTGTGCTTGCTGTGCCTGGTGTGAATAAGCAGATTCTGATCATTGCTGAGCACTGATCTGAACAGAGATCAATTACTTTTGCTGGGGAGAAGTAGAGCCGTGGCTCATAGTTGCTCTTCATTTTTCCTTCACAGAAGGCAACAATAAACCAGACCAGAGGCACTATAAGGCTGGTCTCCTTCTACAAAGGGTTTTTCCTGGAAGTGAGAGGCAGATGAGTATGGCTCTTCTTACTCCTGCATTAATTAATAAGTTTATTTTGTAATGGTGGAATAAGAGGTAGTTTAAAAACTGTCGACATAAAAATCATGGGCCGAGTTCTTCACAAATGAAATTGCTAGATCAGCCCTCCTGAGCTGATATCGTTATTATCATTTATGTAGACAGGTGGGGGTTGCTCTTTTCTCCCTGGTGACAGGCAATGGGGCAAGGGAAAAATGGCCTCAAGTTGGACCATAGAAGGTTTAGACTGGATATTAGAAAAATTTCTTCACTGAAAGAGTGGTCAAGCATTGGAACAGGCTTCTCAGAGAAGTGGTGGAATCACCATCCCTGGAAGTATTCAAAAAGTATGTACGTGTGGTGCTTAGGGACATGGTTTAGGGGTTGACCTGGCAGTGTTAGTTTAACAGTTGGACTTTTTGATCTTAGAAGACTTTTCCACCCATTTATAACATTTTCAGATCCTTTGGCAAGGGAGCACCTCAAAAAATCCTCTATGACTTCATCAGTTAGGTTGTCTTTCCCTATAGGCTCTAATGACTTGGTTACGTTTAAGGTGGGATTTTCATGGGCAGAAGTCATGTTGATTCCTCAGTGATGTCCAGAATATACTCATCCAAAATCCAGTGTTATCTGGGAAAGCAGTGATATCTTGTATTAAGCACTGTAGAAACAGATCAAGATGTTTGACGCTCCTTTGAGGAGCTCACATTTCAGGAAATCCAGCATGCTTTCTACAGGGAAGCCAAAAATTATAAAAATAGTTTCTTTCTAATCTCTTATCTTACATATTCTTAGATATTAAAGGTTATGGCATCTAAACTTAGATTCATTTTTGTTACTGTTGCTGTTTTGGGCTTCCTTGCTTTTCCTGTTCAATGCGTATGTGTCCAGTTGTATTTTCTGTATATGGAACTGCATCAAGTTATTGGGTAGTGGTCTACTTCAAAGAAAAAATTGGCTTAATTTATTTCAAAGGAAATTCTAAGATGTACTTACTTTGTATTTCATATGCTGCAACAACAAAAGCTTTAAAATTAATTGTACTTTCCCTCCTTTCTCATTTATATTCCAGACAACTCAGGCAACAAATCTAAACTAACATGACTGCAACCACATTATCATATAGTGTGTTTGTAGGATGAAATGGTTGATGTTGAGATAACATGTGCAATACGGGCATTTTGGAGGAAGAGGGTCTGAATTTAGAGTGGTGCTAACCTGATACTCTGATCTGAATTTCCAGTAGTGGCTGGAAAACATTAGATGCACTCCTGAAATGTATCATAGAAATCATGGAGTGGTTTGGGTTGGAAGGGACCTTAAAGATCATCTAGTTCCAACCCTCTGCCATGGGCAAGAGTATGTTCTGGTTTAGTTTCCTTGAAAGGAAATGCTGTGCTCCAAGATCAGTGTGGCATGAGTCAGAACAAAATATGTAAGGACTTGCAACAGAGATTTCCCCCCAAAGGGTTAATTTCAGGAGCACCCTCCTGGTCTGATCTGAAAGATTTATGTAGATGCACATAACATTTTCTTCTCATTTTGACGTATTTTTCATACAGGTATAAATTTATTCTTCTTATCCAATAAATGCTGTCTTTTGGGCTTATAACTGATTATTTCCACACAGATATGTTGTAATGAAATTTGCTTTTCTTATCTTGTAAAAAACATGCTGTTGTGACTGACGTGAGTAGTGACTGATAGTCAGCTCTAGCTTGTTTTGTTTTATGACATCTGTGCAAAGTGATTGGCAATACAGGGTACAACAGTGGAGCAGATAATGCTGCAAGTTGGTCTCATAGGTAGCAATCTGACTAGTGGCTGGAGTCATCCATCAACTCCCTCCCCTATCACCAACTCTCTGCATGCCCTTGAATAAATCTGCAGCAGTTCGGCACAGCTCTGCCACATCTAAGGCACTACTGGCATTTGTAGCAGAACTGGTATGTCCTGAAACACTTCTTAGGTACAGAATAGCTGGTTATCACAGTGCAATAGCCAAGGCTTTTGGAGACTCCTAGATACCTGAAAACAAAGTACTAATAGCCTAGGGTGGCAGTTAGGAGATTAAAGCCAAAGTCAGCAGTGTTAGCGAGTCTGTTTAGGCACTTCACTTTTATTGATTCGATGAGGAATTAGGTGCTTCAGTGCCTCAACAGTTTCTCCCTGGATTCCCTTTCTAAGAAATGCAGATAAGAGCACTTTCACACTTCAGAGTGGCTTGACAGAAAATGTGTTAAGGCAGTGATGAGCTTGGATATGGCAGTGATGAGGTCAGATGAGTTCCTTGTGCAGGTAGAAGGAAATATGTGAGACTAGAGTGGATCTTGATTAACAACTTGCCTTAGAGGCACAATCCAAAGTCAATGGCACGACTCTTATTAACTTCAGGGAGCTCGGATCAAGCACATTGATTTGTGCTTATTTCTGCTCTAGTTGCTCTAGCCCAAATTAACACTGTGCTGTGATATTTCCAAATACTAACATAAACAAAATCCACTCAAGAAGGAAGTCATAAAAATAGGAAAATAATAATGCTTGAATCATAGTATTGAATCAATAAATGTTAAGCATAATAATGTTCCAGAAATTAGACTGGTAAAAAAAAAAAAAAAAGAACCAACTGATAAACAATATTGTAATTAATTTTTGGCTTCAGAAGCTGAATAGCCTACTTAGTGACAGTAGATTATATATATATTGATATTTTGATTATTAATCATTTCTGTGTAGCTTCTGTCCTGCAATCTTCAGTTTAGAAGTCACATCAACAGGATGCTTGATGTTAAATGAAAATAAAATGTGTTAAATGAAAATAAATGAAAATGAAAATGTTAAATGAAAATAAAAATGTTTCATAATGGTCGTTTTCATCACAAATGTCTAAAGTAAATCAGACGTATATTAGAAGACTGTAACTTTATGGGAACCCTTTATGGGAACCCTACCCTATTTTAGATTAGAGATACAGTGGAGTAACTGGGCTGTGATTATTCAGATTAATCAGAAAGTTCAGGGATTTTGCAGAATCCCAGACTTCTAAATCAAAGGCCAAATTTTACAACCAAAGGAGTTTCTAGAGACAGAAAAGAACCATTTGGTAGTTACACAATAATGAAGGAGATATTCTGTGTAGATTATATGTGTGTTTACACCCTCACATACAAATAGTTCTTTAACATCTGGTGTCTATCAGACACCAGATGCTATGTCTCCTTATAATTCATAGGTAGTGAATTAAGTTAGATATAACTCTGTGTGCCTAAATGAAAGAAGAGAAGGAAATGGAGTGTGTGATTTTTACAATGCTCAAATAGATAGGAATTTGCTCTGAGAAATGCCAGGTGTGAATCCTTTCATTTCTGGCTTGTCTAAAAACAGATCGGTGTTTGCCATTTGCAAAGCAACTTAGAAAAAATAAAATAAAAATGCTAATGATTTAAGGCTTTAATACCTTTCCAGGCAAATATTCTTTAGAACTTTCCATGTTTTTCAGTCATGATGCCTCATTCCCATTCCTTAGGGGTATTACTGTGTTGCCTGCTGAAATACTGAAATGATCTCTTTTTACTGCTCAGACCTATAAATTCTCTCGTGCAGAAACACGAGAGGAGTAACTCATTATTCTCTCTGATTCATCAGCAATGCAGGCCAATTAATACCGTAGTTAATGGGGAGAAGTAGCTACTTGCTACAATTACAAGCCATATATCTTTTGTCACTCCTAAACTAACACTCCTGGACAAAGCTAGAAAGCAAATTTACTATGCAGAGATTTTTTTTGATACACTACCAAATATGTAATTCACAGCACCATAGAAAATGTAGATGGAAAGAACCCAGCACGTTATCAGATGTGTTCTTGTGCCAAAGCAAGATTGTTTGTTGCAGACAGCCAGGTTGTAATGTTTCAGGCAATGAATCTGCCTTCTCTGAAATTTCTGCCAGAGTCTAACACAAGTCATCATTAGAAATCATTCTCCAGTGTGTTTCTCTCCTCTCTCTCTCTTTTGTTTTGGTTTTTCTTTTTTCTTAACATCTTTTATTCTACCACTCCAACAGATCATTCTTGAAGACCCTAGCACTCCACTTTGTCCGTGTGATAACTTTGTAAGTTTGCTCTCCAGTGTTAAAAATTTCAGGTTCAATTTTTCAAATAACCTAAGCATAGCTTCATTTAGGTCTGGTTTAACTAGCGATGAAGTCATTCTGCATATTTGATGATATGTTATGTGTTTATATACATAGCTGAAATATACTGTTTTAATTATTGAAACATTGACTATGGTAGTTTTGACATTACATCAAAACATTTTGAAATGGTCATATTTAATAAGCTTATCTGAAGTTCTTAGCTGCTTGCTTACTTTTCCATCTGACTTCTCTTCAACACTGTATTTTCAACTTTCCCTTCTATATAGATTATGCTGCTGACTGATCCAGAAGTTGAAAGCAGCTTATTAATCAGTTCTGATGAAGGAGCCACCTACCAAAAATACCGCCTGAACTTCTACATCCACAGTCTGCTCTTCCATCCCAAGCAGGAAGATTGGATCTTAGCCTACAGCCAAGATCAGAAGGTAAGAATTGTTGGCAGCATTTTGCTTTGTTTGCTTGGGAAGAACCTGAGGTTTCCCCATCTCTCTGTGTAACTGTTGCAGAACATTTGGACAGTCTTGAGGGTGATACCAGGACAGTCTTTGAAAGTACCAGTTTATTATTTCCAAGCAGAAAACATTGAGCAAGCCCCAGTGTAACGGTCAAAGTAAAGGACATGGGCACCTATTGTATTTTTGGGGTCTAGCCCTCTATTACTGATCTGCCAGTCTGCATATATTCATTCATCCTTTTGGCAATATTATATGACAGGTAGTGGGCAAAGAAGACAGCTAGAATCCTTCAGGATAAGAATAACAACCTTTAATGAGGCTTTTGTCCTCTTATTTGACAATTCTCTTGCTCCAGCCTAGCATCAGCTCCAAGAACAGTATAAAACACTCCTTGTTCCTATCTGGTTGGCATATTTTCAAGTAGTCTTTGATTTTCTAAGAGAAAAAGTAGCAGTGAATCAATTTCCTTTGAAGATCAGTTCCTTCAGTACACGTAATCCGTCAACCAAATAAACATGCTGTGAGTTTTGCCATAATTTTTTTGCTGCCCAACCTAACACAACAACACAAGACTTTATTTTGGAGAACTCATTGTTAGAACTTTTTGAAAATCAGATACATCAATACTCACAAGAAGTTGTCTTCCAGTGAAGGACTTGATAGACCTCAATCTGTTTAGTTTAACAAAAAGATTGAAGGGAAATTATACTGTTGTGTATAGATATCTCTATGGGGAAGACAAAACATTGGAGTAAGCATTTTGATCTAGCAATAAAAACTTCTAACAAAAATTGATGGTTAGGAGTCAATGGTAGATAAACTCAGCTGTAAAGTAACAAGCCATTGGAGCAAACTGCTCCAGTGGCAGATTTCACATCCTGACATTTTGACATTTTTGAATAAAACTGGAAAAAGACAAAAAGAATTTCTAAGCTCTCAAGAAGGCTAAAAGAATGAAATATCTTGACATCTAGCTTATAAGGCTTCATTCAAAATAATATAGTGTTCTCTTTTTGTTTTGCATATGATGAATCTATGAGAATCTGAATCTAATCAATAATTGTATTGTCTGAATTGTTCAGGTTATACGTTAATGTAAATACCAACATAAATGTTTGGATTCTGTGATGCTTTTCATCAATGTATTTGAATTCATTGTAAAAGAATTAAACAAATAATTTTCATTTTGCATAAATTAGGCTTGTTGTTACTCTTACTGTAAGCCTGAGAAAATAAAGGCATAAGGAAATTAAGTAAGTGGGTAAGGTAACAAAATTATCTTATTGAAGTTTTTGGAATATTTCAGTCCTGCACTTTAAACTCAAAACCAGTATCCTTCCAGGACTGTAGCTTAATATCCTTTGCAACTGAGAAATGTATCTTGCTTGCCTAACTCTTCTTGTAGAGTCAGTTGTGTGCAAAATTTTTCACTCACCCCTCTCACAGCATTTTGTAGAGTGTACTGTGGTTATACTGTTCAGAGGAAGGTGCAGATTAGACTATTTCTGGTTGTTCAGTATGTAATTAGAGAAGGTCAAAATGCTTCCTTTCCCTTGTGACTGTTGAGTTCTCTGGACTGGTATGAAACAGAACAGAAGCTGGTCTCTGATGTCTTTTTAGGACCCATTGGAATGAGTATTACTGTGTGTTATGAAGGCAAATGAAACTTTCAGTGGGAGCTTTGTCAAATAAAAGTATGGTATAGTAGAAAATTAATTTCAACTGTTATGGTATTCAGTCTGTTCAGGAAATAATTCTGAATTAGAGGCCACATAGCTAAGGCTTATTTAATTTATTATAGATGGCTACCAACAAGTATTGACACTATTCCATAGGAAACTCTCACTTCTACGTAATCCTAAAAAGCAACATGGAGATAAGAACAAAGGATCTTTTTGTGCATTAACCTGAATTTATGGGGTTGGTGTTGGACTTGAGTATATGGGGTGTGAGGGGTGAGAGGCTGTAGGCTGTATGATAAAATTTCTTTGTTATGGCATTGATTAGCAAATTGGATAACAGTTGGTAATTTAATACAGTAGCTGCAAGACAAAAATCAGGTAGCACAAGGTCTGTACATCTGTACCAATTAACTTCAAAATAAAATTTTAAAAGTACTCTGAATGGGTATGAGTCACAGACATGGTTTCTACTTTAAAGCCTAATGGATACGTTTTCTGACTTCAATAAGCTTTGGCCAAGAACTGTAGAGGGTAAGCAGCAGGCAAAGAGTATTAATCAGCTTGGACTAAATTAAATGTAACTCAAACTAAGGGTCAAGTTCAGCCTATGGCTAAGTGTAAATGACTCCCATTGGTTTCATGTTTGTATATCCAAAGGCAGAATTTTCTCAGAGTAATTAAGAGGTCCTGCAGGTATTTAGATAATTGCAATGGGAGCTGTGGGGTTCTTTGGAACAAATGACACTGCTGTTGGCTATTTCCTGGCCTTGTGCTAAGGCCGTATTTAAGGAAAGAGAACCCATTACTCCTTGGATTCCAGGCACTGTGTGCCTACTGACTAAGAAGCACCCAAGAAGACATGGCAAACATACATGCATGATAGGAAATTTACATTTTGATGCCACTAACTTTGATGCCACTGACTCAAGAGTCTGTGAAGATTTTGTTGATGGGGACGTTAAAGAGTGAGTTGGATGTTAACCAGTTATGGTTGGTGTAGTCATTTAATTTTGCTGTTGACAGGAGGGAAGTAAGAATCAACTAGAAAACCCATTTACACCGTCTTAGCAAGCCACAGGATTGTTCTCATCCATTTGCATTGTGTCATTGCAGCAAATGGGATGAGGAGAATCTGTTGGTGAATAGAGCAAGAGCTGGAGAGACAGGAATCACATTGGATCTGGACTATTTTTGTTCTCAGAGGTTGTCATCCAGCTCAGGACTGATGAAGGCAAAACCAACAGTAGTGCGTGCCTCTCATTGCTCAGTTGTAATCAACAGGAATTGGGTCACATAGAATCATCCCTCAATCTCTTCAAAGCCCACTGAGCCTGTCACTATGATAAGCCCTTTTTTTTGTTTGAATAGGAGTTTACTGAATGGTACGGAAACCTGTTTTAATCGAAGTAATTTTATGTCCCAATTTCTTGGGTGTTGTTTATAGGTGAATGTAGTTTATTATCAGTGTTCAGCTGACGAGTGAAAACTCGTTAAGCTTCAGTGCCTCTGTTACTTTCGTTCACATGTATCTCTCATGTGTCTCTGCCTTGGGCAGGAGACTTGAATTACCATTGCTGACAGACCAGTCCTTTATTCAGTCATGGCTTTTTCCTGCCAGTTTGGAGAGAAAAAGAGCAGCAAACCATCTGCTGCCTGCACTAATTGCTTCATGATTGCATTCATTGTTCTCACCGAAAGTACAGTTGTTACTTGGCTGATTCTTACCACATAATTGCAGAACTACTGCATGCTTCTCCATCACATATCAGAAGGAAAGTTCAGACACAGTAAAGCATTGCTTGTGAGGCAATTGCTGGAGGTCTTGTACATGTGAGCTCTCACGGGCTTAATCAGCTTGCTTGTAGAATGAGGGACTGTGATTTATGGGAGTATTGCTTATGTATTACTGTGTAATCTTCAGAAGTGTTTTGCTGTGTAATCAGACCATGGAATGTAAGAGCCTCTAGTTCATGTGGAGACATCTGCTGCTATTCAGATGGGTCAGACACATAGAGGAATGGTTAGTAATCAGCCAGGAATAACAGAGCTATTTGGAGAGAAGAAATACAGGTGAAATTGGGAAACACAAGTCAGGCGGGCAAAATGCAGGGTTGTAATTGACCAGCTCAGGAATAAATGCACAAAGGCACTCAAGCACTGAAAGGCAGCAACAGAGGCTGAAAAAGCAGATTTAAAATGGAGTTATTGTTGTTGCTTCTCTGCTCTCATTGTAAATGAACTCTTGAAAACCGAGGCACCCAAAATTAAAGGAGCTCTGTCGACATAACAGTAGTAAATGAAAAGGCTTATATTTCCTTTTTTTTTTCCTTATTTTTTTTCATTTTGGCCTTTTCAAAATATCTGATTCCATCGTCTGCCTTAATGGACCATGTATGTCATGCTGAAGATCAATGTTAGGAACTGATACTTGGCTGTATTTCTAAAGTGCTGAAGTTAAGCAAATCAGGATTCTGATACTTGTGGGACAACATATCTTCTGACATAAAATCATATCATCTTCTTTTTCCTGCATTAAAGGGTGTGTACTCCTCATGCATGCAAGTGGAAAAGAAAGGTATTCTTTTATCAGGGATGACAGAGAAACCACTTAGAAAAGAGATATGGGTACATAGACCACAGGATGTCTGAGAGAACAGGCCAACACTTAACAGTACCTTCAGCCACATCTATCCATGTGTTTTGATCTAATACTTGTGTCTGACAGTAGAGTGTCTGCCGTAGGTGTATCCACTATTCACTTCAAGATGTGATGGACTATTCTGAATATACTTTGTAATTCTAAAACCTTTCATTTCACTGCACCAGGATCTTACTTTGAGGATGAATCTGCTGGGAAAAGGATCAGACCAGGGACCTCCAGAGATTCCTTTCAACATAAATTATTCTGTTTCTATTTACACCCTATCAGTTTCAGTGGTAACAGTCACTACTTACTTAGACCAGAGAAAGGAGAATAAAATCTGGTTTTATTTTATCAGAAATTGCATCACAGTTTAAGAAAAGAGAAAAAAACCAAAGAGTCAATAACAACAAGTGACATAATTTTGGTTTTGTTTTTTGTTTTTTTTTTCCACACTGTTGACAACATTTAGAGGACTATTCACTTGGGCTAATGTTAGCTGAGGGAGGCTAATCCCATCTAAAATTAATGGAGAGGAAAAAAAGCTTCTCTAGAGTGGTAAGCATTAGCCACTTTGAATCATCCTCTGGGAAAGCCTATCTCTTTTGACAGACTACAGACACAGCCAGGGAGCTAGTTTGCATAAAGCTAACATTAGCCTACGTGCATAACTCTCCCTTTCCCTATGGCATTACTGCTGAAACAGTCTACACTATTTGTGTCAATATGACGCAGACCTGTTTGGGATAACGGGAAGGACCACTCCACACGAAACGAGAGATGAGGTGAAATGGCCATTTATTAAACAGGGTAAAAGGGTTTTATGGGGGCTAGCTAGAAGGGACTAGAAACTAGGCATGGTTCGGGGAGGAGATTAACAGGTCTGTGACAATAAAGGGAAAAAAGGGATGGGCTGCAACAAATAAGGAGAGGTATAGGAGGGTGCTAACCATATATTGCGCAGGTGCGCTGTGCCGAGAGCTAGCCAGTAAGGAGAAGGGAAAATGGCAACCCATCAGAGGGTAGTAACCGGGGGAAAACCAACCAATAGGAACATTTGAACAGTTGAAAAGTAAAAGTAATGAATCCTATTCTAATACATTTAGCATAAACTACTCTATATTAACTTATAAAACCGGGGATAACTCATCAGATAATGAGGTAATTCTTTAGTTTGGTGGTGAGCTTCCTTTAGAATCATTCCTGTCTTTGTTCTTGTGCTTGCTGTTATTATTTCTTCTCCAGTCCCGGTAGTCCCCTGACCGTACTCCCACATCAATATTTGGGGCACAACTAATCATCCAAGCCAGTTTTCCAGTAGACTTGATTCTCTTTGATGCACATTGTTGAAGATGAAAAAGTAATAAGTAATTTGTATGTTAACAGTTTGTCTCAGCCTTTGCTATTTGCACTTTCTGCATGATCTTAGATATCTTTTCTGGGTTACCAGCACTTGTGTCAGGGATTGATATGGCCTTTCACACAAAGGCCTTGTAAATGCTCTTCCCTATTTCTAAGATATTCCATGTGGTTATGTTTCTAAGTAAGCGATGCACAGAAACACCCACATTTGTAGCTAGGGCTGTGCATGCCATTTATATGAGGACCCTAAGCACAGACACCTGTTAGGCATCTTGGTAACACATCTTGCACACACCCCTTTTCAAATATGCCTTGATATCTCTAGGCAAACTGATAAGCATTTGATGACAACTGGCATTCTGAAAATTAACAAAGAAGGGACATCAAAAGAAGAACAACGGTGCCAGATTGTACAAACTATGTTGTAAAATATAATTTCTTAGAGTACCCATCAATCTTTTGCATACCTCAGCAAGCATAATGTTCTGGAGTAACAATTTAAAATAAAGAATGGAATTAGGGAGGAAAAGGAAAAAATCAACTCACAGAGCCCAGTGGCAGCCTGGCAGTCCAGAGAGGAAGATAGGTTTCTGGGCCAACACTGTGATCAGTGAAACAGAAGGAAAGACTCTCAAGCAGTAGACACCGTGCTCTTTACCACTGACTCACTCATCTTTAGGCAAATCAATATGTCCTTGTTTATCCATCTGTATAAACATCAGCCCTCTGTACCCTTAGAGACCTTGTTCTTTTCCTGGTTTGGGGTCCATTGATACATACTTTTAGTTAAGGGTAGATCTGTTGTTTCTCTGCAAGATTTTCTCTGCTCTATCTAACTTTGGTTGTCTTACTTCAATGAAAATATTGCTTTTTTCCTTTCCATCAGCTGGATGGCTCACTGGATTAGGAAACAAGACATGTACTCCACATCACTAGGTCTGACACTGATCTCTGTGGTGTTGAGCAGCTCCCTTCACTTTTCTGTAGATGACTCACCTCTCCCTTCTCTTTCTCTGTCTCTCTCGTTTGACTGTACTCTCCAATGTGTCTCCAGTTTCTTACTATACAAAGTGCCTATCATCACTAAATTCACTTGGAGCCATAGGTTTTAATATAATGCAAATCATAAACAATCAAACAAACAAAATGTAAAGCTGGGCTTGTGTGCATGAAAATTCTGACACCTTGCCCTAAATTCTGGTGTAACAAGCTTTTTCTGTTCTGTTCTCTTTCTAATGCAATACGGTTTTTAAACAAAATTGCATTTATTTAGTGCAGTTATCTGAGCAGTTGCAAACCTACTTAGTGAATTTACAACGCAAGAGAAAGCAACTGCAGGATACCCTGTTACCTGTTACAGAGATAGTATTTTTTAGTAGGAGAACAGCATATTAAGTGGAGTGGTACCTTCATCATCCCTTGGACTTGAGATTGGGTGTCTGTCCAAATGACACAATCTAGTTCAACCATCAGTTGTTGGCCTGCATAATTCTCTCTACTGCTTGAGTTAGTGGTAAAGATTCTGCAGCATCTGTTACGAGAAGAACAGACTGATGATATTAGAGGTTCCGTCTGGCTTTAAAATATACATGCCAGTCAGATTCCTTTAAATATCTCCTGGTGAAAAAATGTGTTTCCTGCCACTATTTTTAGCATATGAGTTGAATGCACTGGAGGCATCACCCTAATACATTTGCTTGCCTACTGCCACAAAACTGGAACACTGACTAATGTGGCTCCTCTTTGGAACATGTGAGGAGTTATTGAGGGTTAGTTAGGAGGGTCATCTCCAGGATGCTTTGATCTGATGAATATGTACAAAAGAAATTGCTGGTTTATGACCATACTGAACAAGTCTTCGTGGCAGTAACACGTGGTTCATCGGCAAAAGCTGCTGCAGAGCTGCAGACATCATTGGTGTTTCAATGTGCTGTGAAGCAGGTATCTGACAGCTTTATCACTCTGATGTGTTTCCATCAGCATTCAATAAACTCCAATTATTGGGTAACCTTATTGATGGCTTCCACATGACGTGATTAATGCATTGCCTGCAACTTAAAATGTTCAAAGTCTGTGCAGCATCCAGTGAACTTCATTGCTTCAGGGATATTTAAGCTTTTTAACAATGGGACTTACAAACAGGTCAGAGATCAGGGACATACATGAGTATGAACACTGTAGCCCATCACAAATCTTATGCATCTAGGAAGGGAACACCATTCATAATTTCAGATTCTTTGTTTAAACTGTTCAGTTAAATTCTTTGTAGGTAGAGAAAAGCCTGGTCCATAGCCTGGTTCAGGGAATAACAACATACCTCCCAGCCTTTGGCTGCTCTGAAGAAGAAAAGACCTGTGCAACAATTTCATTAAATGTAATGTACTTTGTTTGATACTCAATTAAGCTGCACTGGATGCATATTGGGAACATGTGTGCATCCAGGTACCTTCATTCTTTTTCACTGTTTTCAGATGTCGGTATCACCACTGTGAAAACTTCTTTCCCATTGTGTTAATTTTTCATCCAGCACGCAGATTCAAAGGCAAAAGGATGTGAAAGATTATAAAGGACTGCTGTATATACCTATATGAACATGTTCAATGGGAAGTCCTTACCTGATACACTAACCCCACTTTTTCTGTAGACTGCATAGAAAGCAAAAGAAATGCAAGAGAGACCTAAACTGAAGAAGTGCATCACCAAATTGCATCAATCCACATGATGTCTTCCCTATTGTTCTTTGCTTTCCCGAAGATTATAGGTTATTTCACAATATGGTCTCTCATAGTTCAATAATTACATAATGCCCTTATGAACGATGAGAATAATGACTGAAACCTTGTAGGAGACTAAAATTTCTTCAAGTGCACCTGCAGTGGTCGTAAAGTACAATTTATCAGCAATAAACTTATTCTATATAAATGAATGGCGATAAGAAGAAGGACTTGCATGTGTTTATTTCAAATTGCACTGTTGCATTTTCAGAAAGAATTGTCTTTATCCAGTTGCACTCTTTTATGTTTATAGTTAGAGCTACACTGTGCTTTTAGAATGTTGTATTCTTTGTCGAATTTGAGGTAAATTTAAAAAAATATATCAAATAAGGAGAGAAAGTGATCTCTCAAAATCTTTATATGGTTCACCAGTACAAAATCTGTGGTTTAGGTACACTGGTGTTTTCAGGATTTTGCGTGTGAATAAATTCTATTTGAAGGGGTGAGGGTGAAACATTACGAATAGCATTAGTTTTAATCATCTTGTAGAAGAACCAGGAAGGGTAAAAGTCAAGAAATCAGCATATATGAAGAAAGTGTCATGAGCACTGACTAGTAGAAACCTTCTCAGGGAATGAGAGGTGAATTTGAGTCAAACCCAGTGCTCTCAAAGGTGTTCTGAGCTAGTTGCATGTGTTTTTTAGGTCAGTATTGTAGCATAGGTTGATTTGCTTTGGTCTGATCTATGTCCAGGAAGAATGAGTGGAGATTGTGTGGAAACTAGGGGTAAGAGAAAGAGAGTTTTTTCTTTTTTCAATATAAGAATACCAAAGTTGCTAAATCCAGTCACCAAATAAACTTAGATTTCATTCTGTATTCCATTATAACTTGTTTAGGGGAAATCTTTTGAGTAAAAGAGAAATAGTCAGAACTAGTAGCTTACTCAAAATATTTCGCTCATGTCACTTCCAGCATGCAATTTAAATCACCTGTTCTTTAACTAGATTCTGAATTTCTATGTGCATAATATTTTTTAAATGAGATTAAATCAGTGTATATATCCTCATCAGCATATGAAGCACATGGAACTACCACATGATTCAAGGTCAGTATGTTAAGAAATATCAGAACCAAATATTTATTCAAATTAATTTAAATGCTGAATGTTTAATCATCATAGACACTTGGGGTCAGTCATACCTGTAGCAATGTGTATAGGCATTAAAATGAAGATGAAGGCACAAGAGACTCCACTTATGAAAGCTTTGGCTAGGAAAATTAGTCTCTTGAGGACAGAAGGGGTGATGGTAGGTCTTGACTAGCATAATGACCCTTCAGAGGGCATTGTATCAGAATAGGTGGGTCATTCAGATTCCTGGTGGTTGGTATGTGTAACTATGTTGGGTCTGGGTTTCTGTAGGAGCACTCACAAGGGTGGCTTCTGTGAGAGGCTGCCAGAAGCTTCCTTTGTTTCCAGTAGAGCCAGTACTAGCCAGCTCCAAGATGGACCTTTTGCTGGCCAAGGCTGATTCCATCAGCAGCAGTGGCAGCACCTCAGGAATAATAGAGTTAAGAAGGGGAAAATAAACCTGCCAAATAAACTGCCAAGGCCAGTGAAGGAGGAGTGGAAGGAGATGCTCTAGGTGTTAGAGCAAAGATTCCCCTGCAGGCCATGGTGCAGCCTGTGGTTAGTCAGACTCTCTTCCTGCAGCCCAGAGAGCGCCATGAGGGAGCAGAGTTCCACCTGCAGCCCCTGCAGGATCCAGACCAGAGCATGTAGGATGCCCGAGGGAAGCTGTTGACCTCATGGTGTTAGTTCTTTTTCCTCTTCCCTAATGTGCACTTTGCCTTCTAGAAGTGATGTTGCAGTCTAGATCAGTTGAATCAAATAAAATAACAGTTTTTTATAATGGAACATTTTAGAAAACCTCATGTTTTCTCCCTGTATTTTCTGGAATTTAGATATTTTTTTCATAGTGTGAAATGTGAAAGTAAAAAAAATAGTTAAGTCTAAATATAGTGCTGGAAAGGTCAGGAAATTAGAAGGAAAGAGAAGATTACATGGCAACTGTATTTGCTGTTACCTAAATATTCCAAAGCATTTTAAGGTGAAACCTGCACTATCACTATGAAATGCATGACCAGCTCTTATGCTTCTCACATAGGCTGGAAAACAGAAAAGAGAGAGGGGGAGTATCATATCATGTCTGGTGTAGATAAGGAAAGAAGTTCAGTTTTTTAGATGTCAGCCTTCCCTACTCCAAAAGATAGTAGTGTTGTGTTGGGAGAGAGTTCTTTGTATAGTCTTGCCATTCAGAGAGTTAGTTCGAATCCCTGCTCAGCCTCAGAAGGTATTTATAACCTCAGAACAGCCTTTTCTTTTCCTTTGCATTTCTGTTTCATTATATAAATGAGGTAGGTTTTAGGTTTCTACTTCATGGAATATTAGGATTTATAAAAGGAAAACAGAGGAAAACTAGACTGCTAATGATTGTTACACAATCTGCATATTACACAGAAAAATAGCAATACAAGAGAAGAGGAAGTGAGAATTATTCCCTGATGAACAAGGGTGAAGGCTAAGAGATCAATATGAGATTTGTACTTCATATCAGTTTTGTGTCTGTGAAAACAGAAATGTCAGATCACTACTTGGTCCTCAGATGCAAACATATTTTGAAATTGTAATAGGTTCCTTTTCTATTTGTGGTTGAAAAATAAGCGTAGCAAAGAACATTATCTAATTCATTCTAATAATGAAAATTGTCATCAGACAGCAGCACTTGCCAAAGAAAACAAAATGTCATCTCTGAAGGGACTGCATACACGAGTCTGTCATAAGAAGTCCCAAGAGAGAGAGCGGGCTTTTATAACAACAACAAAATACATGCTGGGTTCAAAAAAGTATCCATATAAGCACTGTAATTGCTAAATGGGGAAAAATAATCCCAGCTGTATCATAACTGATTCTTGACAAAAGCCTACCCTCCAAATACTTCTTTTTTTCTGGTCCAACGGAATAAACACAGTTTAAAAATGAATGATACTTAGAATGAAATATCTGAGAAAAAATCCTTTCTGCAAAGGATGTTCTGGGGGGGGGTAAGTGAGGGAGAGTGATAGATAAGGTTGGGAACTCCTCCTTTGCTAAAGGTACATTAGTGCTGCTTGTGCTGATCTGAGTCAGTAAAGGCCAAGGCTGGTGCTGAGATAATGAGAGAGGAGGAAAAACCATCTAAAGCTTGGTTATTAAAGTGTCTCATCAAAGACAATGAGAGATTTGGGCATGGGTTCCCAGGGAGCTGATACTTCCCTTTGAGAGCTGTTGTCTTTTCTCACATGCTGTCTCCAGCTCACTGGGCACTGGCTTCTAATTTGAGAGTCCAGCCCTGACAGTAGAATTGCTGTATCTGTTTCCTGCCTTTGAAATGAACTTAAAAAGTCTTATATTTCTCCACTTTTTGCCTGAATCACATCTCATTTAGGGCACAGATTAGAGGAAAGCAGAGCTGTCTCTGTGCTGTGCAGCATCCCAGCTCCTGTTCTGCTGGGGGAGTTGTCAGATGCACCAGGTGAACAGCCCCTCTGAAGAGCCGTGCTGGAAGAGCCAGAGGGAAGCTGTGGCATTGGGGCTGCTCAACCACCTGGCACTGTGGTGGGACTGCAGGCATGAAGGAGGATGCTACATGGAGCACAGAGAAAGCTTTTGCAGGGTGTAATTAATTCACAATTAATTGTTACTATCACCAACAAATTCAGAGAGGGAATAACCTGCTGAAAGGTGTGCACAGGCAAAACTAGCGAGGGATGAGGGTGACAGATACAAAAGTGGGAAAACAAGATTTAATATGATGACTTCAGGCATCTGAACATGAATGTCACTGTAAAGCTATCCCTAGTCTGGAAACACAGAGGAATTTGCTGAGTTGCTTGGATTGCTCCCTGTTCTTAATTAAAGCATGATATGAGTTTTATTAAAACTTAAATTGCTGTATGTCAAAGACATTACTTAGCATGGAAGAAATGCCTTTGCCAGAAAAGAGAAAATATTGACATCAGAGAGATGATAGATAATGACAATAGCTTATTCTTATTATTTTTTTTTTTTTTTTCTGCAGTTATAAAAACAGATCTAGAAATGGATTTTGAATGTGAAGGGAGGGGAAATACTTCTTGTAATGGTAAAGTTCTTGAATAGGTGAACTCAAATTACTTGGTGGATGTTAAATGTTCCTAAACATTTTCTTTACTTTTCAAAAATCAAGGTTTCCTTTAGTTATAGTTAAGGTTTCCTAAAGTTTCAAGTAAAAATGCATGTAGAATCTTCTACTTAAAGAAAAATAGCAGACTCACCACTGACGTGTTAGAAGTGGATGCATTTCTAGCCATAAGACTGAACTGTTTTGCCTCTTCTTTCTCTCATTGTCTTCTATCCCCTCCACCTTCTTCCCTCTCTTCTTTGACTGTCTAGGAGAAAGGAAGATGAAAGAGGTGAATTTTTAGCTTTCATATTTAAAGTGAATTTTAACATATGCCAATCTAGTGTTTACAAAAAAGCTGCTCTAACTAGTTTCTCCGTGCCCTTCCAAGATTTTACGATAGAAAAGCTGAAGGATATTGGGAGTTGTGTTTGGAATGAATAGGCAAATAAGTAGATCTCAAGGTTTTTTACATCCCTGTCTCATCATTCTTAAAATATATTCAAATAATCTTTCTGATAAGGCCAAAGCTTTGAAATCTTCATTTCTTTCATTTTCAGTTATTCTCTCAGACATCCATCTTTCTTTTCCTTGCCATTCCACTGCCAAAATGTGTTTAAAAAAAAAAAAAAAATTGTCAAGGCTTGGACATGGATTCAGATTGTCTGCATTTTATGCAAGGTGCCTAAAGTGGTGTTATGAAAAGGGAGATGGCAGTTCAAAAAAGGTGTCCAACATCTGCCTTGCCAGAAAAAGGGACTGATGAAGTCTGCCAAGCAAAGGAGGGAGGGGAAATAGGATGAATCTGCAAGAAAGTGTAGGGCTGACTGCTTCTGAGTCCTTCCATGTGATAAATTTGATGCTAAATAAAGCAAAAGAAATAACAGAACCCAAGTGATCCTTCCCTCGACTGGCCTTCTGAGAATTACCTGATGGCAGCATTTATAGAGAGCATCTGTTCATAAGTGCTCTATAACAGTAACATTTGTATATCATTCCACAAAGACATGTCAAAGTATTTATAATACCTGTAACATGCCTTTTTGCTGACCTTTCTCAGCCTGGTTTGGTATTTATCATGGAAAGATTTTCTCAAATGATTGATGTATTTGGATATTGTTTGTGTAACCAGTCTAGGAGAAGGCGTCACGTTATCTGCAGAAGGACAACAGCAGAGGGAGAATCACAACTTTCCATGGTAGAAGTAACTCGTGCTATTTAAACTCACCCAGTCCTGCAAGAGAAGTTTAGACATGTTAGAATATGTTTTGGTGCCAGACGGAAAAAGCTCTCTAAGGATGCCACTGGTAAATAAAAGGAGAATGTCCTTCTAATGTAATATCAAGGAAGACAATTAGATGATGAATTTTCATTCATGGCAGGTTGTTGGGTGTACAGCTGAAGTGATCGCTCAGGTAATACCAGTTGTGTCCCATATCACACATCTCAGTATAGTCTATGCCAATAAAAGGCACCACAGATACCTTTCAGCTGCCGCAGGTATGTCGCTTTGAGACTGGAAGAAGCAAAAGTCAAAGTCACCATCTCAGAAGTAATAAAGGGTTCTTCAGGTTAATTTCTCTAATACCTTTGTGTTTTACTGTGATTCATGACTGTTTGTTTTTATCCCTAGTTATTCAGTTCAGTGGAGTTTGGCAGAAGATGGCTGCTTCTTCATGAGGGAGTTGCACCAAACAGGTTCTACTGGTAAGCGCAGAAACCTCTTTCTTGTTTCCTAGACACAACTTTCCCATACATACAGAGATGTTGAAATGAGGTCTTGAAGGCAATGTGGCTGAATGCAATCTGCACTGCTGATTTGTTGAAATTAATTTAGAACTGGTATGAAAGGGGCATTATGTGTTTATATGACACTTGAAAATTGAGTCT
Source organism: Xenops minutus (assembly GCA_035221455.1). NCBI lineage: Eukaryota > Metazoa > Chordata > Aves > Passeriformes > Furnariidae > Xenops > Xenops minutus. Next base: position 24,430,673 of record JAWWEE010000159.1, on the reverse strand, counting down.
TTGATCTAAGGGTGATGCACAACTGAAATATATTGAATAATAGTCCAAAGAAAACATTGATTTGGGATAGGAAAGTGAAGAGGTCAGTCTGGTCCTGCTACAATTAAGGGCCAAAGTCTGAAATCTTAGAGTCTCTGAGGATACCAGTGTTTCTGCTGCAGGTAGCAGTAGACATCCTTTAGTGGCTGGTGTTATGTTTTTAACTACTGTTAGACATACTGAGTCTTTGAATGTGAGCAATCTAATGACCATTGAACTAGGGGTACACACATTTCTTCATGATGAGCTTACCTCACTCTGCACTATAATTTCTGAGCAGCAGTGCAGTGTTTCTAGTTAGATTTCAAGCAGTATGAAATCAGCCACGTGTAAGTTCCTCCTGCTGAATCTTTGAATGGTGGTTTACAGCAATGGCAAAGCATTTGCAAGTTCAAAGCCAGTTATCTCATAGAAGTTTCATGGCTCTTTGTCACTAATGCAAGGTGAACTCTTTGCTGCATTATCGTATACTGTATGATTTGTATCTAAATTTACTTAGGGGCATTGCCCACGTAGTTGGGATAGGACTTGAGCATCTCAGAGTTTGTATCATATTGGGCATCTGTAATGGATGATTTTACTTCAGTTTCATAGTCCAAAGAAAAGATAAAGTTTTTCTTGTGTTTTCCTTTACTTCTCTTTTTACTTACACTGGTGTAAATTCATGACACTTCTCATCAACTCTTCATGGAGGCAGCAGTCTGCCTGTGAGCAGAAATGGGCTTATGTCCTGTGAATATGCCTTTCAAAGAGAAGCTTTTGATTAAATAGTCATCTTGAAATCAGGAGGAGCAAAACCAAATTATTAAAATGAGAACCCCATGGTAGTTTCTAAACTCTGTATTTATAAAAAACCCACAGGTTTTGAACATATCAAGATTTGGGAGTGGTTCCATCAAATATTTTCTTTTAATTTATAAAAACAGTAAGAGCTCTAGGTCAAATTCTGAAGTTGAATTTATATTTGGTCTGCAAAGGATTTACCTGAGATTTTGTTTGCTGCTCCAGCTTTTTAATCCTTTCTCAGAACCTGTGTTAGCTGAAGCTTTTGAAAGCTAAATTCCATTTTTAACGTAAACATGTTTTTGTGTGTCTGTATAGACAGGCACATCTGTATTTATATCACTATTTCTTTCCTGCAGGACTCCTAACAGGGTCTCAAAATGTCAGATGCAAACACACAGCTCTGTGCATCTGTTTTTTTCCAGAAAGTCGTAGAAATCTGGGTACTCAGTCTTTGAGACATCCAACAAAATTGTAATCACTGAAGAGGGTCAGAGAGATGGAAAGGCTGTCCCTGTTACTGGATCCCCATATCCTGTACAGTACTCCCAACCTTTTGAAATTTCCTGTTATTGGTTACAGATCTGGTTGTTGTAAATCTAGCTGATGGATGCCTGCAATAAGAATAATAATGAAAATCATCATTTCCCCTTTCTATAGAGCTCAAACTTTGAAGGCCTTTTGAAACCTAACAAATAGGAGAACTCAAGCTTGTAACTTCAAAGGCAAAGATTAAGTTAAAAGATGTCCCAACCACCAATCTAACTTCCCTACAGCCAAAAAACAAAGCATGATACTGTAAGCCTGTATTTTGACCTTGAACAGAATGTCCTTTGCATAACACATCTTAGTGTAAGCTAGACTGTACTTCTGCTATCAAAAGTAAAAATCATAGAACTTGTGGAGAAAATATTGCATCTTATTCCAGTTTATTTATTATGATCATCATCACCCTGGGGAAAAAATGCAGCGGCTGATGTGGGTTCGCTCCCCCCTTCCTTTCCCCCCTCTGGCCACGTGGTTCCTAGAGTCCCTGGTAGAAACCACCATGCAGCCAGCAGAACAGGAAGCAGAGAGAGCTTTATTCACCTGGCCAGGTCTTTTATAGGCTT
>JAWWEE010000159.1:24223039-24426551 GCA_035221455.1 Xenops minutus | reverse complement strand
TTAACAATAGGCCAATCAGGGAAGGATTTACCTGGCCTGGCCAAGGCTTGCATACTAATTAGGAAGGTAAGGGGTTTGCTTCCGGGGATCTGGGGAAGATACCAAACTAGTTTACAATACAGTAACAAAACCTCAGGTTTAAAAGGCATTTTTGTTGACTTCTTCATCTTCACCAGAGACCCATCTCTTGCAAGATCTCTTCCACTTCTGATGTTGAGGGTCTATTCCCACAAAAAAATGTACTGTTAACTGCAATTCTGTAGACACTGTCTGTCCTCAAACCCACCCAGAGTAGAAAACAGCTGTGCATGTGCAACTGAGAACCTATACAGCACAGAGAGCAACACTGGGCTTTTCTATGCATTTCCATTTCTGTGAAGCCAAGTAACCTGAGGATAAAAAAGGCACTGAAGTGCTGAAACAGAAGGACAGCTCTTTGCCTTCAATGTGTGGCCACTGCTGATTCTCTGTGCAAGCAAAGCAAAACAGAACTGGAATATAAGGGGGTGCAGAAGTACAGTTGAAATCCAGATTTCTGCAGCAACGTCTCTGTAGCCAGTGCTAGTGTACAAGCTGGATAGAGCCTTGCTCAGTGCCCAGTGGTTTGTTGTTGGTTAGGGGTTTCTTTTAATTAATTATTATATATTTTGGCTTTGAAATACGCAGTCTTATGAACCTGAAAAGTCTGAAGACTGACTTCAGCTTCACTTTTTCTTAAGAGCAGAAATATACAGTGAATTAAATGTCTTGAAGTCACAACTTTTCAAGGCCATGATGGGGTTTTTGAGCAACCTGTTTTGTGGAAGGTGCCCCTGCCCATGGCAGGAGGTGGAACAGGATGAGCTATAAGGTCCCTTCTGACCCAAACCATTATGATTTCCAATAGGGTCACGCATCCATGATTTTAATGATTCCCTGAAGAAATTAAAGGACGTGTCAGTTTTGTAAGAAATGTTGCTAGGTCTCCACTCTGTCTTGTGTTTTTCTCAGTATTGGAAGGAGAAGAAAATGGAGGCGGACACCATAAAAGAAGCAGCCAACCAACCTTTCCCCTCAAATAATACAATGATATGCACACACTCTGAAGGGGAGAAAAAATGGAAATCAGCTGGGAGGACAGATGAGTAGATAGGGCTATATTTATGTTTTTTATATGAGTAGTGGCAAAGGAAGTTAATCTTCAGAGTATAATTATAGAGTATATGTCCTTTCTTTTCTAGAGGAGGCTGCAGACTGTATTTTAAAAGCTCTGACTGTGTTCATTGGAGCAGCTGAAAGAGCTGAAAATTACGGGGAAAAGGTGTCAAAGCACTGTTAAAAACTTCATTATATTCAAGCAGTTGGAGCAAGCTGGGCAAACCGTCCCAGTTTTCTTGTCAGATCTTGGGTTGGTGAGATTTGCACCCCCACCCATGTGGGCCAAGGCAATTTAAATGGCACAGTGTCTGGGCTGTTTACAAATGATGCTGTGTATGGCTGAACAAGACCTTTTAATCACTGCAGGGCAACTGCTGGAGGCTGATGGGAAAGATGCCAATCAAAGTGCATTGTGACAGTCGGTCGAAAAAATCATCCACTTTGTCTAACACACAAACCATGTTCGATGAGTTGAAGTGTACCAGAAATTTAATTAAAATTGTATGTACCTCATAGTTTAAATATGGCACATGCCAGAGGAACCCATGACAGTTTTCAGGACGTCTGAATTAAGCAACTGACTGATGAGGATTATAAAGAGTATTGAATTTTCCTTGGTTTTTGTTCCCTCCTTCTGCCTTTCCCCCCCCCCCCCCCCAACTTAGCACCACATCTTTATTTCCAGTTTGGCTTTGGGAGAAAGTCACAACTGAAGGTTCAAGCCTCTATAACCACAGACTGCTATTACCTTGCTAATTTTAGGCAGCTTCATATCTGCCAGCCCAAAGATTCAGATAAGCTACAGGCAAGCAATACTTCCAGGCACCAGAGTGAAGACCAAATCTGCAACCATGCCTTTTCTTGGCCCTTACCATTCTGCTGATGATAACAATAGTGAGGATGAGTGACATGCATTAGAGCACTTTGTCACCATTCAGTGACCCTGACATTTATCATTTTCTCACTAGAAAGGTCAGGGTTACATCCTGCCCAGCCAAAATGTGAGCCCCAGTCTGATTGATGCATAGGTTGATGTGTTTTGGTTTTCTTAGTTTAGCAGATTTATCTTAAGAAGTCATCCAGAGATACTATAAATGAGTACAGACTCCCACGAGCTTCAACTTCTCTCCATCATCCACTTTCCTTCATTAAAGTTCTGCAGAAATAGCAGGTTCAAAATCTTGATTTGGGGGCTCCTCAGTAGCAGAAGCCTGCATTGCTCTGCAGGACCCTGGAACGTGTCAGTCTCCAGCGGGCACTGGAATAAGCAGCTGATTTCTCTGTATGCACCTATAAAGGACAGACCTTGAGGGGGTGAAACAACTGCACAGTTACCTGGGGTTTGTCTAGATCTATGTCAGGAAGGTTTCACTGCTATGTTCTGTTGTATCTTTAATGAGCAGCACACTGTGTTACCAGAGTTGACTTTGCACTCTTGCTCTAAATGACTTGCTGACCTCCTCCGGAGCTGCCTGACTGGGCCACAGCGCACTACAAGATGCAAGAAACATGTGTCTTAACACAGTGGGAAATTCTGATCCTATTAGACAATACCAGCAGAGAAGACATAAGTCAAGTAGGTTTGGTTTATGATATCAGGTAGCTGAGTTCAGAGGCTGTAACTAGAGGGAAACTTCCTCCTTCTCTCATTTCAAGCCAGATAAAAGTCTTAAGTTTCCTGCAAGATGTGAAAAAGAGGTATAGGACAGGAGGGCTATTGTAAAATCAGGAGCTAATCCTGGTAACTGAATTTTATCCTCTTAGTTTAGATCCTTGTTTTAAGACATGCCTCCCACTCAGTGTTACCAGCAATAGATAGTTACCTCCCTGAGAATTCACATCCATCTATTTCAGAGTTTTAACCAAGTTTCCACTCTGGAGCTTCCCACAGAGAGTTGTGGTGTTGCTGCAGCAGAGGAGAGGGCTTCATTTGTTAATGCCCTCAAAGCTGTGGTATGTGTAGACATCAAGGTGTGGAAAGCTATGGATAATCATGCTCTAGGACTGTAAAAAATGATGTTAAGAGTAGAAGAGACTCCCCATGGCCTGGAAATCACACCACTATCCCCATTTACCTACTCATCTGTTTTAGTGTTAGCAGCACCAGCTGCCTGTTTTTCTGTGTCAGTGCTATGAGATGGCACAATTAGGACAAGCTGGGCTTTACTCACTGCACCGCTGTTTTCTATCAGTTCTAGAGAAAAGGTGACAAACTGGGTAAAGCATACCATGGGATGGAATTGGCCCAGTGGCTGCTGGTTGAATTGCACTCAATTGTGTCATTTTGTCTGATTGGACAATGTGGAAAAGAATAGAGCAGAGATGCAGCTGGGAAAATCTAATCAAATTATTGTCAGGGGAGATTTATTAGCCAGATATAAAGAAATGAAGTGCTGATTTATGCCTATCTGGAATATGGTCCCTTTTTTCTAAAACATGTCCAGAGAATGTGGTTAGAGATGTTAATGCTAGAAATCAGTCCTTAAAGTATGTTCCAGGAATAATAAAATATGTGAAATTTCACATAATAGGGACTGAACTAAAGAAACCACAAGAACTGCCTTCCACACTAAGCTCCCTGGGGCAGATTCACTGACCTCTGCAAGGAAAAAAAAGGAACAGAGGGTATCTGCAAAGTCCTCATGGAGTCAGTATAGTAGTAAAAGATAAAGGAGCCTGGAGGACTCTCAAGCTCTATTTTTGTCTCTGCCTCATAGCAACTCCGTGATCTTGGTCAAATCAATGAGGTCCCTGTGCTCTTGACTAATCAGTGGAGTTTATCTATAAAGCTGAGGACAAAAATTTTCCTCAGACCGTATTTCTAACTTGGTCTGCTTGTCTTGTACTTTTCCATAGGTCTTGAACAAATCAGTTGCATACAGGGAAGGTTACTTAAAGGTTGATTGTCAAGTACTTTTGTATCTTTGGACAAAAAACTCCCTGTTCAGTGCTACATGTTACTATTATTATGAATGGCAATTAGGATTGAAAGCATTATAAAAGCATCAGTGTACCCAAAAAATTGATGCTACAGAGGATTCCATGAACATCATCCACTGTTGTTTTCATTCTGTCCTTTAAAACAAAAACAGAAACCTGCCATTCACTAAATTGGAATAAGCTGTCAGTTTTTTAACATGAAATGGCAGAATATGTCCCAGAGGCAGTGGGGGAGCTGGTTTTGCATTGACAAGATTTACGATAAGGGATTCGCTTGAGTGCTGAGGCTAAAGGAAGATAAATCCCCAAAGGCAAATTCTACCAATAATTGAATTACAAAGCCATTATCATGCGCTGAATGGAGCAACTTTATAGCTCTATTGCGACAGGATAAAGCTTGTTAGAATATTTATGTTCATAGGACAACTTTGCCATAAGGATCTCTAACAGTACATTTTCTCTTCCACCGCGCTGTTGCAGCTAGTTAGTCTTTCTGTGTATCACAGTATATGTGGAGATGGGGATGTGCTCAAACTGGGACTGGGAAAAAGGAATGCTGAAGGTGAGGAGACATCTCAAAATAACTAACATGTTAAGAACAAAGTCATCGGCAGAATGCAAGAGAGGCAGATGAGCATTTTTAGTGATGGGTAGTCAAGCTGGATTTTCCAAGTGATGTGTCAGTTTTCTGTTTGGTATTACATTGCAGCCACTTCTGAGCTAGTCTGAATCAGTGTTGATAAGGTCAAAATGGCCAGAACTATGTGGATCTCATTCTATCCTCTTTAGAAGAGACATATTGTTGTCTGTCCTTTATCTGCCATCCTTTGCTGAATGAACAAATCATACCTGTTTACCTCCCAGAGAAACTGAGATACGGTCATAGGAGTCCTAGTTCTGCACTTGTTCATTTTCTCTGAGACATGGGAAAGCTGCATAATGTCTCTGTCCCCATATAAAGAATGAAAGATGTTGGCACTGGTTCTGTCTGTGAAAAGGACATAGTAGCATTCTGATTCTTCCAGCCTTTCATTCTGGGTCATTTGAATTGAAGATTGTGTAAAATAACAATGTCTTTTATTGCCTGGCTTTAAAGACCTTTGATCTTGGCTGCTGAGAGCATGTATGGTACAAGGAATACATATGAAAAGATTGCCATCAAGTTTCTTGTGCATATAGTCCCAGATATGGTGTGACTGTGTCTGAAGTCAATTATCCAAAACTAAAAGCACCCAAACCTACTTTCCAGAATGCACAAACCCTTGAGATGCAGTCCTTCCTTATTGTTTGGTGTTTCAAGTTCTTTGTGTATGAAACAATGGTAGTTTGAAATTAGGTGTACCAAGTGGAAGCTTTAGCTTTCTTCACAATGATGCCTTTTTGCAGTTCTGAGTGGTCTGAATGCCTTGCAAGCCTCATCAGTTCCCAGCATCCATAAACAATTGCTTTTGTCCCTAGAAGTGAAAAAAGATAGAAGAGGTGGAAACCCCAGGATAACAGGGTCTCTATTGAATTTTCTTGGCTCAGAAGAGCTGACAGGCCAAGGAAGCCAAGGTTTTAGAAATGTTTCAGACAGAGAAGATGGGAAGGGGTTGGTCACTACAGAAATATGCCAACTAGCATTTACTGTGCAACAGGCAGTGCCAGGCTGCCTTTGTTTAGCTCAGCCTAGTTCTAAACCAGGGGATGATTTGGGGTCTTTTTCCTTTGCTGCTTCTCACAGTGGATGTAGAATCTGCATTCAGAGCAATTACTGCACTGCAGCCAGTGATATCGATTTGTGAGGCTCTCAAGTGCAGATGACTACTTAGTAGGCTTGATGGTGATTAAAATTTTAGGAAGCAACTTTGTAATAGGACTGCAGGGGTCCTACATTTTTCAAAATGTAAGCATCTCCAGTGTAAAGGCAGTGGGGTCATTGCCTTGCACTCCTCTCAGCTTTTCTAAATCCTCATCTTCCCAAAAGATTTTTTTTTTCTGTCTTTTTCATTTTTCAAAACATCCTCACAATTACACCAACAAAACACTGAAAGTTAATCACAAAAATACAATAGGCACCATTCAACAGAAAGCATTGCAAGGATATCCCCTGAAGTTTCAGGGAGTATTACAGAAAGCCTGAGATTAAAGGGACGGACAAAGGGCATGCTGGCATTTTACCACAAAGTGCAAACACAGACTGCGGCAAGAAGAAAAGTTTGTGGATATACGAGTGTTTGGTCTTTGAGAATGGATGCTGAAAGGGAAGAATGGATTTGAGAAATATGAGAAAAGAGCACTGCCAGCATAGCGAACAAAAGTTACTCAGAATAGAGAACAACAAAGTTTTGGACTGTTGTTTATTTTTAGAGAAATTTCTGAGAGAAATCAATCAGTAGCTGAGTGAGTCCCAGAGTGTTGTTCATCTGTATCTCTGTTCTTTGCAATGTATTTGGTTTATCAGCTATTGAATACATAGTGCTTTTCTTTGTTCAGCTTGTGAAGCATTGACCAGGTTGCCTTGACCACATGCACAAAAGATAATGAAGTAGAGTGGGCAGTTGTATCAAGTTAGAGACACTGAGTTTGAGGCTTTGGTGTTATCTTGGGCAAAACCAGCATGTAATTTCCTTCTTCCATGAATGAAGCTTTTGATCATTCTAGTTTTGGTATAAGGACTTTCCAATCAGGTCATCAGTGAGGAATGGAATTCCTTGTTAATCAGTTATTCATTCTGTTTCATATTGATGCCATGTGCTTAACATTGTTACTTAATAATACTCAGGCTTTCCAGCTTCTAAGTATGATACCTTTTTCCCCCCAGCAAAATAAAAAAGACAGGAAAACCCCCTGAAAACATAGCTGTGTGCCTGGTAGTGTTGTGATAGATCTGGTTGACATACTAAAAATTCAAGATTTCTGATGTATATTCCACAGTTTCGAACATCTTGTTCCCAGTAGATACTTTAAGAACGGAACTGTGACTAGCAGGCCCAGCATTTTGGCCCTAAACTTGCTGATGATAGCAGGTATAAGAAAAATGCCCTCGGAAGGTGCTTTCTTACCATCCACTTGGTGTCAATTATTGAGAAGTAGAGATTTTAAATGGAAGTTGAATGTTTAGGAGAATAAGACCTTGCCATAAACTTTATTAAAAATGGAGAAGAGGTGAAAGCAATGCTGGCTCAGAGTATTTTCTGAAAATTTAGTACCCAGCAAAGGAGAACAAAAAAATCCAAACCTTTTCTAGCTAGTGAATTGCTACAGATTTTGTCAAGCTAAGAACTAATCAAGACACAAATAGCCTTGTTATTGTTAGCGTTTTTATAACAGTTATTAGTTAATGCACATGATGATTAAGCGCTGGAGGTGCCCCTGATTGCAGTCAGTGGGAACTAAATTAAGGTCTAAATCACTGTTTGAATCTCACTTCTGATTTCCTAAAAAATAATGAGGCTTTGAACAGAATATCTAATTTGCCTATCACTGCAAATGAATGTGTGTCTTCCCTCATGGTTCTATTAACTTGGAGGTCAGGCAGCTAGCAAGAAATTTAGGTTTACTTTAGGATTATGACTTGGGTGATAGGACTAAGACCAGAAGTAAGGCTGATTGTCAGAGATGCTGCTGAGGCCACTGGCCACTTAGACTCCTCCAGGGAGTTGATGTGTGGCCAGTCCAGGGGAACCTCAATAATGGAAGTAGAGTTTTGTTCCATAAACCTCTATTTGTGGTGCTCAATTTGTCTATTTTGTTACTTGTTAATTCAGAGTGAACAAAAAGTAATTTTCTGAGTCAATGTGACATTTCTTTTATTAATGGAAAACATTGTTTTTATTAGATCAGAAGTGATAAAATGTCTCAGGATAAAATGAGCTTTTAAAACTTCTTAATTAATGAGGGAACATTGATCACTAAGCGTCAATTAAGCAAATGTGCATACGATGTCCAATATAAAGGAACAGCTATAATTAGTATGTTGGCAAATACCATTATCACATCTATTAAAATCTTCTGTATCCCACCCTGAACTAACCAAACCAGAAGACACATCAAAATGTCAGGTGCCTCTGGGAACAGAAACAAGTAAGTGAAGGGATCAGATATAAAGAATTTATAAGTACAGTGACATTGATTAGATAAAATGGTAGAATTTCTTTAAAATATTCAAGTTTATTTTAGGGAGAACTCCAAAATGCTTTCAAAATTATCAGTTCTTATTTGTGAGTATGAGTTTATGTCCATTTGAACAGGATCTCCTATGAATTTAATATCTCAGACATTCATGGCATAGATTGTTTTTAAAACCTTTGTCTCAATCTGTCTTTTACAGGTCTATGATGGGGAATGGTAGAGAACCTGATCTTGTGCACTTGGAGGCAAAGACAGCGGATGGTTGTAAGTACATCAGTTTTTAATTATGGTGGGTATACTGGGCTGTCCTCATGTTCTTGCAACCACACAACAGAAATCTGAATTCTTTCTAGTTATTCCCTCATTTAATATGATGGGTTTGGGTGTTCCAAGTCAAGTCTGTCAGAAGTCAGGCCTTTTCAGCAAGGCAAAAAGTTTGGTTTAAACAGGCTGTGAAAGGAGCCAAGAACACAGTAAGAAAGCATAGGTGATAAGCAGTAATTGGCGTTACTACACAGAGCACTTTTATTTCTTCGTACATGATTTTTGTTGATGGGAACATGGCATTGAAGAGAAGTTCCTGGGTCACAAAGTCTAGATACTGTTTTTTCACACAGTACATAATTTCACCTTGTATAATTTTAGTAGGCCAGGGATACTCTGCCTTAGGCAGTACCTTTGAAAATATCTTGTTTCTCTCACATTAGAAACCTTCTAATGACCTGCCTAAGTGTATTCTTTACTGTTACTGCTTGTCCTGTCATTGTCCTTCACTTTCATCAGCTACTTTTCCTTCCTGCTTTGCCTCTTGAGATGCGTTTCCCGCCCCCCGCCCAGTTCCAGGAGCCTCCTTTACCTACAACTCCAAAATATTCTCCTAATTGTCTGTAAATTCTCTCAGGCACCCTAAGCCACCCACTGGCCTTTTCTCCTCCCATCCATGTTTTGTCAAGGTTTATCTTTGAGCTCCACTGCCTTTGCGGATCTTTCCCCTTGTATTTCTTTCCCACAACACTGGATTGCCTCAGGCAGGCATCAGACTGAAAACCTGGCTGCCAGAGATCATCACTGTAATTCCATATTTTTTTCTCAGTAAACAGCAGCTTTGCTGCAATGTAACAAGAAGATTTTCACCGTTTGTATTAATGATGCATTCAATTAATTACTTTTTAAATGGCTACATTTCTCCCTTTCATTGTACCCTCAACTTCAATGGTGTTACTTAAAATGTGTATTTTGTCATTGGAAACTTAAGAACTATCTGAAAAGGGTAGGTTAATATGGTTTTTAACTTATGGAAATTTCGCTTGAAAGAGAATTTTTTGGAAGATGAATTTTGAAAAGAAACAACTGTGATAGAAACCATAAAGCTTTAAACATCTTTCCATGTCAAGATAGTAAATGTAAAATAATGTATTATCTCTATTTCTTTTAATTTGTGATCTATCATTATTATTTCTCTGCTTAATTTCACTTAACTGATATGGCATCAAGGCTTGGGTCATGAGGCTTTCTATTTCTTGGGATGTGCTAGATGGGAATGAAATATTCTAACAGGACAGTGTCTATTTCAGCACAAAATACTGCTGTTATAAGTCACTAAGAATTTGAGATCATTGAGATTATCTTGATCTTTAAGGAGCTTTATTCTGGTGATGCTTTTGCAGGATGTTCAGCTCACAGTGGGCAGAGACTGTGCCATGCTCCAAATGCCTTGAATGATCTTTTTGAGTTCTTGGGCTGAAGTAAGAACGTTTTGCACAGCTATGGCATATTTCTGCAAAATGCTCCTTGAGTTCTTAACAAATTAGTAAACTTTGCTACAGCTCTTAAAACTGAAAAACATGCACACACAACTGGCTTCACTGAGGAGTCAGGCGTATTTGTAAAAAAAATTGTGGAATAACAAATTATTGCTTGTGAACTGAGCTCTAGTAAGAGATTCTGCGCACTTATATTGGCTTAGTTGTGAGGCAGCACAGATTAAGTTTTTCAGTTTAGTCAGTGACAGAACATATCACAGCATTTTTTGCCAGATGTTTGGAAGCACTACAGGTCACAGGATTTTAAGACCAAGACAGACAAGGAGTCTGAACATGGTCCATTATTCTAGTTACCATGACCAACTTGGTATATACAGGTCTCTTGGCTACTAGATCTTTCTTCTAAGTACTAAATCAGTCTCCTTTACCTACATGAAGTAATCGTGGCCCTCCAATGGATGAACAAACCTTTACCTCTGGAACGTAGTGGATGTCTCACTACCAGTGGGGTGGTGGAGGGAATTGTGCTGAAGTGAGAAAAATACCTCTTTTCCAAACTGAGGGTAATTTGCAAATAATTTTTCTTGAGTTTATGTGTTTTGGGGTTTTTTTAAAAATATTTTTGCATTAATTTATTTATACTTTTTTTGGAATATCTCTTTTGAGAGTTAACCAAGTGTAAAATTTCAATAAAGGGATTAAATTTGAGATGGTAGATTTGCCAAAACAAGGCAGGGAGAAAGAAGGAAAGAAAGGGGAGTAGCATGGAAATAGCCACACAATCTGTACAACAAAATAAAAGATCATGAAGTGGAAATACAAGGGCTAAGCAAAATCCTGCTGAACTCAGTAGAAATAAGAGGAAAAACCCCTCATTATTGTGCTGGTATATTTTCCAGCAGAAGCTGAACAGTACAACTGCAGCTTTAGGTGAGAAGTAGAAATGTCAGCAGGATACAGGGCTAGCCCTTCTCCCTGAGTTGTTTGAGAACGTCTATCATCAACAACCTTAGTATTGGGCTTTCCTTGCTAGAATAACTCTCTGTCTCTTCTCCCTGATTATTGTCTGTCTGTGCATTTTTTTTACTGTGCTTATGTACATATTGTAAAAGGTCTGCAAGGACCAAAATGAGAGTTTTGTAGCAGGCATAAATCACTGTAACTTCTGTGACATGTTGATTTACACCTGTTGAGGATCTGCCTAGCAGTGGTTTTCCTGAGTGCATGTTGTCCCTACATTATTTTTCCCTCAGGATCCAGAAAAATCTGGACTCCTGAACACACCATGTCTTATCACACTGGGGTGCAGGTAGTGATGAACAAACTGAGTATAGTCTGTTCAATTTAGTTGTATTGATGGAGAAAGATTTGCAGGGCTAATCATTGCCATTTATTTTTTTAATCCTCGTGTAAATTTTGGAGAGCACCATCAAATTTTCATCTAGTGGAATGTGATGGTTAGGTTTGTTTTTTAAAGGCTTCAGGCCCAATCCAAGTCAATCTGAGACTGAGGGTACGTGGTAAAACTGATTTTTCTGGTTGGAAGAAGTTCATATGAACGTTATCTCACATTTCCATTTGTACGCTTGGGTGTCCCTGGTGTTCCAGTTTGATTTTGGAACAGAATCAAAGGCAAAGCCATCAAAGTCAGCAAGAATTCTGATTTTGTTTTTCTCTGGCTTCAGATCAACACCCCAGTAAGACAGTTAATCCGCTATAGTTCTTAACCCCATGATCAGCTTCTATTTGTTAGATTCACCATCACAGTCATAAGGCAGAGTGATGGTGAACGTTAAATCTAGGTTTGCTGAAATGCAACTTGAAGTACATTTGGAAGATGTAAGCTTAATGACATGTGGAGTTTAGGTTTGTAAAAAATACACAAATCCTGAAAGATCCTAAATTAATGGTCTTATCTGATTTGACCTAGGGAAGGTTATCCCAGTAAGGACTGATTCAATCTAATTAAAATGGGAGGTAATTTTTATTCAGGTGGTGCCTACTCCAGACTGTTGGTGAGAATTAGAAAGATAGATTCCTACAAGGAAACTAACTGGATACCCACTGGCCCTCCAGAGAATGGCAAAACTGACCCAGAGGATGTCTAAGTGACAGTTTCTATAGATGTAAAACAGGAAAACCAACTGTTACATTTATGAGACATGCATTTGCTTATGTGGATACGGCACCAATTGATTTTGAGTAAAGTTTTTAATATTTATATATATTTATATATATATATATATATAAAGCAGGGATGAAAGAAGCTAAAGGGTTTTTCAATGTGCTGGCAAAAATTCAGAGAGCTCCTGATATTTAAAAAATATTTTTGTTTCCTTTGCCTTTCTTCTGCTGTCCTGATTTACACAGCAACTTTTCTTACTGAAAGGTAATTTAGGTGCTGCTCTGATGCAGGTAAGACCAAAGTCTCACCTTAGGTCAGCAGATGTGTTCTGCTTGCTGATCAATGGGGACTGAGCATGTAACCAAGAATGTCTGAATCACAAAGTTTCCCTAGGACTTTAATTTCTGTTTTCACAGAAAATTTCTAGGAAGAATAAAATAATCACTGTTGTGGAAAAAAGGAGTAGGCAGCGTACCCTGACAATCTTTTGCTAATGTAGTGAATGTAGTGGTGAATGAGTTCTCATAGTGTCCTAAACCTGTGGTGTTTTTTTTTTTTTTTTTTTTTCTGATTGTGATTAATGTTTTTTTCCTGATCATGATTAGTATTTGTTCAGGAGAATGACATCTGTTAGTTTCTCTAATTATAACTTTATGCCAGAAATGGCAGAGAATATACTTCCCTATGTAAAGAAAGATTTCTGACACTGACATGCAATGAAGGAAGAGCAGCAGCAGGATAAAACCAGATTTGTGAGTAGTTAGTAAATGGGATGGTTTTGTTTCATTGATCTTTGTTACTGGTTAATTGCTTTGCAGTTGCTGAGTCCTGGAGAGTTGTGAGCATATTCCCATACCATGAATGTTTCACAAGTCAACATTCAGACCAGATGGAAATAGATAAAGAACAGTCATTTTTCGTTTTTATTAAAAAACCCCAAAAAACAAAAAACAAAAAGAGTAGAAACATTAAAGCATGGGAGAACATTTAATTAAATTGTGGACTCCATTGCCATGGGAGGTTGTGAATGCTGAAGATGCACCAGGACTATTAAGGCACCAGGACTTCTAGGGCAACCTACACTTCTGTCATTAGTGACTGGTGGGGAGGGGTTACAGGCCCGGGTCTTTCAGTGCCGTATGTTACTACCATGTTCTTGTGGCTCATTAGTTACAGGATGCCAGTCATCCTTCACAAGCAGAAACTATCCCTAATGTTTAAGTTGCTCAGAAATGAACTGGGATACTCCACAAAAAATTTGGAAGAGAAACAAATCATAGATTATGTGGATGCTCTTTGCATAAAACTCCTGATTTGTCCATGGTTTATTTGTAGAGAGAAGGATACATTGCTCAATGAACTAAAGACAAGAAAAATAAAAATTTTGTATTTATAGAATACAGTGAATATATTCTCTGACTTTTCCTGCTATCAAGTAAGGTTTTAAAAATATAAACATGCCAGCTTAGACTGCTTAGAAAGCAGTGGGTATTAGGGTTTGATATGCAATCCAAAATAGCACTCAGCAATGAAATATCCTGAAGAAAATCCCACTCAGCTTTAGGAAGGGAACTGAAACTCTCCTGTGTGCTTTTGCAGAGGTTCACCAACCTCCAGTAACAACCAATAACTTTCCCTCTACAGCAGCTGAGCCCAGAAATGTCTCTGGGACAGGCTGGATCCATTTCTCTTGAGAACATATTAACATGGAGCTCAAGCTAAACAGAAAAGTCTAAAATATTTCATGGCGTAGAGTCTCTCTGGCTCTTGAATTTTGCTATGTGTTAGCATTTGCAATTCTCTTTCACCACTGAAACAGATTAACTTTGTCAGAGTTTTCCCTTACAAGAAGTCTCCTCCATTCTTGTGTTCTGTGACTTTTCTTGCTTCCTCTTTAGATATAGCGGCCATTCCCCAAGAAGAATCCTACTCTGGGTGTCTAAACCTGTCAAAATCAAAGTGTCTGGGGGTGTAGCTGGGAGTTACTATGTTCTTCTCTGCAGGCACAGTGTGACTTTCTTGTTGTATATTAAAAACAGCAGCTGTTCTTGGAGGTGAGGGTTCTGGAAATGAAAATCATAATGTCCTAATTACCTATGTCAGGAAAAACATCTGTGCAGGAAAACTAATGAAATTAATTTCAGAGCTTAGCAACTGAATACATTAATTGACATTAATTAATGCTAAATTACAAACCTCTGCCAATGGAATCACATGAAATGTCCATGAGAATCAAATGAAGAAAATCCTTGAGTTGATGTGAGCACAGAAAACCTTCCCCTAGGAAAAAAAGAGGGAACCAGACACTGCAAGAAACCTGCTTTTCCTTTTTGTCTCTCACAACAGAGGGAGTTTTTCTTGTGCACATCTCATGGTTTGGCTGTTTGTGAGATTAGCTTAAGCAATTTCAGTGCTCTGCCCTTTAGTAGTTATTACTGGCATTTTAGAATTGAAGCCATGGAGAATTACTCTGTAAAAGTTCACAGGAATTGCCTTAGTAAATCTTCATCAATGGTACAATCATTGCTGCCCAGACTCCTGTGATCACAGCAAAAATAGGCATAGCCCCCATTCTTCCATTAAAACAGGACTGGAAGAACTTCAGTCACCTCTAATGGATGTTAACCTGGCCTGCTTTTTAAAATTTCTTGTGGAGGAGATTCCTTAATCTTCTTTGCTGGCTGGTCCCAGCAGTGTGCACCCTGTTATCTCCCTGTGCTCTCAGCATTGGTTATGCCTTTGCATGGGAAGTTAGACAACACTGCAGTGTCCTCTTAGTGTGTCCCAGACAACTGATGTGCCTGTGGAAGTAAAACAATGGTGGTGGTGGTGGTAAGGAAACAAAAAAGGAATTGGTATGGGAAACAGAGGTCTGATCCTGTCTATCTTTGCTGGGTGGTTTGGTTCCATGTATGAAAAGCCACCCAGTCTTGTCAACAGCTCAGGTGGCGGCAGGGCCACACATTTCAAGGGAGGCTGCTTTGTTTAAGCTCAGGATTGCCACTCATTTCACTCAGGAACTTTCTTGAGACAGAATGAGGGACCCCACCTGGAGAACTGTGTTTAGTTCTGGAGCCCACAGCACACGAAGGATGCGGACCTGTTGGAGTGAGTCCAGAGGAGATTAAAGGGGTGAAACACCTCTCCTCTGAAGACAGGCTGAAAGAGCTGGGGTTGTTCAGCCTAGAAGAGGAAAGGCTTGAAAGAGACCTTATTGTGACCTTTTAATACTTAAAGAAGGCATATATGAAAGATGGGAACAAACTTTTTAGCAGATCATGTAGTGATAGGACAAGGGCTAGTGGTTTTGTACTAAAGAAAGTAGATTTGGACTAGATACAAGGAGGAAGATTTTTACCTTGAGAGTGGTGAAACACTAGCACAGGTTGCCCAGAGAGGTTGTGGGTGCCCCATCCCCGGAAACATTCAAGGTCAGGCTGGATTTTGGTTGGGGCTCTGAGCAACATGATCTAGTTGAAGATGTCCCTGCTGGTTGCAGGGGAGTTGATGACCTTTGAAAGGTACCTTCCAACTGAAACTGTTCTGTGATTCTATGATTTTGGGGCAGGAGAGGCAGGAGGCTGTCCTTCATGATACAGTGGATTGGATGAAAGAGGAGGAGTGGGAATTGGTGTTGCAGGGGAAGAGATGCATGCTTCTCCTTCTCTGTTATGACAAGGAGGGGACATGCTGCACCACACAGTACTATCAGGTGGTGGAAGAGGCTTTTGCCCCCCTCCTTCCTGGATGCAGAGGGACAGATGGCTGAACAGCTCTGAAAGGGAACTTTCCTGAGCTCACTGGAATGAGCAGGCTGGGAATTATGTCGTTCCCTGCCCTCTCGTGGCCAATGTGGAAAAAAATCATTTCCCTCGGAAGGGAAATGCATTTCGATCATGCTGCCCAGGCTGCACTCATTAATGTTTTGCAGTGAGCTGCGGAAACATGAAATGTTATAAACGACATTGACTAGTAATACTTAGCACTTTATATATTCCAAGAACTCTGCAAATGCTGGAGTAAGATCATCCCTCACCAAACTTTCCTGAAGGTTCACTACCCTGCATGTCTGTTTCAAGCAGAAGTCAAAAGCCCTTAGAAGCAAGGAAAGAAATGTCAAATGATAGATTTTAATTAAAACTAAGATTAAATATGAGATGGTAAAATTCCAGCTATTTCTATTTCAGTGTAAAATGCTACTTCTGTGATCAGTTGGTTATTAGATCAAACAAGGGTCTGTGACTCTCCAAGGGAAATGATTAGAAGTACTTCTAACATGAAATGCCATGTAGTGTTTCTATCATGTAAGTACTAATACTAAAATGCCGAAATTGTTCTTCCTGTATATCAAGTTTGTCATTAAACAAAGTACAAATTCTTAATGGTTCTGAAGGAGTCCACATTGAATACTGAGGATCTGATTTTATATTCTAGGATAAACTACCACCATGAACAAATTCAAATTGTTTTTCTTCAGGTTATGAGAAGAACAACTTGCAGTGCTTCAGAATAGGAGATGAATAGTGACAGTGGATGACATGGCTTTGATGGCTGCAAAATGGATGGCTGTATTTAGGCCATTTATTTTGAAACTGCTAAGGCCTCTACTTTCAAGAGAGTGTGGAATGATTGCCCGAGACTGCTAGAATGCATCTACCTACAACATCATCAGCGAAGTAGGCAAAACCCCTGAACAAGAGGTGGTCTGAGTTACTTTCCAAGTTGATCTGAATTACACTACAGAGTGTAAGTGCTGTAGGAAATACCAAGGTACATACCAAGGTGCATCCTGGAAAGGGTTCTCTGGTGACAGTATGGGACATGTG
Source organism: Xenops minutus (assembly GCA_035221455.1). Classification (NCBI taxonomy): domain Eukaryota; kingdom Metazoa; phylum Chordata; class Aves; order Passeriformes; family Furnariidae; genus Xenops; species Xenops minutus. Next base: position 24,409,647 of record JAWWEE010000159.1, on the reverse strand, counting down.
TCCTCTGAAGGTGTCCACATGCTTGTGTATGGTCTGGACCTTGGCCACATCCTAAATAAACTCATCACATGACTGTGGAAAAATTGCCATGCTCTACAGCAAATCCCACACCATGGGGATGACAGGGAAACTGCTGAGGCTCAACACATGGGTATCTGTCCCACAGCATAGACATAGCTCTTCAGACCCACAGTTACTTTGGGAGTCACAGGACTTGGGCTGCTTTTTGCCTTAGTAAATGGTCCTTTGCAGCTCTTGTTCCCTCACTCAGTTCCTTGCTTTAAGCTTAAACCTGGATAGCATCCAAATAAATGCAGCAGGGCAGGTAACAGTGGTGAATGATACACCCTTAACTAGATTCCTATCAGATCTGAGCCACAAAGGATTGCATTGTCCCACCTTCAAATGGTGCCTGTTGTCTGTTTCCAGCATGGAACTGCAACAGTGGCATGGAGCAATCAGATCATCTATGCTGGGCTCTCTCTTGGTAAAAATGTATAGCTCTGATGTCTAATCTAGGGCAGACATGAAATAAATAATGGGAGGCTGAGGCAGGTAAAGAAGGAAGGAACTTGAAGAATATAATCAAGGGTGGATAAAAGGGAAAGAAGTTTTATATGGTGTTGAATGGACGGTGTCAATTCATGTCACATGAGTCTGGGAAGCAAAAATGCTGCCTCAGCAAATAGATTTATGACAGTAGGAAGAATCTGTGCTCAGGATCTCAAGTATATTGTTTTCATTCTTTTCAGATGCCCAATACATCACCTGCAAGATGCAGAACTGCAGTGAAGCCACTCGCAACAAGCCCTTTCCAGGCTATATTGACCATAACTCCCTGATCGTCCAGGGTGACTATGTCTTTGTTCAGGTGCAGAACATCCTCTTCTCTTATTTATTCTATTATTTTATGTTATATTATTCTATATTATATTATTTTCTCTTGTATTCCTTTGCATTTGTGTGCATGCATGTTAGTTTGCAATTACTCAGATAATGTTGGATCCATAAAAGCACTGAGTGGTTTGTAGCAGTTTGTTGCAAAGCTAGTAGTGTTCCTTTTACCTCTTCTATCTTGTCACTATAGGGCCATAGATTTCCTGCCTGGATTATGCACCATATGTGCTGGAGTGCTCTGTGCCACTCCCTGCAACTTCGTCAGCACTCTGGAATTACTGCTTTAACCTCCCAGCTGGAAGTAATGTGTCAGTCATCTGCTATTACAAGGGAGTAGACCAAAGCTTTTTAAGCATGAGAGGGAAATAGGAAAGGAGGGAGGGAGTCAGGGAAAACACCGAAGGAGTAATCAGGCTTTATTGTTATGCCTCAGTTGTGATTATAGTGAAAAGAGCAAAGAGGAGATGTACTCAGCCAAGCTGTGTTCCAGGTGAGAACTAGTGAAGAGATTTGAACCACTGTGGGTTTCATTAGGCTGCTGCCAGTGTCCATTTAATGTCAGCTGAAGAGGACAAAAATGACAACAGGGTTTCAGGGAACATGGAGGTGAACTGGAAATCATTAGGACTAAACTGGGCTTCCAGACAATTTATGTTCTAGTGTGCTTGTGACTGAAATGAAGTGAGAGGACTGATATTTTACATGGGTTGAGTTGATTGCTAGTTGCCTTCTATTACTGAACTCAGTCTTAAGCACCACTCTAAATCATTCACAAGTAAGTCTGAGAAACATGTTCCAGAAGAGCTTTTTTACCTAGTGTGTCTGGTCTGAGGCAAAAATGAGGTGTTTATGGGGCAAGGAAAACAGTAGCACGCATTACTGTTTAGCCATGCTCTCTCATTTCAGAATGACTGTGTGTTTGTGGCTCAAGTGACACGGGAGCTGGAATATTTGTCTTTATATGCATATTCATTCATTACTTCATCCCTGATGCCTTAGTTTTATTATTTTTAGGATTGATAATTTTCTCAGTCCTGACCTCATGTTTACACACTGTAGAGAAGCCAACTGTTTCCTTCATCTGAAGTCAGTACTGGGAAGATTGTCTACCTTTCTGGATAGCTCTTGTATTTTGATGAGTTTATCTTTCTCTTTTATAAACTGCTGTGTAGTGTTCCCAGTGCTGTCAAATTTTGACTGCATGGTGTATGGAGGAGCATGTAAAGAGGCAGTTCTTACCATGTTCTCCTTAATGCCCAGTGGGACTTCACACAACTTCATGTATTCATGTTTGTAATGCAATTGGGGAAGATGTGATGTAATATTCAGATTTGGACAGCTCCCATTTTAATTCTTAAATTTCTTAGGATTCTGAAAAAAAGCCAAAAAACAAATGACAGGCCAAAGGAAATACTTGCCCATCATTAATAATTGATACTTAGATGTATGAAATATTATTGTAATCCCTGGAAATTACCTCTGCTTTGTTCGATGCAGTCAGGGAATTCGCTGTTGGCTGGTAATTTAAAATGTGATTGTTCAAGTGGTTACATGTGTATCTGGATCTATCTGGCTGGCAGGGACCCTTTAAATAATGCACTATGGCTGATTCTGGGCCTTACATTATCCCAGGAACTGTTCTTCAAAGGAGGAATAACTATACCAGGCTGAATATGCTTGAAATAACAGATGAGCACCCTCTTCTAGCCTTCCCTACATTCCTTGATCTAGCTTTTCTGCAACTAAGCCATTTGGGATGAGAATTAGTGGGATTAAAAGCATTAGGATAACGGAAAGGGAGTTTATTTTCCCACTAAATTGTGATTTATTTACAAACTCACATTCTCTCATTAAAAATACTTCTGGCTGCCTTCCTTCCCTTAACTTTTGTTCAGTTCCCTTAAAAAAATGATGAAAAGTTTTAGCAAGACTTTATTTTACTTAATCTGATATGAACCTAGCCTCTGTGTTTCCTGCATTTTAAACTACTGCAGTGCATTTTAAAACACTTACTACTAAAGAAAAATCTTGATAAGCTGAGGTATCAAGCAATTAAAGCAAAGTTCTGCATGGAGAATCCCTTGGAATACTTGTTCTTCAGTATCTTTCATCCAAGGATTTCAAAGTACTTTACAAACATTGATTATACTTCAGCAGCACTGGAAGCCAGATAAAATTGACAGCTTTTTTCTTCCGTTTTCCTTCCTTTAATAGGTGATGATACCTCACATTGCTCTAACCCAGCATTTTTGAGGTCTTGCCATCAGTATTTATGCACTTAAATAAATGGCTAGATTCACAGAAATGCCAAATCCACTGAGCTTGTCCTGCCTGCCATATCTCTAAATGCTTAGTTGATCTCGTAATAGATAACCTGTGATGGCTTGTACAGGGCCACACAGGAACCAAAGCTGGAAGCAGAAATAGAAATTAAGCCTCGTCTCTGCCAATCTGCTGATCTAACCAGCAGCCTACATGGCAGCTCTGCAGATAGAAAAGAACAGACAGTTTTGTGGGAAGGCAGAGGAGAGCTGCGGTATCGGCAGGTGACATAATGGCCAAAGTGAAGTCAGGGCTTCACTTTCCTCAGGTTTTCACATGAAATTCTGTCCTTTGTCTCTCTCTGCTGAAAATGGGGTTCTTGTTTTATTTTTCAGCCACTGTCAGTTGGATCAATGTTTATCCATCACCTGTAACAGCACTGCAGTTTTAAGACATTGCTACCACACTGTGGTATTTTTCGTAACAGGTTTTTTCTGATATTCTCCCTGATAATAAAAAAATAAGAAAAACCTGATGATAGCTTTCCTGCTTCTCTCACAGTTAACATCAGGAGGAAGACCACATTATTACGTTTCTTATAGGAGGAACACGTTTACACAGATGAAGCTGCCAAAGTACTCCTTGCCCAAGGTAGGTTGCTGTTGATAGAATACCCATATGAACCTACAGATACTTTGTACAGAAAGTCTTGAATCCAACACAAGTAACTGGAAGATGACATGCAATGAGTGAAAACACCATTCTTCTTTCACAGAACATTTGCAAGCAAGAAAGGACTAAAACCAAATGTCAGCATTTTTGGGTAGTCAAGGACATTGGCATGAAATTAGACAGATACCACAGCACACATCAGTTGCTGTTTCTTTATTGTTAGTTAGTTAAGTTTTGGAGGTGATTCTCTCTGTCTTCTTCTTCTTTTTTTTTTTTTTTTTTAATTTAAAATCTTAACCCCCCTGCCATCCCTGTTGTATGTGGGTTGCTTTCTGTACTTGCCTCATTAGCAGATTTTAATGGGAACCAAGCAAAGAGATGTCTCTGTGTGTCTGTTCTGTATCTTCTCTAATTAAGAACAATGGTGAATTAGCACTGGAGCTTGAAAGGGTATTTCTGCCTTCTGGAGCTGAATTTTTCAAAAGACCTATATAAAACGTTAGCTTCATTTTGAAGAAACCACCATTTTGCAGCTGGGGTCCTAATGGCTTCTTAACAAAGACAGAGAATGTTTTTTTGACCTTCTCATTCTTGATATAGTCTGTCTTAAATGAAATTTAAGCTCAAAGGTAGGAAATGGTCTTGTGGATTCTATATGAGGTCTAACATCCGAAGGTAAATGCATTCCCAGAAATTAAGCAAGGATTGTCAAAAGGAAACAAAGACATTGCAAGGTGAATCTGTTCCTAGGAGTTGAAGTTGCACCCGACTTTGTGGGTGGAAATATTCAAAGGGACAACTTGGCTAATATCACAGCTGGCTGTCTTTGATTCCTCAACTCAAACGACCTGTTTATAGTGGATTGACTGGGTGACCTTCATGTAAACAGACTGCAGCTCAAACCCAGGTCTTCAATGCCATTCTTCACCTTCTCTGCTGTTGTAGCCTTTGCTCCTGTTTACATCAACTGAAAAACCAGTTTACAAGACATTGAGTATGATATCAGAAGCCATGAGATCATTGTAGCTCTGACACAGGAGACCTGTGGTCTGCTTTTCAGTCACATTTAAAGATCAGTTGTTTTGAAACTTCTTGTCCAAGCAGGAAGAAATTACTCTGTCAATTCAGATGTTACTTGAAGGAGTCTTTAGCAAAGGAGTTGCATTTTAGAATGGTTATTGTAAAACCCAAATAAAAATTGTCATTTACAGATGATTCAGATGATCTATAAAGAAACTGTTTGCTTTAAACTTGTTGTTTCCTTTAGCCCACACTTATTTTTCTGTCCACCTTCTCAAAGAGAACTCTGGAGAGCCAGGGAAAATGTACTGCAATTAAATTGCAATTTATTCTCACAGAATAGGAATTGGAGCAATATATTCATGTTATTTGACCCAAAGAAAGATGCTTTGTCGCAATCTCATAATATCTTCAAAGGCTGAGTGCTACATTTAACTTGGAAGGAGCTACAGTGGAGCTGTTGCTGTCTAGGAGGCTGCTGTCAAAGCAAGATAGTCACTTTTATGAAAAATGTGCAGTTATATTATTCAAGGAATTGAAACAAACAGCTTCTTTTTTGCCCAAATTCTCTTTTATCTCCTTCAGCTAAGAAAGAGGGGCCAAATACGGTAAACAGTACTAAGTGACTTCTGGAATTGGAGACAGAAATATCAAGCTTTTTGTCTCTGCGTGTCATTCTTCCTAAACTGAAGATGTGTGATGGCAGGCAGCTTTGGCAGGTGATGCTGCTGCTCAGACAGGATGGCCTACAGCAAATCAAAACTAAAATATTATTCTTGTTGACATTAACAGCCTGATAGCTAGTTTGATTAAAAGCCTAAATGAACTTGAAAATGTGTTCCATACAAGCAGATGCTGCATATGTGCATACAGGTTGTGTTAATGCTCTAAATAATCTTTATTGAGACCTGTTAATTGTTACAGTGACGTTGGTCTGTGGGCTGATACTGCCTGTTTTGTACCACAGCACCACAATACAGGCTTTGTCACAGACTGTGGTGTCACTTATGATAATCACCTTAAATATACACACAGGGTACATTTACTCCAGTTTAGACCAATGCACTCGGCAGACATCTGAGAATACTGAAGCAAGCCTAGCAATTTCTCTTTTTAAAAGACCTGTCTTAACTGGTATTGGGTTGAATAGTGATGCGATGGGTGCATATGGTACCTCTGTTTAAAATTCATCACCTTCTTTCAACCTCAGGATGTACATCCTGGCAGAAGAAGCACTAACCACAAAAAAATCCCAAAACTTTAAATACAGACCTTAAAAGAGCTGACAATCCCAGTAATTGGCAGAATAAAATTGGCATTACACATCCCTACTATTTAATTTGCTAGGAAGAAAAGTTGCCTGACCAAGTGCAAAAAGGGCAATTGAAACATGTTTAGTAATTCAGAAAGCCTTGGCCTTTAGTCACTAGAGTAGACACCTGATCAAACCCATGTACAGCATCGTGCTGTTACTTTGTCTTTGGAAAGGCAAAAGGGACAGATAGTAGAACTGTATATTAATGCATTTCCAGTATGTGCTGGAACAGAGAGAAAAAAATCTCAGGCTCTCAGTAGACAGATGCATGGAGAGCCCCTGAAGATGAAAACAACTGTTTGAGAAAGGTGCCGTGTTTCACATTCCTCTCCTCTTCCATCTTTATGATGAATGCTGTTGTTTTCTATTATTGCACCCCCCCAAAAAATGAATCCCCACTTTAGGGGAAAAAATTAAAAAAAGTATATTATATGCTGATAAATTGTAATTTTGACAATGTGGAACTGGAAAAAAATCCTGATGTTGGTCAAAGAACTGTTTGATACCCATAGACTGATCCTTTTCTATCAAAGCTTTGCATCATTGCTGCATCTATTGGACAAGGTCATATTAAGAGGAAAAGTTAATAAGAGGAAAAGTTAATTTATTCCCAAAGGCACATAGTTGGAACACTATATTTTTTTTACTTTCTTCAGTATGTATATTATGCTGATTCAGTCTCAGACTCTGCTTCCCTGTGCTTAAATTCCTTCAGCCTTACTGGAATCTTCTTTAGACTTCCATCTTACAGCATGATCTGATCAAATTCAGGGAACATCTAGTGACTAAATTAACTTGTTTGCTTCTTAAACATTCATGAAACTGCCTTTAGTTTTCTTTGGTGTTGATCAAAGTGTCTTTTTATCCCTCTCCCCTAGTTATTACAAAAGTATTAATTGAAATGTTAAGTTAATGAAACAGTACAAATAACAGACAAAACAAGTTTTACTTATAATCTCCATCTACATTTAAATAGAGTGGCCTGCCCATGCGTGCACATATGCAGAAGTTAAAACTTGAGATTAGAGCTGTGGTAGCCAATGTTCCCTGAAGCACATTGGGAACACCTACTGTTGTAGATCTCCCAGCAGATTCACCAGGGTGACAGTCTGAAATAAGGAGACTCAGACAAACAGCTGTGCCTGTAACTTCTACTAGCGTAGCTGGAGCTACAAGAGGATGTCTGTTCACAGCCAAAATCAGTAGAAAGCAGTAGGACTTATATTACCTCTCCTATTGCCTCAGGAATTAAACCAATCTGTTCCTCCATGAAACGAGTCCATCTTCTGGGATATGATTTTCTCTAGTGCAAAGAAGCAAGTAAATCAAGTGCATATTCATCCACTCTGCATTCAGAACAACTGTTCCCAATCTTAACTCCATGGTTTCAAATTTATAGATCAGATTTCTTCATTATATTATTTTTTATCTTTACATTACAAGGCTTCATCTGGAAGCATTAATTCTCTCTAAAAATCCACAAGACAGTGAATTATCAAAAACCATTATTAACAGAAGGAAAAAGTATCATCAGCTTCCAAAGAGTATATTTTCTGATAAGGTTCCTGGTTTTGCATATAGAAAGTCCTGGCTGAGATTCATGGAGCAGAATAACTTTGGGATATCTGCCCAAAACAGACAGAACAGCTGAGTCTTCTGGGAATCACCTGGTGCTAAGAAATCTTCATTTTTTTTCCTACCTCCATAGATTTTTATGGCACCAAAGAACTCAGGGTGTCTGTGCTGGGCAGATAGAGCCTGGGAATTTCACTATAACAATCTCTCTCTTTGGTGGCTTTTTCCATTGGGTAATAATTTCTCTAGGCATTGAAAGATGGAATTTTTTCTCTAATTATGCAAACTTTTCATTGCTTCCCTGCATGCTGTAACACACTGAACAAACAGACTGAAGCAAAACCTCACTCATAACACTAGTGAGGTAACTACAATTCTATTATTTACATCTTGTGAGGACTAGGGTTGTTTTTCTGTTACATTTCTTCAGGTATGGTGTTCAGTACACTGGTCCAGGGCCTTGGCTCTAGTCCACACTGTCATCAGAAACAGTAAATAACAGCAGCACTGGCTGCAAGTGTTAACCCATTAGAACATCCTTATATCAGGTCGCAAGTATCCTTGGCTGCTGAATGCTGGGCAAGAAGCAGGTGTTTCAGATGCTCTTTTCCCCCTTTTTTCTTTTTAAACATTTTTAATATCTGCGATTCTACAATCGCAAGTGGAATCACTCAGGTGCTGAAAGAAAACAAGAATAAACAACCCTCCCTACCCCTCAGACAAAGTATTCATTAAAATGAAGGTGTTGGAAAGGGGGTGGGGGGGGGGTGAAAGCACTGCTGTATAACACTGTACTACCAATGTACATGTTCAATTAACACCTCATCAGTTAGTTACTGCTTTGAAAATTGGCATAAGAGAGCTGGTGTAAAATATTTCTGGATAGAATTATGTGTTTACAGCAGTATTGTCTACAGTTCCAATTAAACTCCAGCCTAAATGTATCCCTTACTCCTCCACAATTACTTTGGTGCCCTTGGAAATGACAGCACAGAGCTCTCTCTAGTAACCTCCCTCTCTTTTCTTTCCCCAGGACATGCATGTTATCAGCACAGATGAGAATCAGGTGTTTGCAGCTGTACAAGAATGGAATCAGAATGACACATACAATCTGTACATCTCCGACACCCGAGGGATCTACTTCACCCTGGCCTTGGAAAATGTCAAGAGTAGTCAAGGGCTGGAGGGGAATGTGATGATTGACCTCTATGAGGTATGTCATAACTCCAAACATCTCATTTCTGTCTCAGAAACTCACATGATGCCAGTACCATTTCCTTCTTGCACATCAGTATCATAATATGCATGTGAACAGCAAAGCCAACACATAGTTTTACCCTCCTTTTACTTAAGAGCCTCTGTGCAATCAGCTAAGTTTTAAGTCCGGGTTTTACACAGATGTTGAATTAAGGCCCAGCCTAATATTGTGAACAAATTCACTGCTGTATTCTCCAGAGGGTTCTCAAGTGAGGAAGAGCTTGTGGCTCTTTCATGCATAGGAAAATGTAGTGGAATAGTTCATTCAGTTGCTAAGAGGAATTCCTTGTTTCTCAGCCAAAATCCTTGGTTCGCAATTTCAGCTTGGACTCACATTGTCTCTATGACTCTGAAAACTCCCGGCAGTCTGAGCAGTATCCTTCTCCAATTCTTCTGCACTTCTGGCGGTCCAACCTCTTTTTTTAGAAGTTAAGGAGAAGCAGCAGTTTTCAGCTGTCTTTGTCACCTTTCTCAGCTTGGACTATTCTGGGAACTTAAGCGATTATGGATATGCCCTCTTGGGCTATCCCATGAGTGTGGAAACTCTTCTACCTCTTTTTGATGCCCTCTTTACCCTTGAGCCTTTTTCTGAAAAAGTGTGTTCTGCTTAAGCTCACCTGTAAAAAGGCCAATTTACATTGTCTTCTGTGACAACTGATCCTAAGAATAGGACTTTTAATGTGCTCTTGTACATCTCTTGCTCTATTGCCTCTGTTACCTTTGGAAACAGCACTCAGCTAAGGACAAACTCAGTCCTCAGCTGCTGTTTTGAGGGTCAGTTTCTCTTTCCAGGTCTCCTCCAGGGTATTTTCTGACCATTTAGAATAAAAGTCATGAACTAGATCTGAGTGCCTTTGAAAATGAAGATGCTTGCCATATTTCCCTATTACTGTCTGAATATTAGCTCTGCTATATGATTTTCCTTCAGCTGCCCTTTACTTGGAAACCACCTTGAATTGTCCAGAGAGCCCAAGTGTTGTACATCAATGCACATGAACTGTAGGAGGATGGGCACTGCCATTTCAGTCATTTGGACATTTTTTACTATTAATCTCTCTGCAGTGCTGGCAGCCCATGGTAAAACTGTTACCTCTTATTACTGTCAGCTCAGGAAGCAGTTTTACTGCATTATGTAAAGGTGTCCTACATCCCAGGGTGGGAAGAAAAGCTTTTGCTTTGTTTTATTCAGCTGACACCATACAGTACTGGACTGAAATTGATGGAATCAGACTTATGGTGTCATATCTACTGATTGTCTAGATAGAAAGAATATCAACTGACATGAAACCTGGCACAAACCTTCCTTTCAATTTGATGTTCTAGCTGGAAGGGAACAGAAAGCCAGCCAACATGGTTGTCTGAGTCAGACTGTTGCAAAAGATGAGTGTTCTAGGGGTAAATGGAGACAAAGAGAAGACAAGAAAAATAATCCACAGATAAATTAAAAGGAAGCGGGGAGATTTCAAAAAGAGTCCTTTTGTGGAGGCAGCAGTAAATTTAAAAAACTGCACTATTATTTGAGAAGATGCCAGAGAAAGACTCATTTAATTTGCATGTGTCTGTGTGCGTGTTTGTCATGTGTTATAAGTAAGTTCTGGTTGTATATTAGTGAACATGTTTGTGTGTGTAATTCCTAAACTGACTCTAGATCAAGGATTAATCTGCTTAGTGCTGCTCAACAGGGCAGGGCTGCACTGGGTACAAAGAGAAAATAAAAATTCTTTCATGGTGTCTCGCTGAGTTCTCCTCACAAAAAGGTTTTCCTAAAGACTATCTCTTAGAGTAAGGGAAGACCACTGAGTGAGTGCCCTTTATGGTTCCTGTGTCTCTCCAATGATGTGGTACAGCTCTGTTGGACTGGTGCACAGCAAGACAGTTCTGCCTATGGGAATCTGTGACTGAAGCGATAACAGGCTGTGAGGAGACGTGTCTATAGCTATGGTATATATGCCTATCACTCTGGGACTTACTGTTTATAGCAGTATGTATCTTGGCTGAGAAGTGTATATTTGAAGGTGACAATGGAGAATGAAGAATGTCTTTTGAGTTGTGTGTTCAAGTGTCTTGCATGATTCTTTCTGAAACTGAAGACCAGCATGTGCATCCCCACACAATGCATTTGGGGGGTGAGTATTGTCTACAATTCCTGTGTGAGAACTGATGGAGTGCTTTTCTCTCTGACCACTGGTGGTCGTGCACTTCTTGCATGGGTCTTTCTCTGGGATGGCTGTATGAACAGCAGGGATAAACACATCGCTGTGTGTGCCATGGTTGTGTATGTGCAATAGGTGTGTCCCTTCCTACTGAGAGTACACAAGCATGTATAGCATGTGCAGTCTTTTTTTTAAATAAAGCTGTCCAAGACTGACAGTATAACTTAACTTTGCTTTCTCAGGAAAGCATTCTGAGTCACAGCCCATGACTAGAATCGTAAAAAGAAAAACTCACAGGATTTCAGAACATATTTATCACCCGATATATAAAATGCTCTTTAATCATTTATAGCCAGCATTTCATGGGGGCTATATAATAGAACTATTTCAGGACAACAACAAAGCAAAGTGCAAATGGAAATATAGGCTCTAGCCCCTGGTAGTAAAGACAGAACTATGTTATTTTTCCAGCCCTGTCTATTCATGCAATATCACTGGTAGACAGACTACCCTTGTTTTTCAGGGTGCCTTTCTACTACAACAAAGAAATCCTGAATACTTAATTGGATAGAAGCAAACAATTCGGCTAAGAAATTGAAAAGGTTGTCTTTTTTTCTGCTTATATCAACAATAAATTAGTTAGCTACTTAATTAAAAACTATTGCCCATTATAGCAATATAAAGTTATGTCAAAGTCTTTTTGCAACTTCAAATGAAATTCAGTGCCATTGCTCAAGCAGGAAGTAGTCACACAGCATGTGACATAAAGTGCAATAAGGTCCTGTTCACTGTAGCATCCACACTCAGCCACATAATTAAATTAGTTGAGCTGGAAAAAGCTCTGAATCTGCTCCGTAACCATTTGCCGTGTGATGCCACTTAAGTAATAATCTCTATGAATAGAAAGTCTTGATGAATGATTCTGTCTGCTTGTTCTACATCATAGGAAGAGATGATGTGGATGACTGAACAGACTTGCTGGAAACCAGAAAGTTTCTCACTTTTCCCCTCTTTCTCCTGATTTCACTTCCCTTTTTATTGCTGCACTCAGATTGCAGAATGACAGCCTAACAAATTCTTTCGCAAGCTGCAGCAGCTATTGGGCTATTGATTTTCAGTGTGCTGAGAAGACAGGAACATTCTGCAGTGTGAGTTGTGGTTTGAGGCTGACTTTTTTTCTCCCCACTAAGATGCTTTTGGGCTTGGTTCCAATGTGAATCTGTTAGCATCTTGTCTTTACAAAATCGTCCTGCAGGTCTATGGATTTAAACTGTTGGATAAAATATCAGGAAAAATAAAAGAATAAGGATCTCCTTGCTAGTAGCATTCTGGGTGGCCTTGCTTGACTCACCAGTGCTTTGGTTTTCTCAAAATACAAATAAAAATATATCTGTGCCCCAAGTTATCCTGTTTGAAATACTGATAATTTCGAAACACATTAGGATCCTCAGATGAAATGTCTGAAGAAGGCTGGATGAGAATAGAAGCATTGAACTGCAAGTTTATGTGTGTGTTGTTTTCTTTGTAGGGCCAAAAGTGGCACTGTTTCCTGCTACTGTTGTGCAAGAGACAAATAATTGTCCTGTACATATTTAATCTCTCAGGGGAAGGATGCCTATGCAGTTGAGAGATTGTCACATTACAGATAATGCTGCTGACATCTTACCATGTTTCCATGATAATTCTGAAATACAAGCTTTCTTTCCCATTTGTCACCTTTGCACCTGTGATGGTTTTATCTTCTTCCCAGCACCTCAACTTGCCTTCCTTTGATATACTTTGACAATTCTTGCCCTGACATCAACCACACTGACACAGCTACCAGAGTCCTGTTGGGTTTGAAGAGCGAGGAAGGACACCTGCACAGAAACTGCATGGACTTGATCTATTTTTCAGCCATGTCAATTTTTCCTAGGTAGCAGGGATAAAGGGAATGTTCTTGGCTAACAAGAAGATTGACAACCAAGTGAAAACTTTCATCACCTACAATAAAGGGAGAGACTGGAGTTTGTTGCAGGCTCCACACACGGATCTGAGAGGAAATCCCATTCACTGTCTCCTGGTAAGTACCTGAGGGGGGAACTTGGTGGGGTAGTAATATCTCAGAACAACCTTTTTTCTACCAGGTAACACAAGAAAGAGAGAGCAGCTCACCTTTCCATGCAATGTATCTCATGGAGTGCAGTACATCAGGTTTGGGCTGCCAGGGGCTATTGCAAGGCATGGCACTGCAATTTAGCTTAATTTAGTTTAATTTCTGGAACAAAAGTAAGCGTCGTCGATCAGCTTCCTTCTGCACAAGTGACGGTGTCCCCTTGAACAGCCGGTGAAGCTGGATGTCTGCGCAGTTGATTTTCTGGACACTAGATGGGAGGCGTGAGCTATTCTAGCTCAGGAACTTTAAGGGCTCTAATAACTGGAGACAGGCACGAAGGAAAAGAGAGGTCTGATTTCTTTCAGGCCACTCGGTTGGCATTAATATTTATTAACATTTATCGTTTTCTCTTTGAGCTCAGAAGTGAGAATTGACACATTCATCCAAATATATGTATAGCTTTGTGGTGGTGTAAATTGTATCTATCTCTGTACTTATCGATATAGATCTACACATATAGTTAAGTCTTTAATCATCATTATATGCAAACAGTTTCCAAGAGAGAAAGCGAAGTATAAGCAATGTGAATATAATTGGAGATCTCTATCAAAATAGAAAGCTTAGACTGATCTTGACATATTTTTCAACTAATGCGATCTAAATACAGGAGTGGGATAATACTCAGAACCTCTGTATTTGGAATTCTTGATAGCTTTCATATTACATGAATTCTAACACTGTTGCAGGCAGAATCAGGGACACTGTTAAGATGGCTCTTCCTCCTGCTGTCCTGTACCTGCATGTTGCTTTCTATCTGAAAACAAAACAAAACAAAACAAAAACACCAAACCAAAACAAAAACAAAAAAGGGGTTTTTCATTTTGAGGCTCTAAGTTTGTTAGAATCTGAATCAGTATTACATTTTGTAGCTGAATGCTAGACTAATCTTTTAACTGAATGTCATGCACTATTGGAAGACCAAAGAATAAATATTTGAAACTGTTCACATAATTGATTTTCAGATCGAGCTGAAATGCAAGCCTTATGTTTTCTGTCCAGTTAAGAAAAAATAAACAGGGAGGAAAGAGGGTCAGACAGAAGAGTTATTTCAGAGCATGACTAAATTTGTTTGGGTTTGTTTTCTTCTTTTAAGTTTTTAAAATTTGTAACTAAGTGCCTTTTTAATTAGATACTTCTATGAGGTAAAAACCAAAAAAAAAGATGGCATTCAGAAAACTTCACAGATGTATAAAAATTCAATTTTTTGGAAGGGACTGTGTAAAGAAGCCTTGGTGTTTCAAATAGATTGCATCTCTAGTTTTAACTCAAGTGAACATATTCTGTAAAAAAAACACACCTTGACCTTTTCAAATTATAATCAATTTATCAGAAACCCAAGATTTTTGTTATATGATGTGGCAGTATAATATTTTAGGCAGCTGACAAGGCAGAAGGAAAAAAAAAAAAAAGCACAAAGCAAGTAAAATAATAAAAATGAACTTTAATCTTTTTTGATAACTTTGAAGTTTGTGTTCTGAGGAAAAGTCTTTCTTGATATTGTTGTGGACTGATCAAGCAAAGTCTAGCTTGTCATATATGAGCCAGTTATAAATGAGCTAGTGATACTGCTCTGTGTGGTTCTCATTGCACAGTTGTTTGCAGGAATTTGGTATTTTATATATTTACGTATTTTACATATTTATATTGTATATTTTATATATAAGGGTATGCTGCCACTGTAGTTATCCACGATATAATGGAAGTGGTCATACGACAGCATATAAAACAGAACTGGATGGTTCTTATGGAGTGAGAGAATTATGTCTCCCTTAAGCCTTACTATCCATACTGTACCTGCTACGATACTCACAGGCACCTGAGAGCACAATTAGCTTCATTTAAAATTCGACCAGATATGCCTGAAAAAGCTGGAATTCCCTTGAGGATGGCAAACTTGAACAAGCCAGACAAAGATTCAAGAGGAGGAGCAGAGCTGTGGGCACTTGTAGGGATATTGTGAGAACTGACCCAGAGAAGCTCCTGGTTCTCTGGGTCTTGCATGGGTCTGGCTTGCATTTACATTCTTGAAGCTCCACCATGCACAGTCCACTATTTAAACACTGGTTCATTTATATTTTGCTCTCTATGCAACCATGTACATGCTCTGAGAATTACTTCTGCCTGTGCAAGCTCGATATAGGCTTATCATCTTGTTTGCACTTCTTAAATGCTCTGTGACTTGGGCTGGAGTAGGCATCTCAAGTCTGTGAGCATCTGTAGAAATTGGTCCATGATTTCAGTGGGGTAAGGGACAAATCCTCAATGGACTTTAACGGCGTAGCTCAGTCTTTGCCCTTCCAGAAGGAGAATGGAAAGGAATTTAGTCAGTCCTTCCCTATGATAAGGCCAGAGAAATGTTTAGCCATGTTTATTTTTACTCTTCCCCTAACATTGGGTAAAATGGGCAAGAGGCCTTTGTCATTGTCTGAATGCTCTTTCCAAACATGGAGTTCTCAGACAATGCAAGAGGTTGTCACAAGCTGTTGGAACGACAGAGGAGCAGGAATCATCAGCTGAGCATACAGAGTCTCAGGTGGTCAACTTGCAAATTTGAAAGAAAACAAATAGCTCAAATCTGAACTAAACTAACTTGTTAGGTTTTTACAGGAACAGGCAGTCTGCCTGCAATAGAAAAGAAAGGATAGGAGATCACAAAATGCACCAAACCCACAAAGTAAAATAGCAATTCTGCAAGAGAGAGACAAGCTATTTAAAAATCTCATCTGAGATTCACACTTAATGGTGGGGGAAGATGAAGCCAGAATATGGAATGCAAGGATTCTATTAATGATTGAGAATAGACTATAGAAGCTGGGAGCGGTAGAGAAATTTTCAAAGCAAAAGTGCTGGAAATGTACATCCCTGGAAATAAATCACAGATCCGTAAGGATGTTCTACTGAGGGAAAACAAGAAGAAAAAGCATTTTTCCCTGCTCTGAGGCAATTCTGTTCCTTGTCAGTGTTACATAGCTGTAGTATTAAAACACTTCACAAACGCCACTCACCTTTTTAGCCATACAGTCTACCCCTGCATCACCAGAAGTTTTACCTCCTTATGTCCTTCCTTCTTGACATAATCATGCTTTTCCTTATGGCAGAGCTAAGCAAATTCCTCGTAGTTCATTGTACATCTAACTTAGCTGCCATCCTTGCTCTACAGCAGATACTATTTCTTTCCCACTGCTGGTTATCAGATAATTGTCTCCAGCAATAGCTCAGGACACAGCAATAGTGTATATTCTAGCTAGTTGACAGAATGGGATGTTATTTCCCAGAGTGACAGGATGGTCCCCAGCCTGTGGGTGCAGTGCTCTGTCCTTTGTGCATCTGGTCCTTAAACCTAAACTACGTGAGAGTTAAAACAGAAATAAGTTCATAGCAGCTGAGTTGGCAGCTAAGGAGGTTAAGCAGGAATCTGGTTGAAACACAAGGCGAGCCAGACGGAATCTTCCCTCTACTGACAGTACGCTCGAGGTTCTTTTTTCAAAGTGACTTGGAACTTCTTTGCATATTTTTGTGATACAGCTCTGAATAATAAGGATGAAGAAAAACAATGAAATTCCATCTAGTCCCAAGGTGTTTTGTTTTTTTTCCTTGTTTACACCACTTGTTTTCTAAGATGAATACACATAATCTTCACAAAATAGCTGCCAAGGTATTTATCCCAGAGATGCTGGTTTAGTTTGATACTTACCACATGTTGTGAAGTGGTTAGCTGAGGAGTAATTCTGTCTGTCAAGAAATGGGCATCTGCCTAGGAGAGTTAATCAATGTGCTTTCAAGGATAGACTTATGGTTCAAACACTGGACTGAATCTCAGGAGAATCCGGATTCAATTTTTAGGCCTATCTTCAATTTCCTACGTGACCTTGGGCAAGCCATGTATTTTCCCTTGGACTTGCTTCCCCAGATATCTGTTTATTCTGACATTTTGTTTGTCTTGTCCATACGGATTATAAGGATTTCAGGACAAAGGCCCTCTTCTTGTAAGACCCTCTTCATGCCATCTGCTACAGAGTAGTTTAAGCATCTAAGTGAGGTGTTCTGAATATCTCTCTTGGCAGTGTTTATCTCTCTCCATTGCTCCTCAAAGGTGAGCAAATACTGTGACTACCCCTAGGTTTGTGAGTGGTGTCTAACATCATCCTGGTGGTATAATACTTTGTCCCACTTCTGATCAGGGACAGCCACTAATAGCTGGTTTATATCCATCACGCCTTTGAAGACAGTTCGGGTGGGCTTTGGAGAACAACTGAGAAGTGGGTTTGTGGATATTTATTAGAAATTTTACTAAGGACTGAGGGGGAAAATAAAGAGGGGAACATAAAAATGCTGGCTTGAAAATATTAGGAAGCAAGTAATGAACTCTAGCAAAATTCTAAAAACTATGGCAGTAGGCAGAGCAATGGGCTATGTCACCTGTGCTTTATCTTCTGTGTAGGTTTTAAATGCTCCATGCCATAATTGTCTCTCCTTTACTGGCTGTGCAGCAGGTAGCACAGCTGGGTACTAGGCAATGACAGGGAAACCCCAAGCTGGTGATTCTGATGGTAATACTGATTTTAGTAGCCTGTTGGTGGCAACAAAAAGGATAGAGACAGTTGATGAAAATTCTGAAAAACAGTGAGATGTCTGTATGTGAATTAAGCTATGAGAGATAGAGGAGGACCAGAAAGGGACCAACAGTATGATGGAGCACAAACCAGCTGGAAAAATAATACCTATTGATGAACTCTATAAAGACAGAGATGGAGAAGTTGTACATCAGAGATGAGAAAGAGAAGGCTAGCACAGTGAGGCTGTAGGATGGCCATGGGTGGTAACTTTAAGTGTTTGGTTAGGAGTGGAAAGGTTGATTTTTACACCATACCCAGTTGTCACTAGAGACCATAAGCATTACTGCACTCCAATCATGCCACTGAAAAGATCATCTGTCTGCTTACACAGATGGTCTGGATTTCAATATTTGAGATATATATTCCATTTCTATGTACTATATCTGTGAAATGAGATTAATTTGAAAGAAAACCTCTGATAGCATGAAGATTTGAGTCTAATGAGGTCTCATCTAGGTTGGGAACTGGCTGAGTTGTCATTAGCTTCTGTCTTCAAAATGCTGAAGGGGGCTTGGAATATGTGAGTTTTAAAAATATGTTCTCTATTTAATCTTCTCACAACCTATAAAAATGTAAAAGGAAAGAATTCATGCTCTTTCAATGCTTTTCCGCTTCCTGCATTCATGTCAGCTCAATTTGTTTTCCACTCCCTGCCGGCGCCCCCAGGCTGCTCCAGAGGCTGCCCTCGCAAGGCTGTCACTTAGAGTTAGGCTGCTCAGTACATTCCACTTGGCAGGTTGTGTTTCCTTCTGCACAACCCATGTCCCCTTTTCCTGTCTCACATAAGTGAGAGCTCCCATCCCTCCTTTCCATCCTCATTTGCCTTTGCCAAAAGAACCCTGCTGTTCTACACAGGGGAATTTTCATTTCAGAGTCATAGTCACCTGCTTTGAGATGGGATGGATAAGTGATCTTCCTCCAGTGATCTATGGGAATAGATCTCCTGGAGAGGATGCCAGCCAGACTCTTGGAAATTCAGATCTAGCCTTTAGGCAGCTGGTAACAGACAGAAAAACCTGCCTCCTTAGAGTCTGAAGGTCCTTCTGCATAGCCCCTCCTCATCTTGCAGAGCTGGGCAAGCTGAAGCATTGGCTTTGTTCTACTTGTATTCCTGTGTGTTGTCCACCTTGATGGGGTCAGTTTGCTTTAGATTTTCTTGCTAGTATTTCCCACCCTCTCTTCCCTTAGTATGTTTCATGAAGGGCTTTTCATGGGGCTTGGAATCAAAAAGTACTGAAAATAAAACCCAAGTGAAGGAAATAATAATCAGAAATTTTCAGAAATTACCATATTACAGATTTGGAGGGAATTGTAATGGCAGCTTTGGAAATCTGCCTGTCTGACTTACCCTCTTGCTCAGTAGAATTATTCTGTACCATTCTTGTTTTATCTCAGTACCCAGCATACAAAATCAATAGCAAATAGGTGAGGTTTCCTTGGATGTATTTGTATTGAAATCTTAAATGTCACATCCAGATGGGCAATGAAACATTGTTCTAAACAACTTTGAAACCAACACTTTCCAGTCCTGGTATTTCTTTGTATTAATTACAGTGCAGTGCAAAACAGAGCCATGTGTCAAAAAGACTCAAGAAATGGTATGACACTCTCTGAATTGACTTGTTTTTCATGACTAATTAGTGGTGATTCAGCACCACACCAGTAGGGTTAGGTTGCTTATTTTTGCAGAGATAGCTTGGGTGCCTCTGCTCGGAGAGTCATTTCATATCTGCGTTCTTGATTACTTCTCACAGAAGTAGGAGACAGGAGAGCTGGGTAGTCCTTACCACCACCTGCCCTTGCAAGCCTGGTTCCCTCATTTGAGGGTACAGCCTCAAAGATCTTGTCCTTGGGAAAGAGTTTCAGCCTGGTGAATCAGTTTCCCTTGGGAACAGGTTGTGTCAGAAAATGATAGCAAAGTAACTCTGTCTTCCTAAGGGTGACTGAATGGAATGATTTGGAAGAGATACAGGACACTCTCTATTTCTAAGCCTATAGAAATAGGTGCATGCATTATTGTATTTACCTTTTATTTCCCTTTTCTCCATAGCCCTATTGCTCCCTTCATCTTCACCTGAAGGTCTCAGACAACCCCTATACTTCAGGAAATATTGCCAGCCGAGACACTGCCCCCAGTATTATTGTAGCTTCAGGTATGAAACTTTTAAAGATTGTCTGTATATGATGTGCAAACTGACAAAATCTGGAGTTTGCAGAAGGTGTTGAGTGGTTGTGGGGTGTCACAGCACCAGTACTGGGACAGAAAGCAGGCTATCAAATGAAAGTCCTTATGGACCTTCAACTTGTTTTTCGTGGAAACTGGCCTTCAAGACCAAGGAGATCGTGCCTAATCCTCCACTCCCATGAACATAAATTCAAATCAGGGCATTTCCTTTGCACTGGAGGTGTATAGTGTTGTATGTATGTTGTATGGAGGTGTATGTGTTGGGTCTTTTATATAAATTTTCTTCAAACTGAAATCCTCTTCCCTTTTTTCCTTTCCTCTCACCCCTCCTCCCCCATCCCTTTCCCCCTGTCCCCTTCCCCACTTCCCTTCCCTTCTTCTCCCATCCCCCTTCCCTTTTCCCTCATTAGCCCCCCAAAACTAGAAGTTCTATAAATGCAAAAGGTAAATAAAGTCATTTACTCCCCTGATTTGCTAGTTCTACTGTTTCTGAGCATGTTCCATCACTAAACAATGCTCATCTTACAGGTAATATAGGCACTGAGCTATCAGACAATGACATCAGCATGTTTGTTACTTCTGATGCTGGGAACACTTGGAGACAGGTAAATGACACAGAATCACAGGTTTAAATACTAATCACAGGAAACTGTCGTAAAAGTAGATTCAATCTGTCACTTAATTTTTGTATCAGTTGGTTCAGCTTTTTGCAAGTCTTTACAGAGGAGTAAGCGTCTCTTCTGAAAGGTACAGACACACTCAAAGAAAAAGACTGAATATGTTGTTAGTCTTCATATAACAGAAAATTATTTTTCTAATTCTACTCAGAATTTGACTTCAGTTCAACCCTGTAGCAAAGAGAATAGCATAAATTATGGATATTAAAGAGAGAATGTGTTACCTTTTACTGTTGTACATCCCTTGTACCAATCAAACCATTATTCTTTTCATCATGATTCTACTTTCCCAAAAATCAGTAGTTGCACTGATCGAGTCTTCCTCATTGCATATGGGACTCATTTCACCTAAGCGGAGTTGTCCAAAGTTCAGTGTCCATATACATAGATTATTTTGTCTTGCTCTTAAGCTAATGGAGGAAAAGACAGAATTCAGTTCACCTTGTTAAAGCTCCTTACCTTTTCATTAATTATGAAAAAAACCTGAATGATGAAGTTAAATTAAGTTCCTAATATTTAGTAGAGTCGACTTGTTAAGAAATATATTATAAGAAATATATTTATCCTTAGATCAGGAAATTCTATTATTCCTATTTTCTGAATGGGTTATCAAGTCATGGAGAGAAAGAACAGCTTTCTCAGACTGACAAATGCTGCTATATAGACTGGAGGGCAGATGTTTGCAGAGAGTTAATACAAAAAAGACACAGGAAAAGAAAATCTTTTTCAGTATTTGATATCCCAATAATCTAATTATTTTGTAGTGTTTGACCAGCCCTCATTTTTCTGTCCACATCAATTATGTGAGATAGGAGAAGGTACATGCAAACACAAAATTCTTCTTTAAACAAAAATTTGTCATTGAAAGGAGGGAAATTGTTGATCCTTGCAAAAACCTCCATGTTTCTAACTGTCTGTCAGAGGTAGAATGAATTTTCCAAAGACCTGGAAAAACTGAAACAAAAAACCCCACAAACAATGAAATCCAGAATCCAGAAACTGCCTCTATCATTTGCTCTAATTTGTAACTTCCTTAGCACATACATTGATTATACTTACATACACGATTATACTTAAAGAACTATGTAATTTTCTTGATACTAAGAATAATGGATTTAAATAGATCCTTTTTTTTTTTTCCCCACAGATCTTTGAGGAAGAGCACAGTGTTCTGTACCTGGATCAAGGTGGAGTACTCGTTGCCATGAAACACACATCTCTGCCTATCAGACACCTCTGGTAATGCCTCCATCTGTTCTAAATGTCTTTTGTCCCTCTTTTCAGATGCAGAGAGTAGACAGTTAATATGCATCCAGTTTTCTGTAGCCACAATCCAGACAATATCAGTTAAGCTATTGGCAATTGTTAATTCAGATAAAGCTAAGTAGTCCTGACAGTTCCAGTTTACATAGTTTTGGCTTGGCCATATCTGAAATATCATCAATATAATTCCACAACACTCCTGGTTTACCACAGCTTGGCTTCTGGAGTTTGATTGTTTATAAATAGTATATCTGGTTTATGTCTTTGTCTCTTATTAAGTTAATAAATTATTCTTCAATTTCAAAATTATTGATGAACTTGTCTTCTATGTGGCAGGCAGCACTTATGAACCAGAATTTTGTTGAATAGATTCAGGGTTATGCCGAAAGTCTCCTTGCTAATTGGCACTCTTGAGTTTAGGAGGTAGAATATAGTTTTCTGCTGTTTTGCATTGTTTACTTCCACTGCAGTCAAAATCTGAAACCCAAGTCTTAAGAGATGATAAGTGGTTCCAAACTTTCACTTACACTCACACTGGGAAGACTGCTGCTCAGAAGAATCAAAACTCTCATGCTCCAGAAAACTAACTTCCTTAAAATGTTTTATATTGGCTACCCAGAAATGGGATGCTCAAAATCACTTTTTTATTTTTTAAAAAATCTTATCCCGAGACTATGTTTTGTCCTTAACACATCAATCTCTAACGTAGCTATTAGTTTCTATCATTTAAATGTTGTCCGTGGGTTAGTGGTATGATGCCAAACAAATAGTTATTTAAAGGACTAAAAAATAAGTGAGAAGAAAAGCTGCTTCCCACTTCTCCATAGCAGCTGTAATGGACTAGAGAGTCTCCTCAAGTGAAGTAGGAGAGTAAGGAAGGAAGACACTAATTCTGCTTTCTCTTCTAGGTTAAGTTTTGATGAAGGGAGATCTTGGAGCAAGTACAGTTTCACATCCCTCCCGCTATTTGTAGATGGAGTTTTGGGGGAACCTGGAGAAGAAACTCTCATCATGACGTAAGTGAGCATGCAATGATGCTACTGTTGATGGGAACTGCACCATAAATATCTTATGAGGGTTGTTCATAACAATGGCCTTTCTGCTTGTGGACAAAATCAGGTACTTTTTGAAGCCAGGAGTGTGTAGTCTTCTATTGCTAAATCATCACTTTATTTGTGATATGATTGAGGGAATGACAACATGGTTCCTTGCAAGCTACAAACACATTATCACTTAGCTTGTCAGTATGAAATGTGACTCCTCAAATTGAATGTGATATAAAGCAGAGTTACTCTTGACAGATGGATAGTTGAGAGAAAAATGGTCAAGTATTTTTATAACTGTGTTTTTGCTGCTACATTCTTTTTTTTCACTGAGGCACAGAAAAGCAAAGACATTCTTCTGTAAAAATGAAAGACAAAATGTTGCCTGGAGGCTGACTCATGAAAAGTTATGTTTAGTTTCAAGGTGGTATGCTGAGTTCTGCATGATGCATAAATCTGGACTCATCGTGCCAGAAACTGTGACATTTTCTCTCAAATCAGATTTGCAAAAACAGGAGAAAACTTCAGTTTCTGACTGACCTAAAATAAGAATATGTGGCTTGTAAACTAAAATCAGTTAATAGAGATGTATAAAGGATGTTCTCTTCAGGTTCTGATTTTAATTTGCATGGAAGGAATTCCCAAAACTTATAATTGAGATAAAAATCCTATAGGTATTACTTTATGAAGGCCCACATCAAGACTTCTCTTTACTCTTTGCTTCAAGTAGAGTTTTTTTGGATATTGTCGTAAGTGGGAGGGTCTTGATAAACAGAATAAAAGCTGCATGCAATTTTTAATAAGGTTATAGATAATTAGCAGGCTAAGTTTCACTTTCACTATGACAGTCAAGAGCACATGAGTAATACAGTCACTCCTGAAGCAATTGATCTCTATTGTGAATTGTGGGTGACTGTACCTCTGTAACAACCACACTCTATCAGGTGTGTCCTTTTACTGTATGTTCTTCCTGCTGCATTCTGTAGTGTGTTTGGACATTTCAGCCACCGCTCAGAGTGGCAGCTGGTGAAAATAGACTACAAGTCCATTTTTGATCGGAGATGTGCAGAAGAGGACTACAGGCCTTGGCAACTCCATAGCCAGGTGAGAAGCAAGGAGGCTGGGATCTGACCTGAAGTAGCTAATGATTCTACAGTTAAAGATAAGCATGAGGCAGTATCTTTTCCTGTTGATTTGGTGTACTAGATGGGTCTATTTTGTTACATCAGTGTGTTGGCCTCAGATTTAGATCCTGTGAACCCTGAAGGATGAACAGCTGTCTTTTGGGTGTCATGCTCCATGCAGGCAATTAGCTAAGACCTATCCAGACTCGAAGAATGTATCAACAGTAGAAGCACTGCCACTAAGGTCTGAACTCCTTCGCTCTTACACCTCCCATCTAATTTCCCTGTCCTTACCTCCTTTCTCTTCAGGCATCCTTCTGTGCTCTCAGAGCCAGTGCCTTAAGACCCATCTAATTGTTTCACATTTTGTTCTCCAAATTCCAGCCCCTTTAGCCTCATTTCTTCCTCACTTGGTTTCATCCCTGTTCTGTCTCTCTCTGCCATGGGAGTTGGACTCTTTATTCCCCAGCTCATGGGGTTCCCATGCCCTGTCTTGTACATCCTGGTGCAGCTGCTGCATCTCTCTGGGAACCACTGTTTACATGCCCATCAAGGTAAGGTGCTCTGCACAGTGCCTGCACCTGCCTTGGGGCACCTTCCCAGCTCTGCGAAGTTTGACACAACAGCCTGTTTTATATCAGGCTAGAATAAAATATGGCCCAAATTCTGTGGTTATATAAACATCACAGGCACCACTGAAGTCTAAGGCAAAGCACACATTTATATCATCAAAGGTTGTCTTTCTGTATATATCTTGTTGGGCAAGAATTTAATAATGAATATGAAATGAAAGTAGCTTGACTCAAACTAGCTGCTCACACAAGGCAAAACTCTACACTAAAAATACCAGTTATTACTTAGATCTTTAGATGCTGAAAATCAGTACAGTTCCTTGAATTTCAGGGAAGCACAGCATTTTACATGAGTTGCTGTTCAGCCCCTTCTTTTTCATGCCATCAAATCATCAAATCAAAGCCATGAAAAAAAATTTTATGATTTTAACAGCATAAAAGATAAAAAGCGAGCCTTCACTGTATTTTGTTCTTTACTTTCTTGTACTTGCATAAGCAAAAATACCAAGAATTTTGCAGTATTTCTTTGAGGATGCTTGCAGAACTATTTTTAGGAAGGCTGCTGTGTACTGTTGCCTTTTGAATTGCTTTCCATTGAGATTTCAAGGCTGAGCCTTGTTCCCTAGATAGAAATATTTAGCAGGGTGCTGAAGATAGGGAGCTTTAGTATCCATACAAGTCAAACACTGTAAAACCTGAACTCATCCGTGGAAAGTATTTACATAAACACGTATTTCTATTTTCTACTGGATGAAATTATTCCCAAAGAGGTCAGACCAAAGAAATAGACCTGCTCTGTGTCTCAGATTGCAGAGGGATCAGACTGTGTTTTAAGTTGCGGTAAAATGGGCCTGGATCTATTGCTCATTGGCTTTGGAACAAATTCAAAGTTGAATCAGATATATAAGTAACCTCAGATCATTTCTTAGTGTGTATTGGAAAAGATGGTTTAATTTCAGTTAAAGCTTCAGTAGCTTTAATTAGCTCCAGTGTACTGAGATAGCATTTGACTTCCCATCTTCTTCCCTCGAGTAACACCTCCCATTTCACAGGCTTGGAAAAGCCGGGTGACACAAATAGCCTGGTGGGCGTCAAAGAAGCATTTTTGGTTTTGTTTCCAGGGAGAAGCTTGCATCATGGGAGCAAAAAGGATCTACAGGAAGCGCAAGTCAGAGAAGAAATGCATGCAAGGAAAATATGCTGGGGGTATGACCTCGGAGCCATGCGTGTGCACAGAGGCAGACTTTGACTGGTGAGCAATGGGCACAAAGACTATGTGCTCTCTACCACAGCAATGCAGAGCTCACTAGACAGGCTGTAGGCTGGCAGAGAGTAGATATTAATAAATATGTAAGTGTCAAAATAGGTCGCTCTTTGATAGTGTGGCTATGTCCGAGGAAGGAAGGGTGGAATAGATATTTGTAATCTTCTGGGATTCCCACAAAATTGATGCTGAACAGACCATTTTCCAGATCATATCTGAGCTCTGTGTACCATTAAGATAACAGATCAATTTAGCACATCTAACCTCAGCAATGACCACGGTTGACTGTGGAAGCAGTATGAAGACATCTATAGCATTGTGTAAAAAATAAATTATTCACACACAAATGCATATATATGAGTAAAAGTAAATATATACATATGCAGAGTAGGCTTTCTGCTTCCAGAAATCAAGTATCTCAGAAATTCCTGGGTCATTTGTTATATCTGGACCATCATGTTTGACAGTACCCAGCAGATATTGCCTTCATGGTGTGAAAAAATGTTCAGCTGCCAGTTTCATTTCAAGGTTACTGCTGACTCACAGCAATTTGCACAAAAAAGCAGGGAACCACATTATTGAAATCTCTTTTTTACCTCTTTTCTCCCAGTCTGAAAGTCCTGAGTATCTTGGATGAGAGAAATGGTAGCTCTTTGACAGTGCTGATAAACACCCTTTCTTCCTCACCCAGCTAGATCTATGCCATGTTACTAATTAAACCCAGAATCTGTAACATGAACCCTGAAGAGGTTCATCTCATCATTATTTTGTTTCTCGATACATGAGTTCACTCTAGGACCATGGACATTTACAACATTTCCCTTCTCGCTCTTTCATAAATATAGGATTTTTTTCTGCATAAAATCATAGAATCGCAGAATGCTTTTCCATGTGTCAAAAAAAGTAAATCCTTTTGCACCAAACAGTAACAATTATGAGCATATTTGGGCACTGATTCTCTGAATATGGTTTCTGATGATTTCCCCATCTTCCACTGGGTCCTCTGCTACAGAAAGGTACCTCATTCTGCGTGTAGTTTCATCCAAAAGTCCTGGATTTCAACCATTTGACATTTCTCTTGTAATGTAAAAAGGATAACAGCCAAACAACAACAACAAACCAAAAGCAAACAAGGAAACAAACAACCCCCCCCAAATCAAACTATCATTAGCAGGAAAGAAATTCCCTGAAGATTTTGACCCTCTTGTAGAGCATGCAGCACAATTCTAAGCCAAGCTTATGCCCTCATAAAATAGTTGGTGGAATTGACTCATAGTCAATCCATTAGTGATTAAATGCCTTGCACTCATAAAGGATATGCATACCTGAAACACTTTTGATAAAAATATGCTTTCCTTCCAGAATTTCTCTCTGAGAATGTGTGTTTTGATTTAATTAAAATTGATTATGTGGTTTGCTATGACAAAACTTTGTTGCTAGGTACAGAACAAAAGTACCACAGTGACATTTGTTGGGGGAAACATGCTTTTATTTCTTTAATGTTCACCTCAAGGAAATTTTCTCCACTGCTGAATTGTGGGAGAATTTGTAAGAGAAAGCTTGGGTGATTTGGGACGTGTAACAGGCACTCACAGTTCACACACATGAACAAATCCCCTCAAATCTGTTGAAAGAGGCAGAATTAGGACTTTCCTGACCTAGAAGGGCCTTCTTCCTCCTAATGGAATCAATTTTGTTTGGACTGTTGTGATCCCCTCCAGTTCTCCCTGAGCTCATGTTATTCCTACAGTCCTCAGATGCGGGTTTCTACTTTACCCATTTCGCCTTCCTTCCCTACTTCCTCTGATGGAAAAAGGCTGAACTATTTCTTTAAGCATCCAGTTCAGAAACATTTACCAGCAATATTCATCAGGAGCATAATTTTACATAGATTCGCCAGAATAGGACAGAAACTCCACAGAGAACAGAAGACACAAAATTATCTAGGAAGGAGAAAAGAGATGGCAAGAATAAAGCAATTCTGCTATCTGCTAAGAAAGGCAAGGCTGCTGCTGCACCACTGTAACTTTCACTGCCTGCCTTGCTGGACTCTGCACTGGAGTTCACTGCCAATCCACCCTGCAGCAGCTGGAATGAGGTTTGGAGGAGAATCAGGGAATGAATTCTTGCTGTGTAAGGATGTTCTCTGTGGGGTCTTTCCTTGGCAGGAAGAAGGAAGCATTTTTATGATTCTCACTCATGACATTTCAAAAGTACTTTTGAATTCTCTGTTTCTTTTTTTTTTTTTTTTAATTATTTTTTTTTGCTGGATAGGGCTCTTAATTGAAGGAGATTGAAAAGGACATGTATCCCCCAGGCAGGGAGAAGCCCCTTAGCTGCGTGAACTTGATTTTTCAATCTTGAAATAAATTGGGCAGCTTTTTATATTAACATCAGCAGTTACAGGTCCCAGAATTGTATATAGAGTTGAAGAAGACAACAATCCCTGTTATTGTGCTGTCTTTTCTGTTTAAACACAAAATCTGTATGGAGAAAATTTTATTATCTAAGCTTGTCAGATATTGGAGTAAAAAATTGTATCTCTGTGGTCAGGTAAAGTCAGAAAAACTGTTATTATTGTTAATCCTGAAAGTGCTCTTTCATCAGTTATGGGGGAAAAATGCCAGTTATAAGAGACACAAAGATTTTATAATGTTTTTCTCCTTGTAACATCATAGAACTCCAGGTTCATTTCAAATCTGTATGCAGCCCCTGGTAGTTCTTTCCCAGAGAAAAGGGCACATTTGTTTATTGTTTTACACAGCAACGAAACTGAGTGACATTAGAAATGGCTGTAGTTTCTCTAGCCTTGGGAACCTGAACTCTTCTGACAGTAGACATCTTTTATCAGGGCCGGACCCCCGACGAGCTGGGGATGGGGCTGGGGCGCAGGTGTCGGCTCTCCGTGCAGGGGCTGAGGCTCGCAGCCAGAGGGCAATAGCGCTTCAGGAATGGGGGCACTGGCACTGGCAATGTGCAGGAGCCCTCGGCAAATCTGTCCTAGCAACAGCCTAGAAACGAGAATGTCCTTCTTCATTTAATTGATTTGGGTAAATGGATGACACCACTACTTCAGTGTTATTAAAACATTAATTTACCCGCTTGCCTTACATTGTGTTCCTTCCTGCCGTCTGAGCATTATTACGGCAATATCTCTTCAGTAGAAACACCTCCTAGACACAGATGGAAATCTTTGGTGGTGTTCATCTTTCAGCTACCTGCCTCCCAGGTCCTTTAATAGAAACTTTAAGTGTCTCACTGTCAGTCCTCCCTCTGAACCCACTGTCATTATTACTGAGGGCTTCTTCTATCACTTTTCTCATATCTTACACCTACATGGGAGCTATGAACATGTTGATATGGGTGCTAGCGGATTTGGATAGCCAGAGAGACACAAAAGGGCCTTAGTGCAATTGGGAATCAGGTCTATTTATTTCACTGATGATATCAGCAAGGATCTGGCTGGCTCTTTTTTTATTGTCTGACACTTAAATTACAGTCCTGCCTGCCAGGGTTAGTTCCTATGCTAAAACATCAGAGTCCTGGATCATGGGAAACTGTTCTGACAAACTGCGGGGAGGCAGAGGACAGATACTGAGTGTGATTAGATTCTGTTGGCTTCGTGTGTCACCACTGATCAGTTCTGATGATTGTGCAGGTGCCAGTTCTGAAATACACAGACATTTGCACCCTTAGGTTAACTAACTTTACGTTCTCATTGAGGCACACTTGGTTAGCTAAAAAATTAGCAATTTTAAATGAATTTTTAGTTCATTTTGAATGCTTGTGGAAAATGCAGGTTCACTATGCAAAGTCTACAGTGCATCTCTGCATCTTTAAGGGCCTAAATATTTACCAGGCATGGTTTTACTGGGAAGATTATGGGGATTTTAGGTTCCATATTAACATAAGCTGTTGTAGCTTGACTCCAAATACTGTGATGCAATTATAATCATACATCTTTGTAGATCCACAGTTCAGACTACAGCTGAATCCATCCTTCTCTGACCTTAATCCCATGTCAGATCCTGTAGAACTGTGAAGCAAGCACAGATCCACTTTAATACAAATCTACATGTACATCATAGTTAAATATTAGACAATGGTATTTAGTGACTAAAAAGGTGAAAAGAGTTTTCTGCAGCTATGAGCCCTAACAGGGCTTTTGGAAACTGCAGAACAAAAGTGACTATTTTCAGAGATACCTTGATTACACCCAATTTAATGTCTGAAAAGGTTGGAAAGCACAGCTTACAAAACCACAAGTAGCATTTTCAGCTTCTGGCATAGTCAACCTTAAGGTGAAGCTGATAATGTTAGAGAAGTCCTGTGGTTACATGCTAAGTTAGCTCTTGATTTTTAGAAGGTATGAAGGTGGCAATCCCTCATCTAACTTAACTGGTTATTTCTGTATCTTAGAGCAGTGGCATTTTAATAATTTCATGTGAATTAACAATTCTTGCATGACAGTATGTTTGTCAGGTCTGTATTCAAACTACAAACTTCCTAAGGGATTTCTTTTCTTTTGATTATTAACTGTGCTACAAATAACATTAGATAAAGGAATTTATCAGAGGCTTTGAGCAGGGATACAGAATTTCTGGAATGAATTTGTATCTAATTACAGAGAAGAACTTGCAGTTTTACTTGACTGAGACAAATAGGATTCCAGTTTAAACCAGTAAAATTGACTAAGGTAAAACCATAATCAATAAGAGCCACAAGATAGGCTGCTTCATACTGATAAAGTATCCCTGATGACAAATGCTCCACTCCTTTCTGATAGGTACATTATCTATGTCACCTGAGTTCTTTTCAGGCAGGCACAAAATATCATCAATATGTGCAAATTCCAATTCCCAGTTACCAGGCAATGACTCGGCTAGCTGATTGCAGTCTAAGGCTGATGCCTTCCCCATCTCCAGATTTTGCTGTACTGGCTCGTGCTATGGCAATTCAATTGATGCTAATGCTTGTTGATTGCTACAAATCCTGTTGTGCCAAATTGTAGACAGCAATTTGTTGTCAGCATCAGTGTTCTGCATGCACCAGCCTGTAGCCAAGGAATTCATTAGATTCCAAGACTGCGGAGGTGAACAGGCAGCTGCTGCATCTGTAGAGGGATATGGAACAGAAATTCATGTCATTTACTGGGATGATATTTCTGTAGGGCCTTAATGAGCCAGATGATTTGCAAGCCTGAAAACAACACTGATACTTCTGTGCTTATAACTGTTTCTGGTGTGGAAAATCCCACAATTTCTTTCTCTTGACTTTGAGAAATATGATCTAAGTACAGTGAGAACTAGTTAAGTCAAACTTAACTTGCCCAGATGTACAGGTAGTAACAGGAACAAAAATAGTAGCTGGAATCTAGATGCATGTATAGTAAGAAGTCCCAGACTTCTGCATCAAATTGGACTGTGAGTACTGATCTCCTCTGAGACAGATTTCACTGTATTAGTTTGTTTTGTTTTCACCTAACTGATTACAGAACATTGTGTGTGTACAGTGTTACAGCTTTTTAATTAGAGTCACACATGATAACTTAGGAATACAGTGCTGCAGAGTGTTTACAAATGAATTACGAAAATACAAGAGTCCCACTTGTATGTAAATATTTGTTTTCTCTAAGCAAATCAGAATGGTGTTATTCTTCATTACAAAGTGTATTCTGCAGCTATAGTGTTCTTATTCCAACAAGGATGATTATAGAAGCACATGGCAGTGGGAGAATAGGCTGGCTGATGCTTCCAAAGCAATTAAGCAACATTCAGTCACTAGCATCTGAGTAAACAGATTGATGAAAATTTAGTCAAAAAAAATGAGGAAAGGACCATTTAGGTCATCTGCTTCATTGCTGCTTCCTAGAGTATGTTCTCAATTACTTGTAGATATCCCAAGCACCACAGCTGCCAAAATGTTCCCTTGGAACAGTAATGAAGTCTAATAGGTGTTTAGGAGTTTTCCCGAGTGATATGCAGCTTTAATTTTCTTTTGCATAATGTAATCTTTTTAATTTTGCCTTTTAAAGATTACCTCAAAACATTTTTTTCCTTGATTCAGAAGGAAAAGTTGAGGCAGAAGAAAAAGTAGTGACTGAGTTCTTCTCAATGCCCATTTTTGATAACAAGTGTGAGAAACTTAACAAAGATAAATTGAAAAATATTCTTTTCTTCTTTCTTTTTTTGTCTTATCTTAGATCAGTACCAGACTTCTTAAAATTGTCTAATAGTGAATAATTAAATTTCTTAAGCTGTCATTCTTTCATCCAGAAAGAAAAACACATTTTAAAAAAGTCTTCATTAAATTAAAAATTCTTGTTGTTGGGAAATATGTGTATTGGAAAATATGTGCACTATAAACATACATAAAGTATTGATCCCACCACTACCTGGTCTTAGATGCCCAGGTCGGTCCATCTAGTCCCTGGATGCCTTGTCTCCCCAGCTGATAAACGGACATCCCCAGTTGTCTCATGCAGAGACATATGCACACCTAACACATCTCGTGAACAGATAGGGCTTTACACCAATAGCCATTCCCCTAGACCTCTTCGTTTCCCTGATGACTAGTTCATGGACCTAATATCCAGCCCTGACTTTTCAGCACCTATCTTCCATGTCTTTAATCCTACTCACTGCCTTTTCTGTCTTGGTGCTGACCTGCACAGTATTCACACACTCCAGGCAGTCCAGTTGCTGTCATTGGGGGCACATGGTTCTCTGTGAATCATTGTCTGAGTCCAGTCACCGAGGCTTAGGCCACCCCCCCACAAACACACCCCCCACACCCCCTCAGATAGCCCCTTACCCAGAAAAATGGAAATGGAGATGCCAGATGTTCTTCCCTGGCATGGCATCCTGTGTGCAGTAACCCTCACTCAGTGATTTCCAGAGTGCTCTGGGGATAGCCTCTCTTATTGATGATATGGTAGGTCTCATCCTGGCCATGGACTGATGACTGTCCTATGACAGCCCTGGGAGGAGATGGAGCAGGGTCTTCACTAGCTCTGATCAGGTTCTTGGTATTCCTTCATGTGCTTTTTTCCTCTCTTCTGTGTGAGCATATACAGATATAAACCTTTAATCACCTAATATAACACTGCCCTAATCCTCTTTTCTTAGAATATCAGGCTACTTGATACCAAGACATTAAAGATAATAATATAAAAAAATACTTTGCAAATAAGTGCCCTTTTAAGATCAAGGATTGTGTTGCAACAGGAATATTGGAATGGAGTTGATGGACTCTGTATAGCAGTTCTCAGAAATGAAATCCCATTAACTCCTCCATTATGGACTATGGAGAAAACTTAGTAAAAGGAATAAGAGTGATTATCCCACCAAGTAGACCTCGTTACTCAATGGCTGGAAAGTAAAACCACATGTGAATGGGATACTGATTAAAGAGGGGGTTTGTTTGTTTATTCTTTCCACAATAACAATTTTTATAGAATCTTTGTTCACTTGGAATCAGAAACAATTTGAAATTTTATTTAGTGAAATCAAAGCAAATGTAGTCATAGCTAAACCCAAATTGTATCAAAAGATTATAATCCAACCCATTGTTCCTAACACATGATTTTTGGTAGCATTTCCTCTTCCAAACAAAAAGAGAATGGAAGATCACAGCCTTCTTTTCCATTACCAAATACTCTATTAATGCCTTCAGGCAAGAGCTCTCTCAGGGCTGTAAATTTTCCTCTGCACCCTATGTGATATAGTTTCCAAATACAATTAGCTTTTTAGCACTTCAGTTTTCTAAGAAATGATGGAGACAGCAATGATTTAACTTGGCTTAGATCTAGTTTTTATTATATTTGAGCCTGGAGTTGATCCTGAGAAGCCCTGTTTGTGGAGAGAGAATATTTGGTGCAATAGCTCATGAAGGAGCTGGTCTGTTTCTGCTTTTTTATACTGGGACATATGCAACTACCCCAATAAAAAAAGCTGAAGTGGAGTAAGCAGTCTGTTCTATCCCTATAAAAAAGTCAGAAATCCTAGTAAACAGATGGAGAAAAATGAAAACTTATATTAATAGTAGAGACAATGCACTAATGCCTGTATTTGTTCTTTTGGTTTTTTTATGTTATTGTTTCTTTTAATGTTAAAACAGTGATTATGGATATGAACGCCACAGCAATGGCCAGTGTTTACCAGCATTTTGGTATAACCCATCTTCCTTGTCAAAAGACTGCAGCCTTGGACAGAGTTATCTCAACAGCACTGGGTAAGTGGCACACCAGACTTTATTTAGCTAAAGCACCCATATGGACTTAACCAAATGACAACTACACATACATTTACTGTAGGTGTCTCAAAGCTGGCTGAAGCCCTTGGGACCTCTACTTCACTAGCTTTGTTAGGTTGCACCCAGATTGCCATCCTGCATGGTCCAGACCTTTCTCTGAAAGATGAAGCCTTAAAGAAACTTGGGGGGAAAACTGTAAGGCAAAAGCTGAATCATTAACCTCAGACAAGACTTTTCTTAAAATCCTGTGAAATCAGTTTAGGCAGAAACAGTGGAAAATAAATTAGTGGAAAGAGATAAAACTGATTTATATGGGAAGTAATAGATGGGCAGCTAGCCTGAATGCTGATTGTTCTTTGGCCCTCTTGGAAGTCAGTGGAAGATGTAGTTTAAATTAAGGTACTGATAGACTTCATTTATGATGCAAGTGATTAAAGCAAACAAAGCAACCCAAGCTGTGTTTTGGGGTTTTATACACTCAAAGATAGGCAGAATTTTTTTTGCTTCAGCTCTCTTATTTTTCTAGCTCTTGAGGGTTAAATCTTTAGAAAGACTTGCCTTACAACAAGAAGTGGAGAGCCTGTGAAAAAAGTTGTTAAACTATGCCTAACAGTATAATAATGGAATACAGTTCCATACTGTATATGTATACAATTTCTGTATAATTTTATATTATTTAAAATATAACAGATCATATAATTTTATTGTTTAGGCAATTTGTTAATATATGGTATCAACGCGTGCTATTCAGGAAATTATTGTGTGCCATTAATAACAGCATTAGCTACTTCTATGTTAGGCACACGAGGAATGCTTGGCTGAGACAAATGCTAAAATATATTTGGAAATCTGTTCTTCCAGTCTCCTTATTCTGAAGAAACCTGTTCCCAGTTAACCCTGTTATGCTCCTTGTCAGCATCTTCCACAGGTTTCCCTGTCCCTTTTCAGATACCGAAAGGTTGTTTCCAATAACTGCACGGATGGTGTGCGGGAACGGTACACGGCGAAACCACAGCAATGCCCTGGCAAACCCCCCCAGGGCCTCCGCATCATCACATCTGATGGCAAACTGACAGCAGAGCAGGGACACAATGTCACTTTCCTGGTGCAGCTGGAAGAGGTAGGCTCTGTTTTTACATTACATCCCAGGCCCCATGTGGGTAGAGTGTGATTCATGCCAGACAAAGCTTACAAACTGGTGAACCAAGAGAGGGTGGTATAAAGTCAGTCAGCTCCATGATGTCACTGGGTGGAGTTTGCTCTGAAATGGAACGTGTGGTGTATGGAGATGCTGTTTAGAGTATTGCTGTGCATAGGATAATAGCTGTGAAAAGTTGATAAAAACTGGGAACTGGTTTAATTTGGGAATTTCACAGTAGAACTGAAGAGTGCAGATTTGAATTCTGATCCCACCCTTAACTGTGCTTTTGACTTCTTGTTGTTTTTGAAACTGAATTTCCATTTCTACTTGCCACTTACTTTCAGCCAAGGATGGCTCACAGTACAGGTGCAGATGTGTCCCATTGCGCAAACTGGTACATATTGTTTAGGCATTTATGGGTGAAATCTCAAGATGTCATCAGCAGGATTAAGTCTGAAATTCATTGCTAATATGAAGATGATTCAGACTCTCATCTGTATTTTTGTCACATCTCTAACATAGAATTTAATTTTTCTGCTCGCTCCATTTCTGAATCCATAGGGAAAAAAAAAAGTGTAAATCTTTTTGCCTGTTTTTCCTTCTCAGCACTTCTTTATCTCTGTTTAATTTTAGGCTCATAAGTAAGAACATTCACAAAGCAACAGTTTTCTCTTTTTCCCTAATCCATTTTGATTTCTTTTAACTTCTACCCCGTTCCCTCTATAATTGGTCAATAAATCCTAAAACAAGTAAGATTTAACACCAGGGACAACGTACATCCCTTTACAGCCTAGAGCATTCATGGAAATTACTTCTGACCCTCTCCATAGTAAATGTCATCTGTGAGGAAAGAGAAATGATTTTTTTTCACATCTCTGTTATTGGTGGTTTCGCCAGCAAACAGGTGTCCTGATTTGTAAAGGCAATAGCATATGATAAAACATATTTTATCTGAAGTAGTTGTTTGACTTGAATGTTTATTTCCTCCAAAATATGGTCACTTTATTTCCATACTGACGGTCATACAACATTTCTGCTGTAGATGCTGTAATGACAGTGTGAACATATAATTTCATCTGATTAAATTATTGATTTCTACATTTAGAGATGAAGAAGAAAAAGTCCTAAAGAAGAGTCAAAGTCTTCTGGCTTAAAAAAAAAAAAAAAAAAAAGGTGTCCATTGGATTGCCTTTCTACCCTCAGCAAAGTTTTAAAACTGGGAGAAGGAGGTGGATAATCTGAATAGTCAGTCACAAAACCATTGAAGAATTATGCTAGTAGTCAGAGGGAGAGACAATCACCCACAGTGTGGGAAACTCAGGACCAATGTCCTGCCCTTTCTTTAAGCTCATAGAATGTGTAAGAATATCCTGACCACCGAACCATGCAGGGACCTGCTGTGAGCTGTTCTGTCTTTTCTGTTCATTCTGATCTTTTTTGATAGCCCTGCTTCAGTAGTCACCAGAGTCTGGAAGCAACACTTTCTCCAGTGTGAGATGGTGTCTTTCTTATGCTGTGTGTCAAGGCGGACATAAAGTATGTTTTGATGAGTGACTCACCTTCTGAGATCTAAAGGGAGCTCTTCTTTCAGTATATCTGATAAGGAAGAGGTTAGGAATCACTCTGAGGGCTGAAACAGTATTAATCAACCTCCAGCCTTTTGAATTACTCTCCCTATTAGATGAATCTTGACCTACAGCTCCTAGATTTGTCAACATAAAGAGGCTCCAGAGCAGCCAACAAAACCTTTGGGTGAATTCTACCCAATCTGGCAATGACTTTGGTGGATGTTACAACAAAAGAAATATTCAACAAAGACCAATATTTGCCCAGCTATATGCAAGCTGTAGGAGAATAAAATGTACTTATATATGCAAACTATAGGAGAATAAAATGTACTTATAGCAGCATAATTGTATGTAAACTAAAACATTTACCAAATTAACTGTTTCCATAACAAAAATCACGGTAGTCACCAGACAAGTTAAACAACCCATCAAAGAACAACCATTCTTTTACAGAATGAATATTGATTTAATAGGATAATTGAGGTTGAAACAGATCTCTGGAGACTGTTTAGTCTAAGCCCACTTCTCAAAGGGAAGTTTCTTTCTCTTGTGTTCAGGGCAGAGGTGCCACAAAACATGAATTTGTCAATTTCTATTTAGTTCTGTCCTGCACAAGTATACAGCATGGTACAATCCAGTGTGTTCAGTATCCACAAAATCTGTACCACTCCATTTTTGCTGAAGGAAAGGCACGAGGCAAGTTAAAAAAGGGTGGATATGTCACCTTGCACATTTTTTCCCCAATGGCATATAAAAAAGTGTGTCCTATTCAACTCTTGCCCCCTGGAGTGGTGGTCAATCTTTTAAAGTGCTACACCCTGGTGAGAACTCTTCCTTTAGTGTGAGTCACAGCTGATATCTTTTAGGATGTGAAAAGACCATGGCCTTTCCTTATGTTGTACTTTCTTTGCATCTTAATGTCTCCTGTATCCCTCTGAGACAGTTTGTTTGAAGCCTTCAGAAATGCAGAGCTGTACCATACACTGCAGCCTTCTGGCTTTCTCTCTTTATTTCCATGTTCCACTTAATCTGCAGGAAAAAGAAGAAAAAAGAAAAGCTGGTGAGCCAAGGTACAAGACTTTGTTTGAGATTTGTACTCCTGTTGTCTTCCTAGGGCTTTCTGCTCCATCTAAGAATCCACCTGGGTTTGAAAAGAAGGATGAACTGCAGAGACAGGCTCACTGGAGGGCCTGAAAAGTCACTTCATCTCTGTAGTGGGGAGAATTACTGAGGGTAGGGAGTAGTAAAATCCTGATGTTTTCACTCAGGTGTGGGATACAGAGGCAGGAACCACAGTGCAGCAGTTTCTTGTAGAGCCTGTGGTGATGCTGAGGGCCATGACTGTACATTCTGACAAAAACACAGTGTCAGTAAAAGATGCCTGAAGATAAACAAGGACAAGGCATTCAGAAGTGTTCTGCTATTGAAGAAGACACAAAAGGGAAATAATCACTGAAGTCTGTGTGAGTGGAGAAGGGGCAGACACCAAAGCCAGGGACACATAGAGCAGAGCTGATTTCTCAGTGCTGGGATTCTGGCCCTTTGTCTAACTCTGGCTGTCACAAAGTTTTCCTGTAAAGCATTTATATCTGGCAGCATATAAATATCATTAAAAACAAAACCAACCAACAGCTCATATTTAAATGATCTGAATATAAGAATGCTTTCTGAAGTGATCGCACTTTCCTGTCACCTTTCATAATTTTTATATGACTTCCTAAAAGCTGTTCACAAGGTCACCTTGCACTTAAAATCTGTGGTCCCATTATTGGAAAGGTTTGTCCAAATTAGTTCTCCAGTTAATCTGGGTATAATCATCATGATATTCTTACTGGGTGACAACATCCAGAAAACTTCAGTGTTTCCTTTCCGAACTATCCTGTGTTCCATTTTAGAAATTATTATGGAAGTGTTTAATAAGCAGAGCACCATACTTAAGCTGGTAATTTTGGTCTTAAATTTCCATCGAGATAAGGAGAATAGCACCAGCTTTTTTGTCACTGAGTGACAGCACAGGAGAAAACTATCAATGCTCAAAAGCAAATTTTTCATTGCCTCAAAATGCTGCCAGTTTAAAGGTTAATCCTTTGCCCTGCCCTGGCCTGTGCTGCATGCACAGACCCAGGCCTGGTGCCTCTCACACTGTAGTATTCAATGACAAAGTTGGTTCTCAGCCTAAACGGCCTGAATCTTCGGACAGCAAGAAAAGAAACCCAAAACCAAAGTTACAAAGCCATTTTTCCTATAGAAGTTATTCAACCCAATGTCCTTGACATATTTTGCTTCTCTGTTGTAGAAAATAGAGGAATTTTATTAAGTGGGTGTTGTTTCTATGTGCCTGTCTCATCACATGGTCCTGTAGGTCTCTTGCCTGTCACAAACACAATTGTTATTTGTATGTTAGAGTTATTTGTATGAACATCAGACACTTGTGCTTGCTGTACTGCTTCAGCAGAGACACTGAAAGCTGCAGCCTCCAGAACAACACTGTTCAACACAATGGCTTTCAAACTTGTTTGATCTGATTGCTCATACATCTTTGCTGAGGAAATGGATGGTAAAGACATTCAGGGCAGGAAGGTTCAGGACTTTGGCTGTTTCATTACAGATAATTCACAGAGAAGCTGCCTCCTCTAATTTATTTTTTATCTTGATAAAATGA
The DNA here is from genome assembly GCA_035221455.1 of Xenops minutus. Lineage (NCBI taxonomy): Eukaryota > Metazoa > Chordata > Aves > Passeriformes > Furnariidae > Xenops > Xenops minutus. Next base: position 24,369,973 of record JAWWEE010000159.1, on the reverse strand, counting down.
CAGCCAAAAGTCTTTGACATTCCAGGTCTCCCTCAGTTCTCACTTGACAAAGTCTCTCCACTGGGAGTAGATTTTGGCTTGCTTTTAACTGCTTGCTGCTGCTATGTGATGTTTGGATTAGACTAATGTGCGGGGAAAGCTCATTTGTTCCTACACTTCAGGCCACGGGCTAGAATTCAGGGGATCTGAGCTCATTCCTGAACCACACTCCAAGCTCCTTCTGCATGACCTTGAGTAAGAAACTTAAAATTTCTGCTTTTTTATTCCCTCATTTGAAAATACAGCTTTGCTTTCTCCCTTACACCGCCATGCCTTTTGTTTTTTACTGAATGCTAATAAAGATGGAGGATTCTCTCTTATCATGTGAATATACAAATGAAGCCCTGAATTTCCTAAGGACAGTTTTGCTTTCTGTAATGACAATGTTAATACATGGCTGTACAAGGTATGTTTTGTCTCTAGTACATTTAATGAGCTTGGGGATCCTGCTGGGGGGGACAATACCTTTAGCATTTCCCACCTCAGCTCTGTTGTTTGGTCCAATTCAGTATTCAACTCAGATGAAGTTTCTGCAGATGAGCTTAGCATTAGGATTGTTTTGATTGTTGATGTACTCAAATTAAAGATGCAAAGGTAGTAGTAATTAAAAGCATAGTCTATTTTTTGTGGTATATATACTCTACTGTATATATACTCTTTTGATATCACAAGTTTGTTAGCAACAATTACAGAAATATGAAACCTTCATCCTAAATTTCAGTGCTCATGCTGAATCATGGCTGTTTATCTTACTAACAACACTTCATTCTTGTAATAACACACAGATGAAATATCAGTGTATACCCTCCCCCATACTACTGCCATCTGAATTATAATGGCATTTTCTGTGTTGCTGATGATGACAAGCTGGTTGGGAGAAATCAGAGCCTTTCATGCATTTTTAAATTCAGTGTTGAAATCCCATGAAAATGTATGAAAGTGGACCTTGCCTTCATGATGACACACAGCACTGCAGTCTTGTAATGTACTTCTAGTCACACAAGTTGAATTATTCTGCATAATCCTGACAGGCTGTACTTATTGATTCCTTTGGGGCACAGAAGATCTACTCCTGTAGGAATAGCTCATAACTGAGTTGAGCTGTCACAACTGGCAGTCAGGATGAATGATGTGATCAGTACAATTAACTGTTTGCTGTTGAAAAAGAAGTACATGTGAAAAGTATCAAGCAATTTGCTCTGATAAACAACTTTACAATTCAGTTTTTGGGTTGAAAAATTATGAGTGTCTCTCTTAAAACAGATATTTACACAGGTAAATGGATTTTTCGGTACTTGATCCAGTTGGATTTGAGTATCTGTTTAAAATTAAGAATATGCTTTAAACAGACCTACACTAAAGGTATTCCATGTGTAGATATTCAGTTCCAGTGAAAATATCTAATGTATGATTTCTTTTGGTGACAGGAAAATGCCAGTGAGGGAAAGGGGTTAATCTCAAGAAAACACAATAAATTAATCCATGAAAACACTCCAACAGCAGCAGTGTCTGTCTCTTGCAAAGGATAATTAAATCTATTGTCAACATCTCTAAGGAAGATGCACGAGTTGGTGCATAATTGAAGACTTAAAAATGAAATGTGAAACACGAGAGCCAGAATTAAAAACCTTGAACAGTGTTTGTTTCATTGTTTTATACTTCCACTTAAATACAAATAGAATCATAGAATAGTTTGAGTTGGAAGTGGCCTTTAAAGGTCATTTAGTGAAATCCCCTTGCAATGAGCAGGAACATCTTCAACTCGATGAGGTAGTTCAGAGCCATGTCCAACCTGACCTTGAATATTACCAGGAATGGGGTGTCTAACACCTCTGTGGACAACCTGTTTCAGTGTTTCACCACCCTCATAGTAAATACTCAAAGTCAGTAAGGAAAAGGCATTGTTACAACTTTCTGGGCATGATTCTGATGGGGTGTTTGAGAGAGAATCTCACATCCACCAAAATACTGAGAGCTGCATGAAAGTAACCACAATGTAAAAATATTGTCACAAACAGTATGGGCTGTTTCTTGATACATGCTGATGCAGGAAGCTTCTCAGAGTGTTTTGGAAACATCCAGGTCTTGAGTATGCTCTAGAGTTTTATTCTTTTGTCAGGATACAGGAAAAATGTGCACTTGGTTTGGGAGGCAGGAAGGGGAACAAGGGAGAGGGGAATATTTTGTGTATGCTTGAAAAAACCCTGCACATTTAATGAGAAAATCCCTTAGTAAACAGTACATTTCTGATTTATGTTTTAGTAACAAATGTGTAGTAGGTAAGCAGCATAATATGGGGCCTTGAGAAACTTGGTTTTAATTCTCAGGGTTTCTTTTCAGGATAAAAGGAGTAACCTTGTTCTTAAAGTTCAGCATATGGTTAAGCCTTTGGCTGCACTAAAGCCTTTATCAAAATTGCAGTGTACTTCAGGTTCTATCCAAGCTTGCGCATATTGCATACACCTAGTACAAGGTAAAAAACATCCATCAAAAGTACTTTCAGTTTTTCAGGTATTGTAATTGCTTGCTGACTAGCTTAGTGTGAGCAATATAAAGGAGCTGAATGCACAGATATCACTACAAGCATCTAGCTTGTCAAATTTCTCCCTTGATGCCCAAGAGCACTGGCATTAAAGACCTCTTACAATGAAGGCCAGAGAATCTGCCCCAAAACAGCTCAGAGCTGGTTGTATCCAAGTGCTTTGCTGTGGCTGCAGAAGTAATGCAGGGAGTTTTGTGTCTGCCTTAATTGAGCTAGAGGCTTCAGAAGAACCCTATCATGTAGTGTGGAGCTTGACGAAAATGACAAGGAGAAGCTGGAAAATGCAACAGGAGAGGGTTTTGCAAGATGAATATATATACACATCGAATTGTTGCAAAACAAAACTCTTGGTAAAAACAGCCACTTGAAAGGGGCTCTGGAGAGCTCCTGGAGACAGAGACAGCTGGGGTTGCTGTAGATCAGTTGTGGGCTGTATGGGAAATGTTTTGATTTTGGCTCACCTGTTTTCTCTTCCTGTCTTACTCTGCCTGTGCTCTTACCTGGCACAGATAAAACATTAAAACAAGTCAAAACACAGTCTCTTTGTTTCCCTAACTTTTTTCTCCCACTTCCTAAGCTAGAATTTTAAATGTCAGCTTTTCAAAATGTGGCATTTTCAGAGGTGTGTTATAGCCTGAATCTTACTCAATGGAAAATGTATTTCCAGTTCAAAGGGTTCTAAAACAAAACAGGAAAGGCCAGTACAAATGAAAAAGACTGAGGGAACAGCAGCTGAAGCTCTTCTCTAATTAGATTTTCCCTTGTTTCTGTCAGCATCTTTTCTCCCTAGGGAATTTGAAAGAAAAATTGAAATCTAAAGCATGCGTGCCTTAGAAATTACTCCTTTCTCTGACTGCACCTGTAGACGCCATGGGCTTCATGGCTATGGACAGAATGAAGACAAGATTAAAAAACATTCATTAGAGCACAGTTTTGACACTTGTAGGAAAAGGGCTATTCTAAAATGCTGTCATCCTTCTCATCTTCCTCTGCTACCTCAAATACGTGGAGGAATATTCCACAACTTGAAACAGACTTCAACTGCATGACCTCAAATATGCTCAGAGATGATAAAGCCAGCAGGGTCACTATGGTGGTACAGTTTTAAGAATGTGAACAGCTTTTGTCCCAGCTATATGGCTTTACTGTTCAAAGACATCATATCTTTTTTTCTGTAAGAAAAGATAACTAAAGTCCTGGTGATGATGGACCTAAAGGAACTGGGAGATTATCTAAGGGTACTTCAGAGATCCCTGTATTGGGTCCAAGTCCAGCACTGGACTTGAGAGAATATAGTCCATCTCTGAAACAAGTTCAGAGCTGAGTAGCTCACGTGTGTTCTCTTCTAGCTATGGAAGCATATCCCATTTGATGGCTTCTGTTGGCTCAGTGAGACAGGCAGGAGTGCCCAAAGCACTACATCATTCTTGAAGCTGCACATCTTCTTTCAAATAACTCAGGTCAGCAAAGGACATAACTTGTTACTTAAGACCATTTCTCATACCACCTTCAGTCTGGGATTCTCCAGAAAAAAGCAGCAGTGTCATCTCTCTGAAAGCAACAGAGCTTCCAGCAGGGTGCCAGGGCAGTGTAACAACTACAACTTCAGTCTACACAAAAAGATCATCTGGGAAAATTTGTCACTCTTGCCATCCCTGGGTATAGTTCTGCTCCTTCTGCTTCCCTTTCAGGGAAGGCTACAATATTTCTGCCTTCGCAAGTTATAAAAAGACCAAGAGAACATGGGGAAAATAAAGCTTCTGTTACTATTCCCTCCTATAGTCACATGCATTCACATAACTCTTTCTGATCCAGAAACTTGCCTGATCCCAGCCATTTACATGGGTACCTTTCATTCCACTTGGGAATCCAGAGGACTGTTTCTCTCTCAAAGAAAAAGAGAGGAAACAAAGAAAAGAAAAGGAAACAAACTCAAAGTAAATGAAATGTTCTTTCAGCCAATTTTATGAACTTCTCTCAGCTATTAATTTTCCAGCATTCCATTCCAGGCTTCTGCTTCAGTGTGCCAGGCTGTGGAGTGAGCTGCTCCATAGCAATAACCAGCAACTGTGAACATAGCCAGCATAAGCATCATGCAGAACCACTGAGGGGGACTTCCTAAAGGAATTAGAATGTTTAAAAGTAAGGCAAGATACTGCATCTTACATGAAAGGGATTTTTATCAGCCATGGTTGTTTTGACAGGTCAGTGTAGGCTGTGTAACCCAGGGGAAGGAGTCAGATCTTTGAGTCCCCCTGAGGACTGGGAAAGCAGGACAACAGCACACACCTTGGAGGATACCTCCTTCACAGTGCAGCTGAGTCATCTTCAAAGGGGGGTCACTTTCTCTCCCCTGACTACTGAGCAGGTTGATAAAGGGATCACGTTTCCTCTGGTAGCATCAGACCTTGTTACTATCCCCTGGTTGATCTCTGTCACCTCACTGTTCCAGTCTCCTTAAAGTAAAGCAGAGTCTATTTCAATCCTTTCTCTATCACTACAGGGAGATCTCCAGAGATCCCTCATTCAGGTCGATTTTGGAGACGGCATTGCTGTATCATATGCCAATCTCAGCTCAACAGAAGATGGGATCAAGCACATCTACCAGAATGTGGGCATATTCCGAGTAACTGTGCTGGTGGAAAATAGCCTGGGTTCTGACAACGCTGTCCTCTACCTGCACGTAACGTGTATGTATGTTCAGACTCATTGTTGGCTTCTGTCGTTCTTTAGAAAATTATTACTCGTAGTTAGAGACGACATTTGGGATTTTGCAGTTGGGTTCAGAGCAATGGGATATGATGAGTGCATGTCTGTCCTCCAGACAGACTGATGATTCCAGATTGAGAGTAATAATAGATTCATTACTGTTGGAAAAGACCTGTAAGATCACCAAGTCTAACCATTAACTTTTGCTTTTTAAATCACATTCCACTTTAATTTAGAGTAGTCTAAATTGGGACACCTCAAAGAACTGTCCAGCCCTTTCTGAAATGCACTTTCATTAGCAAGTTTACACTTTCAGAACAACAAAGACATACAGGGGTTTTTAATCATTTTTAAAAGCCTCGCCTCTTACTTTGTACATGTGTTTTGCCCTCTATGAAATACATCCATCCCTGGGATGGATACCAGTGCATTTCAGTCTTTCTGTTGTCATAGGAACCAAAATCTTTGTATTAAATAGTATTGCAAGAAAAAATATTATCTTCACATTGCTTTTCTGATGTTCTTTTTAACATTTTTATGCTTCATCTGACTCTGATTTGCAACCAAAATGTATCTCAAGTTCTTGGATAAAACCAACATTGTATTCTTTTGGCACATAGTTATGAACTCAAAGGGTCAACCTATTTATTGAAATTTTGTAACATTCCTAATGGATTTTGTTTGGGGCCATAATTTTCTTTTTACAGTGCAGGCTTTTTGTTTATTATTTATGTTTGCAGCTCTGTGCCTCTGTGCCAGATTGAGGAAAAAAGGAATTCCAAAGCATGAAGTTACATTTACAGAAATACTGCTTAACCTCTACCAAATTTACTCCACATATTGTCTAGATAATTTAGCACGTTCTATATAGTTTAACTGTAGGTTTGGAGTTAGTTCATATAGCATGAAAGCAGCTGCCTCTTCAGGGAAAGAAGGCAGCTCTTTAAGGGTGCACCCTCATATCCACAGATGGAAGCAGTGGGAGGTATGGCTGTGGGAGGTAGGATTTTTATGAAGGAGCACTAGAGAAGCATCTCCCTGCATGTCTCCCTTCAAAAGCACCTTCAGCTGGCAGGTGTCCAGCCTTCACTCACCCATAGTGTCTTACTGCTCTATAGCTGTTCTAATTCATTTTCTTGAGACATTGAAGGCTTATGAACCATTTTGTTTGTTTAGCTGTGCAAGGAATAAACAGTATTCTGATTCATTTGTGTGACTTAGCAGCTGACAGTTTATGTTTTTGTGTTTTGCATAGGCAATACCAGCTTATTAGGTAATAATAGGGCTTAAATACTGAGTGATCATTGTAGCCAGGCCCAGATTATATGTTTCTGAATCCCTGGAGAAGTGACAGCTCTAAGGGATATGTCTCACCTTTCTCTCCAGGACAAGAATTAGTGACTTCAAAACAGGTTACAAAGAAGCATGGTGCCACTTTGACTAGCAGTAGAACTGCTGAGGACAGAGATGTGCAGTAAATCCAGCCCCCTCCAGAGTCTTAACATCCTGATCCACAAAAGATTCTAAATCCTATTTGAATACTTGCATTGCCACTCAGCTCTCTGCTGAGTATTCTGCTTGGGGGGTTTGAGCTTGGCCTTTGGGGAGTTTTGCAAAAATATCTGTCCTTAAAATAGGCACACACACTGTATTGTTACGATCCATGGAAAAGCAGCGTGGAGCCTGAATATCCAGAATTTCAGGAAAGGCTACAAAACTGTGTGACCCCTAGTTACAGGATTAATACATGAGTGTCTGCAGTCAGATTTGGGCCTTCCAGCAGCCTTGCCTATTGGTCACCAGCAGTCTTTCTGAGGGGGAAAACTGCAGGAACTGAAACCTTGGTGCTTGTGCTCCCAAAGACAAGAGTAAAGCCTTCATCCCATGCCCTCCTCATCCTGCTGCAGCCACGTGGCCAGTGCACAGAAGCAGTGCCTCTGATGCAGTTGGTCCAGGGGTCCATAAATGCAAGTTATTGTGAGATAGGGACATTTTAAGTTTAACGGACAGCATAAACTTCTGTATGTAAACTTCTCCAGCCAACAGGCTATCTCTAAATTGTCCTGACATGTCAAAATTTCCTCCTGGAAAGTTAGTTATGTATTTGCTTGGATGCTTCAGAATAACATCACCTGTGCAAGTGAGCCTTTTGAGAAGCTTCTCCCTTTCTGTTGTCTGGGACTTGTACACAGACTTTTTCCCGGGGCAGGTGAAGGTCTGTAGCCTCCATGGTCCTGTGTGAAGCTCAGCAATGAGTTTTCTTATATCCTCTTCAAAGTTACCCTTGTGAAAGCAGTCTTCTACTAAGCTGAGGGCCAATCCAGAGTGAGCTATCCCCATCTGCTGGCCAGATAACAGTTCAGCATGACCCAAGTGCTCAGAAATACTCAGGCAAAATTGGTTTGCTTGAGCTGTTCTTTCATGTTCTTTCCTAGCCAGTTATATGGTAAAAGTCCGAGGAGCTGATGGGCACTCTCTGCTGTGCAGGATCATTTGAGATCTATTCAAAGCAGTGATGCAGTTAAGTTGGAGTGTATCAGACTCTTGGCGGACTCCTTTATCACAGCTGTCACTGCATCTAGTGTTAGGAAATGTGTTCCTGTGTAGGGCTGTGCTGACATTGGGCATTTGGCAAACATCCCAAAGAACACCAGAACTGTGAAATATTAGCCTAGGCAAATTTCTGTTTTTCAGGTCTTAGGGTCTGGCATTAAAGGAGGCACAGACTAGTCATGGAAATGGATCTGGGCAGGGAGATACCATTAAAATCATAATAGTGAAATTGTGACTTCTCCTGAATTATCAAGTGTTGACTGCTGCTTATAAAATGAAAAGTGAGCCATGGTCTGATTATAGCAGGTTTTTGTTAGTATGATCATGGATAACTCTTACTTGGCCTGCTTCAGATTAAGCAGTGACTGTGTCTATAGCCCAGAGAAAGATACACTTCAATAAGAAATCAGGAACACTGGTCCTTATTCTGGCATTGTTTATACAATCCGATTTGGGAGATTTTTTCTCTCTCTACCTATTGTGCTATACAGGATGCTTGCTCCAGAGTGTGATGTCCATTTAGGCTGAAAAGCAAGGTCTAGGTGGTGATTGATGCCTGGGATATATCCTCAAAGATCATCCCCTGAACTATATAAAATCCTCTAGCAATGTATCTCAACTCTACAGGAACAATTCAAGGCTGTGGCTGTGGTTCTCATCACTGTGCAGCTCACAGATGTAGGACATGTAGATGTGGCCTTAATTCATTTATGGAACCCATGTTCCCGTGTCACCTGAGTTTTTTTCTTTTTCTTTCTCTGTCACTGAGGACAATTGGTTTTTCCTCTTACTGAACAGTCAGAAGACATTTTAAAAAATAATCTATAGGGCAAGATTTAACAACAAAGGCCCATCTGTTTCCAGAAACTGGGAAATGTGTAACCCTGGGCATAATGTCACTTGTCGAATGAATTATGTTCTGTTTATACTGAAGAAATAAGAGTTAATTGATGAGAAGGAGGGAATATAAGGTAACATTAACATGCAGGCACTCAGTAAATAGCTGTCTTCAGAGAGAGTTTCTGCTGAAGTTCACCAAATTATAGCAGTTTTCATCAGCAGAGATGCTTCATGTCCACTGAAGCCGTTTGTCCTGCACATTCTTAGGTCTTCCCAGTGAAGGTCATGTTCACACAACAGGGCTCTGCCATTACTGTGTAAGTAATATAAGCTCCTGACTATATGGCATTCATGCAGTAGAGAGTCCCAGCTTTTCAGCTCCAGGTACAGTGGCAGCTTCTGTTCTCTGAGGAACAGACTTAAGCCTGTCTCTCTAGAAATGGTGCCAAATCAGAACATTCTGTTATGTCCCACACTCATCTGAAAGACTTTTCTTCCCTAAACCAGTGGTATTCTTCCCAGGCCAACATTTCAGATGGAGGGAGGACTCACCTGCTGCTTCTGTCTCTGCAGGCCCTTTGGAGCATGTTCACTTATCTCTACCCTTTGTCACCACGAAGAACAAGGAGATCAATGCCACAGCAGTACTGTGGCCAAGTCAAGTGGGAACACTTACTTATGTCTGGTGGTTTGGGAACAACACAGAGGTTTGTATTTCTGATTGACAAAGATCAAAATAATCGTGGAGGAGCTGTCTGACTGAAGAGGGAGGGAAAGAGGGATCTGGGAATACTTCTATATAGTTACACATGTAAGAAAATTGTAAACCAAAGACCAGGATACTAATGGTTCTTTGAGGTACCAACACTGAAATATAAGTAGTGCTTTGTGTTTCTGTAGGGTTTATTGCCATTTCATGCAAGTTACCAATAACTTCCTTCCTGCATTACCTCCAAGGTGAACATAGTTGACCAAAATCTGGAATAGTTTCTAGTCTGTTTTTCTTCACCCTCCCTTCTTCAGTAACAAGAAGATAAAAAATGTAAGAGTTTTGGTGGGTTTTTTTAGGAAAATAACCTGTCAAAGTGAAGCTGTTTTTGTATCTGGAACTGACTTTACATAGCCCTAGAGTTTAAACCTCATTTCTCTGGTGACTAACAAGGGAAGAGACTGCCATCAGTTCTGTGCCTCCCCTTATGCTGAATGAAATCCTGAGCCCCAGCACTCTGTGCTAAAGCACATGTGCAAAAAAACCTTATTATTATTTGCTATGGGTGATCAAATGGTTCCCAACACACCTCCCTGCCTCTGGGCTCTGCTCAGATATGGGAGTATCATCCATCACATTCTGCTGCCTGTGTGCTCACAGTCTTAGTAAATCCGAACAGACATTATAGCTGTTACTTCATGTCTCTTTGTGGCTGAAGTACCCAGAAACCCTAATTAGTTTCTGAGGGGAGAGATTTGCATGGATTTTGTAGAGTCAAGAGGGACTTTCGTAGCCATATGTGGTTATCTTCCGTATAATGCAGGTTGGAGAGTTCCATCAGTAGCTTCTGCTTTATTTAACTCTTTGTGATTAAGACCGAATCTGACTTCTTGTTCTTGTTTTGTGTTAATAATTTTCCTAGATGATGGAGAATTTACTGCTTCTCCCTCTGACCCTCTCCCCCAACTGTTTCCCCACAGCTAATTTTCGTGAGCTTTGAACACATGCAATGTGTTTGTAGTCTGAATTTATCTAGTCTCGGATTCAAGCTGTTGGATCTTGTTATGTCTTTTTGTGTAGATTAAAGAACTCTCTGTACTATCAGCAATCATCTCCCCCTAGAGGTACTTACAGGCTGTGATTATCACCTTTTAACCTTCCCTCTGATCTCCTAAGCTCGTAAGTGATCAGAGTTGGTCTAATTTTGTTCTCATTGAAGTGAGAGTTTTACTACAGACTGCAGTGGCAACAGTTTGACTTAATACTAGGTGCTTTGAAGATCTCACCCAGAAGTCACTAGTAAGTGAAAACAGAAGTTAGGGCTCTGTTGAAAGAGGACCCAACTCATTGATAAACCGGTTACATAGCAAAGGAGATCTGTGCCCTCTCAAGCACCAGCGCTTACCAAAAGTGATATCTTCATGTCTAAGAATAACATGGGACACCTGAGAAATCTTAATTTGGCTGGTTCTGTGACAATCTCCTTGAGTCACCTTAAACAAAGCACACTAGATCTGGGAAATGAGTATGACATGTGAGGGGTGAGTCTTGCAGGTCCTTATATTAGGATCAGGGCCTCTTGGGAGTGAGCAAAGTTGGGTGTTTTAGCATGGGATCCAGAACAACAAACATGCTAAGTGGAAAGGAAATACTGGAATCTTAAAACTTAGCTCCCTTGGAAATTATAGTTATCCATGTCTGGGACTCCTGTGCCCTCTCTAGAAAATTAGCTCACATGTTACAGGACACTACCTAAGTCTAAAGTGTCCAGTCTGGAGCTAACTCCCCAAACCATCCTGATAAGCTAGAGAGCCAAACTCATTTTTCCTTTTCATCCAAATTAACTTAATTTTGCCTTTCATGATGTATTTTCAGCCACTGATCACATTGGAAGGGAGCATCACATTCACATTTTCTGTGGAAGGCATGAACACCATCACCGTTCAGGTCTCAGCAGGAAACACCATTCTTCAGGACACAAAGACTGTTGCAGTGTATGGTGAGTTCTTCCCCTTTCATTTCACATAGAATTCTCCATAGCTAGAGATCCAGGATAGCTGGCAACAACCAGAGGTCTTTAAGATTATAAATTCAATTCCAGTGTTATCAGTGTTATCATATCTCTGAGGGCCACTGACTGACATTAGCCCAGGCTGACATCATTGCAGAACATTGATCTGTTTCCCAGAGGCACCCGCATCTGCTCTTTCACTATTTGATCATCCTACATGATTGACAAAATGTTAGTTTGTTTTGTGAACTTGTTTTCCCCATTCTTCGCCAGTAGAGGCCTCTTAACTCACACAAAAGCTGCTCAGCTTGAAAGATAGATCAATGCTGTGTGTTGCATTTCTGCACAGAAGTCTGTACTGATTTGACCTTGTGTTCATGCCTCAGAAGCAGTTAGGGTACACAAATACCATATAGTGTAGATGGAGCCTGAAAACCACCAAGAATCCCAGTTTTATCTCTTTGTACTAAGCACATGGTCATAGTGATCAATGCAGGCATCTCTGTTAACAACAACGGAGACTAAGTACCTTTTCCAAGGCAGGTTCTCTCCCCACATTTATCCCTGTCCCCTTCTGATTAAGATTTCTAGAGTTTGGGGCAGGTCTATGAGAGCACAATCACAGCTTCCTTCACAGGGCTTGCCTGCTCCAGAAGTCAACACGAAAGTGGCATTACACGTACATTCCCAACACAGCTCCTTTTGCAGTGTTATCCATCCACTCAAGTAAGGACTGATCACCTCTTTCATTTCATGACACTCAAGTAGTCAATCTCTCAGATTTTCCATATCTCTCAGTGAGTCTCTCAGCCACACTGCTGGATTCTCTGGCAGTCTGTGCGTCATCTGCAGATTGATTAAACAAAGCATGAGCTGCAGCAGATTTCACTAGGTACTGACCCCTTGTTTGACAATAAGGCATTTCTCAGTCTTTTCACTAACCTTCTCATTGAATCTGCAGAGAAATTTCAGTCCCTGAGGTTATCATTCTCTCCAAACCTTGATGACTACAACCCAGATATCCCAGAGTGGAGAAGGGACATCAGCAGAGTAGTCAAGAGAGCTGTGGTGGAGGTAAGCTATGTATATAACCTGTGTTACAGTAGTTCTAATTTCTTCTTTGTTCCTGCATTAAGACTGGATCAGCTGTTCTTTCAAGGTGTTTTTTGGTTCCTGCCAACCAGGAAAGGAGAACAGTATTTGAGACCATCATCCGAGATTTTAAATAGGTGAAATTATCTCATCCTATGACAACTTGGTGCTCAGCCAGCCTCCAGTGTAAAGTAGTGCTGTTCTAATTGAATTACAAATATGCTTTAGAAAACTTAAGAGATCAAAACGAAAACAATTTTTACTACATAGAAGAGCACCACAGTAAAGTGCTTTATGTCTTTTATATAGCATGAGGCTCACAGGTCAGGATTGGACGCTACTTTTCCCATCAACACTATAGAGAAGCTCTAAAGTTCTTTCTTTAGTTGTGGAACAGAATGTCATAAAAATATTGTAGTGTGGCTGAATATTTGGATTTCAAATGGAGAAACTATGAAAAGTTAGAAGAGATAGCTGGGATTTCTCATCTCAGTGGAAAAATAGTGAAAGGGACTCTTTGAAACAACATTCCTGCTTTTTTAAAAAATAAAGATACTCAGCTGTTGAAAGTATATAAGTATTGTAGATGTTATTAGTAAGCTTATATGGACATTTGTGGAATCATCTGTGCAAAAAGTCTAGAAAAACAGTGTGCACCAATCAGGTACACACAAACTTGTTTGGATTGTTTGTGAGATTTTTTTCAGAGATTTCCTCAAAAGACAGGAGGAGAAGAGGAAACGGGGAAAAAAAGAACATTTTTCTGGAGCTTGTGAGCTTGTTCTTCTAATGTATTTGTGTCTGTATCAAGTATTCAAGGATCCATTTATCTTCAGGATGAATTTTCAGAATATACACAATTCAATAAAACAAAATCAAACCATAAAAAAGAGAAGAATTTTAATACCGCAGTAACAAGGCTACATTCCAAAAGCAAAGCAGTGAAAACATAGTCTTTTTGTTGTTGGACTAAAATTTAAAAAACAACAACAAAAAAATTGATAGCTAATTATCCCTCTCTATATAGCTAAATGATTCACCTTAAAAAGCCTTTATGAGAAGTTCCTGTAAAAGTTAAACCCAATAGATTTCTATGACAATTAAGTAAACTGTATAAAAATGTGTTGAATAACTAAATAATTCAATAGGAAATTATAGCTGTGCTATAGAATTTTTATGAACTTTTATTAAACTATTACATTCTTATTACAGAATACCATAGACTTGGATAGAAACTGCGTATGAATTTAGTACAATTCTGTACTAAAATCTGTTCTCTCTAAGTTGGGATAATTTCATATTATCACAAAATATCCTATTTTGTGTTATGATCATAATTATTTGCTCACATTATTGATTTTCTGAGTCCTGTCTCCCACTTCTGAAAAAAAAAAAATCATTCCCAACCTCTGAAAATGAAAGCTTTCCATTAACTGACAATACTCTGTCTTTTTCTTGACATGTTAAAGCAACCTGTTAGGCCAGCAAAAATAATGCAAGCCCTGGCTTCAAAGAATACTTGAAAAGAATATGAGACCTTTATATATTTATAGGGTTGGGTTTTTTTTTTCCTAAATCCACATTAAAAAACAAACAAGACAAAGAAAAAACTAACCAACCAAACAGGAAAACCCACCCAAAAAAACAATAAAAAACCCAACCCAAACAAACAAACAAAAAAAAGGGGGTGGGGCAACAAAGCTATGTGCTTTTCCTTGGTGTATGATGGAGGGTTCCCTTTTCATAGCTCCACAGGGTTTCCCTGGACTGTCAGCAGTCATGCTTGGGTTACCCACAGAATTAGCTCAGGAAATGGTGATTTGTAGTCAGTTTTGCTGAATCCTTGTCCTCCATCTATCATTTCCTTCAATGAGAACCTCCAAGTCTTTACTCCTGAACCAAGGGAGAGGAATTCATGATATTTAGGTCCAATTAATGTCCAAGAGGCTTGTGAGTCCTTACTGTGAGGGAACCTCTGTGGTGCCTCCAGCTGCCGTGATCTGTCCTGATCTCTGAGGGCACTTTTTTTTTTTTTTCCCTTTAAATATGACCTACTATATTCAGCATTTGAAAACTTATGTTTAAGTCAAAACTTTGAGATTTGAGTGCATTTGCTGGATAACTCACAACACAAAGAGGCAATAAAGGAAGATTCATTAAATTCTCTTTCTCCTTTTGGCTAACAGAACTTCCTGAAGGACAAACTAGGTCCTTTTCTGTGTAATAACTCCACCATCTGATTGTGTATCACAGCTAAAACCGATGACCAGGGGATGAGCCTGATAGTGATGCCTATGGGTACCTTTTTTCTGAATTTTGTCTTATAAATCAAAATTAGGGAAATTTAAGTTCTAATTTAGGATTTTCAGCTAACAAGACAAAAAAGGAAAAACACAAAAAAAACCCAAACCAAACCCAATGTGGATGTGTTTGGCTTTTGGGACCATATGCAACTTACTTAAAAGCTCGTCTCAGCTTGTTTGTTATTGTATCATTATTGCTTTAGGATCCTGCATATTTTACTGCAAAACATTGTAAAATATTTCATATCAGGAAATTATTTTTTCCCAACTTTTTCCTACAGTGGATTTTAAGAAAATTCTCTCCTTTGTACCAGATATACCCTACTTCTTCTGTATAAGTGCTATGATGCCTTAACAAAGAAAGTCTCAGCATTTGGTGCCATCCACACTGTTTATCTGTCCATTGTTGTCTATGTATCAGGCAACAGGTATTCCAAACAAGCATGTCCTGGTTGCAATGCTCCCTGGTCTGCCCACATCTGCTGAACTCTTCATTTTACCATATCAAGATGCTACAGGAGAAAAAAAAAGAACAGCAGCAGACCTGAAGCAGGTATTGTGTCCATTGCTTGTAGAAATGTATGTTTATGCATTTATATATATATATGTATATGGGATTTGCAAGACTAGTCAGAATTAGTAATTATGGTAGAAATGCATCTAATTCACTGGAGTACCTGTTTTTTAATTTTTTTTTTTTTACATTTCTTCTTTTTGGTGGTATTTTCGTGTTTGTTTTTTTTTTTTTTCCCCTCCCCAACACTGAAAACAGGCTTTGGAGCTGTATTTAAGAGTTTAAACTTCCATTTGGGTTCCCTAAGTATTGTTAATTTGGCATAAATTTGTATGATGTCATGTGTCTCCCTTAGAAGTCCTTCTGGAAGAAAGCAGGAAGGTTTTAGGGGATGATTCCTACCAACATGAACTGGAGTAGCTTTATAAAGCAAAGTTTAGGAGTCTGTCAGGAGTCTAGATAGCACTGGAGGACAGAGCTGAGTGGTAAACCTGGGCAGTTCAGAGCTTTACTAATTTAAGGTACAAGAATGGTGTTGGACTATCTGCCTGCCCTCTTCATCATGCAGTGGGGTTGAGCCACTATGGATTCTTTTCTCTGTGCAAGACTGAAACAGGTTGTAGGAATGTATCTCTTTACAGACCTAAAAGGTTCTACCTATGCAGTAGGACCTTTTGTGCTGGGCAAAATCCTGAAATACCATATAATCATAGAATTGTTATGTTTGGAAAAGACCTCTAAGATTGTTGAGGCCAACTGATAACCTAACATTGCCATGTTTGCCACTGAACTATCTCCCCATGTCCCATAGTTCCTTTGCTATCTCTCAGCTTATTACTTTTGATTCCAGGGGCAAAGATGACTAACCCTGAGAGAAGTCCCACGGTACCTCTGCCTCTCCATGGCTCATGTCTTGTCCATGGCTTAAGCTTTGTTAACTTAGCTGTGGGCCTCAACCACTAAGTCACCCATTCTTAAGCTTCCCCTTGCTCAGCATCCTTAGTTGTCGTCTTTTTTTTTTTTTGCCAAATTATTTTCCTGAGCCATTTTCACCACCCATGTAATAAACAAAAAATATAGAGATTTGCTACTCTGCAAAATCTTTCCTCCCTTTTCTCCTTCATCCCCTTTCTCCTTTCCTCGTTCCCAAATGGGCCAGGAAGCCAGTCCACAAACTTTCAAATTTACATCCAACTCAGGTCCCCTCTGGCATTCAGCAGTTTACTCTATTTCTCCCTTTCTTTATGCCTCTCTTTTTCTCTCCTGTAAAAATGGAGTTTTTGTGGCTGTGAAGAAAGGAAGAACTGGAAGTGCTCTCATGACCCTTTTTATGGACAAGAAGAAATGTAATTTTCAGTGTAACTCCATCCATTTCTCTGGCATACTGCAGGGTCCCAAGGGTAGCCTTTGAATGAGGGAGAAAGTATTTGCCATTTGCAACCAGCTGTTTCTTGTGAAGAAATATCTTTCCTGATCCCTTCAGGATGGTCAGAATGTTTTTCTTTCTGGTCTGTGGGTACTGCATTCCCTTCCTAGTTACTCTAGGAAAAGATGGCTTTGTTCTCAGTGACAGATGCCTGTGGGCCACAAAAGTTGTCTCTGCCCTCTATTCTGATGCATATTCTGATACTGTTTCTGTTTTGTCATCCATTTTGCCTGTGACCTTTTAGTATCCCTTTCCTAAAGTGTGTCAGAGCTCATTTAACAGTCTCTCCCTGTGCCTGAAGTCACTGGGATGAGTACTGGGAATGGATGTTTTTGATGACTATAGTTTAAGTTGCTTCTGAGGTACTTATAATGCATAGCATTCTTTTCTGGTAGGAATAGAAATCCATGTTCATGAGCAAGGAACAAGCTATTCAAAGGCATGTATACGAGTTTGTGCGTTTGCAGGTGCACACCCAAAGGAGTTACAGTCCTCAATTATTTTTTATATTTTGGAAGAGATACTAAAGTATGCAGGGAAAAAAATGGAAATACTTTGCGCAAACACTGAAATGGATAAAGTTCCTTAAAGAAGCACTTACTTATTTAAGTTCCTTTTTTCGTGGTGTTGTATCACAGATGGAAGCAGGTCTCCAAACCTGGGACACAGTGAGCCTGTCCAGAGACAGAGTGACAAATCATTTCTTTCCCTGGAAGACTTGCAGTCAGCATAGGCCAGGTGGAAAAGAGATACAGAAATGAATGTTTCTATTCTGTGAAAGTCTTCTTTTCAGTGCCCAAGGCAGAGCAAACCTCATTCTCAAAATCAAAAGTTGATGAAAGTAAGTGGAATACAAGGGAAGGGCATGAAATCCACTAAGGGCACTGTAATAGTGTAGGCACAGATTTACCAGGAGAATGAAGTGTGCTATAGCCTCCTCCTTCCCTTTCCCTCTTGTTAGAACATCCTAAAGTCAGCATGTATAGTTACAGTCATGTGACATAGACGTGGTGATACAGCCCTGTGTTCACATGGCAGATACCAGAACAGAGACCAGAGACATTCTGTGTCCTGATGCTCTGCTCATCCAGCCTGGGCTTGAAAGTGAGAAGCCATGTAAATCATGTGGGCAGTGCATGCTAGCTTTTGTGAAGTAAAACAAGCAAGCCTAAGGACAGCTGATGGAGTGGGAGAAAGGGAGAAGTGAAAGCAATGGTAGCTGAAGAGAAATTTTTAAATAAATCTCCTCACATGAAACTCTTGAAGTTTGTCTGGCTGGAGACCATGTGTGTCACAGGGAACCTGTGAGGATTTGAGGCAACTTGCTCAACCAAACTGTATTTCATCACCTGAGCTAGACCATTGTTCTGCTATGGGTAACAGTGAAGGGTATATGTGACTCCATGGACTTTCAATTTACCAGTAAATCTGAAACATATCTAATGACCATGAGGTGCTTATTTTTTTACTATTTCCCCTTGAGACAGATTAAGCTCATCTGTTTTTATCTGGTTCATGTTCATTTGGCTTTATAAGCACACCTTTAGTGTTTCTGTTCAGCCACTCTGTGGTCTCTGGGTACATAATTCCTATTGACTTCAGAGGAAGTTAGATGTTCACTGTCCCTTGAAAATCTAGGTCTTAGTTTCCCATTTGTCAGAGTCAATAATACTCTTCTGTGCCATATTTTATGAATCTAAACAAAGTAAGCCAAGAATTTTGGGGTACAGTAGTCGTGGGACTGTGGAAGTGCATCAGATTAACAAATAAACATTTCCATGCAGTTTTCTATAATGGTGATGTATTTGTGTCTCATGCACTTGCTGAGATTGTGATTAGATGGTAGATGTCACTTTCTCCTTGACTTGATGTACCATTCGTGATTTTTTTGTGTGTGTGTGTGCAAACAGAATACCAATTATTGTTATATCTATTTGCACATTACATTTAGAAGTATGAGCTCTGTATTCCTGATATTTTCCATAGGAGACTAAAGTACCTTTAAAAAAGTTTTACTGCTCTTCATAGCTGAAAAAAACCTACTACATGTGAGTCTGTGAAAGTTTTCTCAATATGCAACATGGGACAATTCCACCTAATACATAAATACAGAAAAAAAGTGCTTAATCCACTTCATTTTCTATAGTCAATGTAAACTTATTCTTCACAACTTCCAAAAAAACAAAAACCTTTTTCAGATTACTACCCTGCTTAAAAATGTAGAAATAATTGGCAGTTGTAAAATGCTGCTATTTGATATGCATACTGTGACTGCAAAGACATTGAAATATCCCAAATCTTGCAAAAAACAGCCACACGGGATTGTCACTGGACACTTGGGCTGTCATGCAGTTGTTACACCATCCTCATGGATGGGTTTGGTGAATGTGATTATTACAGAATTGAGATCTGCCACTTCAAAAAGAGAAAATCCTTTCCCTTCCCTGAAGGGCAAATCTTTAATTAGTAACATTTCAAGAAATTTTTATTTTTTAGTGCTAATCCAATTCAAAATGAATGCTCGGTAGGAAAATATTCTACTTAGAATTCAGTAGAGGGTAGTTGCAATTACTCAGTTTATTTCAGAATACAATTTTACTCAACAAGAGGACACTGAAGGGTTATCTTTTTATTTATGCATTTCACAAATTATCTTCTCTCCATGTTGTTTGCTAGTGGAGGCTTTTTTTCAAACATAGAAAATGTATCTTCTGTTAGTCAAATGAGATGTAAGCAAAAGGTACATGAGAATTCTGAATTGATGCATTCCTATCAAGTAAAAGTTTCAGTTTTATCCTGAATATCCCTTTAGTTCTACATTTGCATTATTTTACCTGGCCTATTCAAAATAACTCTAGAAGCAGAATGTAAATGTGGGTTGGAGCAACTAGTTAATGGCATCTGAGACCCTTAATATTTTCTCTGAGAAGAGCTATCAGCAATGTAGCAAGTTTGATGGAGACTTTGGCAAATGGCAACATCAGATGGTTAGTATGCAACTGTGCTCAACATGCTGCAGCTGTGGCCGGTATCTGTATCCAGCCAAAGAGATGGGAAATGACATGGATGACTGAATATCAAATGGACAGTGATGAACTTCAGAGATGAAATACCTCTGGCAAATTTAAAACTATATATAACTCCTAGGATTCTCTCCTTAAAGCAGATTTACTTATGCTTCTGCTTCTTTGTAGCTGATGGAACTTCGATCTTCTTTTATCATTTGGGTTTTCTTTAACCCATCCTCCTAAGCTTTAGTATTTCAGCGTATTTACTTTCAGTACTTTTCTCTGATGTAATTCAGATATGCCCATCACCAAAATATTTTTAGCAACAAGATCATGACAGTAAACAGCTTCAAATCTTACAGAAAATTGTGCCAATCAGTCCTGGAAATTAAATTCCAGGAAAAGGTTGATGCACAGGGTAAATAATCTAGTGCTTACTAGGAGAGATTTTTTTAACATCTGTACCTTAGAATGCAGATCAAGTCTTCCACTGGGTACTTAGAGGATGTTGGGCCAGTATTAAGAAGAAAAGGCAGGTGGGGAGAGACTGGAATAAAATGAACCCAAGGACCTTGTACTTAGGGCTTTTTTCCTTAGCCAGCTTTTCTTGATCAGCTGCTTCTATGCTACACAACAGGTTGTCTATATCTCTTGACTTAATATCCTGAGTTAACTCCTTCCATGTAACTATCAGCCCTCTCGCCTTCTCATCTTTTGCTCAGTGTACAGAGCAGCCCTTGGTTCTCAAGACTTTCTGGTCACCTTTGTTCATCAAAAGTGGATTTTGGCTTTTATGTCTAGCTTCTCTCTGGGTTAAAATCTGCTGGTCTATTCTTGTCCCAGAGTAACCGTAGGAATGTCCTGTGCCTTGTGCTCTCACGGTATTTCTGGATACCAACAGCAGCTTGAATTTAGCATCTTTCATTAAAAGATCTGAAGAAATTCCTGCTGGACCCAGTAAGTCAGTGATTATACTCTTTTCAGTGTTAAGGCAAGCAAGCTTAAGAGGCCTCATGTGAAGTAACCAAGGTTATGCAGGGCGAGTGGCACAGTTTAAAGTAATCCACACTGGCCCTGACTCCTGGTTCACTTTTGTAATGCTGGTTCAAGTTCCTTCCTACCAAATCAATGCACATAATTCTTTCCTTAGCTGTTTATTGATTTATTCAATGAATTGAATAGAAGTGTAGGACTCATTAGTTGAGATCTTTACAGAGTATCTATAAAATTATCTAGATTCTTAGCTAGTGCATACTGGCACAGTTGAATCACATTCAATTAGTCTAAACTAATTTACACCAGAGATTTCAAAAGTCAATAAGGGTATGGGAAAATGCCCTTCTCAGTGATAATTCTGCTTCTTGGTGCACATGGTTCTTTTACAGTCCTAATTCTGACAAAATGCTAAGAGAAGCCAAATTAATTTTTGTTTTGTTCCATTTTTAAATTGGAATATTTTTTTCTTTCACAAATTGTTATTATTATTCATTATGTGTCCTTTGATGAAAAATGATACATGAAGAATGGTTTCTATTACTGAATTATTTTTGCACATCATGCTTAATTCTGCAAATGAAGCAGATAAAGTCAATGAGGCTCAGTTAAGGACCAAAACTAATTCTGAAAGCTAATTATTTTCACAAGAGAGACTCTTGAAGACTATAAATTAGGAGGTTGCTATTCTAAGAAATTTTGTCTTCGGCTGAGTTAGTTGCATCTCCAGGCGGGAGAGAGAAACAGGGAGAGGCCTGAGGCCAACCTGTTCCCCACCTGAAGGTCTGACTGTTCAATTGGACTTGCGTCACTATTTTTGAAACTGGCCAAAGTACTTTGATGTTTCCTCTCTTCTTTTTAAACCAAAATGTATCCATGGTACCACGTTGAGTGCAGAAATAAAGGGAGGCACAAAATGCAAAATGTTCCCCATTGATACATTTTTATTACCTCAGCAACTGAGATCAGCCTTTGTGTGCAAATTTACTTCAAAGACACTTTATTAATATTGTAACCAAATTATATGAGTCAGAATCACTCCTAGATTAAAGTCTGATAACTGTGGTAGATATAGACTTGACAGAGTAAGAAAGATAGAAGAGTCTCTTCAAGCTTAAAGCAAATGTCGTGACTGACCTTGTGGTGCACAGGTCCCCTTGGGACCATGTTAGCACCACAAACATTGTCAGGTCCAACTTTGGACCCAATGTGGTTTTGACCCTTTAGATGTGTGTAAGCTGCTCACTGACCTCAAATACTGACTTTCATAAGCCATTATGTATAGTTTCTATTTTTGTTTTGTTTTGTTTTTCTATGTGTTTTGAAGAGAATATTATTTTCCACGTAAAGAAAAATGAAAACATTGCACCGAGCAAGCAAACATTTTAAAAAACCTGTCTGAATGCATCTGTTTTTCCCTCACAAGTGTGTGTTAGGATTCTCCAGAGCTGCCTGAGGAAGGCAGATGTCTGATTCTCACTAGAACTTCTGGCACTTTTGAAGGTCTTAGGCTGTTATTAATTTTTTTCACTTGTTCAGATTCCATAAAGACCGAGGCAAAAAAAGAGCTGTACACGAAAAGCCACCAGGAGAGCATGTAATTAACTGAGCCAAGGAAATATACTTTATACTCTGAGCAGCATGAACAGTTGCTGCCAGGTTTGACACTTTGTATGTAGTCCTGGAACAGTTATGGCTATTTCAATCCTCTGCTGGGACACTGATGGTTTCAGGCAAAAACAGTTTTAGTCTGAGATGCATTTGTACAGGATGTCATCCAATGAAGTCCTCATTCATAATCAAGTAACAATACAAGACAGAAATAATAAACTTCAGTTGTGACTCTTTCTTTTTGTCTTTCTTCCTTTTTCTTACTCCTTCATTGTTACTGCCTTTCTCCTTCCTATTATTCCTTTATATCAGCTTGCCAGAGAGGAATAGTTTTAGAGTTTTCTCTCTCACACACAACTGGCCTGCTGGAAGGCAGCCCACAGCATCTCTCAGCTGTCATGTTCCTGCTGTTTTGCCCTCTTCCTCAGGATGGAAGTCCTCAGGAAGGCTGAGGCAAATATCACTCTTCCTTCAATCACTAGAATCCAAAAAAGTCTCTTCTACCTTCTCATGCTGACTTTCTCCAGATCCTTTATTTCTTCCAGTCCTTGCTCAAATCCTGAATAGCAGGACCATTTTGCAGTCCTGCATAGCAACCTTTGCTAGCTGTAGACTCAGTTGTACATCACATTAAGCCTCTGTTTTTATAGAAGGCATCATATATGTTTTTTACCTCTGCTGTTTCCCTGCCATTTTGTGCAGCTGGCACGATGTGTTGAAGAAGAATGACACAAAGTGGTTGGCTCTTTTCTTCAGTTTAATGTCTTTTTTTTTTTTTTTTTTTAAGCTTACCTGCCCCAGCAGCATCAGGTTGTCAGAGCATAAAGGAAAAAAATTCCTGCAGGGGTATGGAGGAGAGCTGTTAGGTTGTGTTTGGGACTGGATATAGCCAGGATGATATTTTTCCCATTATTTCCTTGAGCCATTAATATACCTGGTTTACAGCATATTAGTCTGCATCTGTTGTTCTGGTTTTCGACATGAATTTTTTTTAATGTTAATCTTGGTTATTAATGTGCTCAAATCCTTGAAGAGATATATAATTTGCTTCCCAGGCTTTCTTCATGTACTGCACATCTTTGTGTCACCATCCTTGCTACTCTGAGCTCAACAGATGGCTCTTTGAATGCAGGTGGTATTTTTTCCTGCTACTGGAAGAAATATATTTACTGCTCATTCTGGCACCCATGAAATAAATTGTAACTTTAAAGAGATATATTTAGAAATATAAATAAAATGCCTGTAAGAGTTATTGCCAAATTGATATTGAACCAAAGGCACCTATTCAAGTGATCAGCAGCCAGAAATGAAGTGTATGAGCCAAGAGTATTGAAAGAACCATTAAGAATGTTAAAAAAAAAATAAAAAATAAAAGAAGCAGATAAATCCTGTACTGTGATGAATGATAGCCAAGGAACATCTAATCATATCGGGGTAGCATTTAGTGAAATAACTCACCCAGACAAAAATGAAGAACATGGAAAAGATGGTGTAAAAATTATTGGAATGTTCTTTTTTTCTGACAATTTTTCATTAATCTCCAAGAAGGAATAAGGATTTATTTAAAACAAATTAAATTAAGTGGTGAGCACTAGAATATGGTTCCTCCTGATCTCGGTATGGCTATAAAAACACATTCTCAGCAACTGCATATTAAGGGTTTTAGAGGGTGTGTGTTTACAATTTTCCAACCACCTCTCCCTAATAAACCAAAATGCAGAACAGTGACTATGTTCACTTGGAAAACTGATCACTGCTGTAAAAAAATGTGAAATACTTGAGACATCAGGCAAATGACACACAGCAAACTATCAACATGTCTATAGGTTTGCAATCCTTTATTAAAATATCTGGATTTTTTGCTTGTATTGGCAACATGAATGGAACTTCCTGGATATAATTGTTATATGGAGAAAGTGGCTCTGTGCCTGTTATGAAAAACTGACTTAAAC
Organism: Xenops minutus; assembly: GCA_035221455.1. NCBI lineage: Eukaryota > Metazoa > Chordata > Aves > Passeriformes > Furnariidae > Xenops > Xenops minutus. The sequence continues at coordinate 24,345,671 of JAWWEE010000159.1, read as the reverse complement.
TAAGGAATATTTACCAACAGATGGGACCAAAGTTTGGCTTCTTCACTGTACAAATACAGATTTCATGGGGTCTTATCTCAACAAATGCTCATCTTTTCTGTTGTGTCCTTTAAGGAAGGTAACCTGCTTCATTTCTACTAGAGCTCTATTGATGTCACCACAGTTATGGCAACATAATCTGGTGATCTGAAAGCTCTGTGAAATGTCTCTCCCATGAAAGAGAGTTCTTTCTATGTGCAACCCGTAAGAAGAGAAGGAACATGCATTTAGTTTCAGCCATTTTCTGTAGTTGGTAAAAGCTTTTAGATTCAAGCTGGTTCTGGTACATATTTACTGATTAGGGAGCAGCTGGCTTGAAACTCTGAGCTGGATGAAATGAAATTTGCTTTTAGAACTTGAAAATTAGCTGCAAGCTGTGGTAAGGACCTAAACAATTAATTTTTATTCAGTTCTGTCACATGTTACGAACATACTCGAAGACCAACGGAACTGGCCACTCAATGAGCAAGAAGTTATTTATTATGAGCAAATGAGCATTAACAATTGAAATGTTTCTTTTTGCTTGAATAGTACATGAGTTCACTGATGTGCTGCCGCTGGCTGGTCCTGCAGACATCTACACATGACTATAATGCTCCTTTGGGGCTCAATTCCCTTTTGCTGCTGGGGTGCTCCTACAAAGGTGTCACAGGGCTACTTGTTGATACCAGTCCTTGCTAACCATACACAAACCACTCTGTACATAGTACTGGCAGAGGTGTCAGCTTTCATAAATTGCTTCTTTGTAAGGTGATAGGAAATTGTGCTCAGAAATTCTGGTACCTCTGCAAAATCTTCAATTTGATGCAGCTCCATTTCCTACCCACCTATCAGCAAGTTAACCAGTGGTCAAGAAACAAATGCATTTCTTATTTTCTCTTTTTGTTTCCCCCCCCCAGATTTCTGAATCGCTGATCCAGAAACTGAACCAGAACCTGGTCCATTTTGAGTTGAAGCCAGGAGTTCGAATCCTTGTCCATGCTGCCCATTTAACAGCAGGCTAGTATCCCCTTTCTGTATATACCTTTTCTGTCACTCTGTAGCACAGTAAGAAATATATTGATGGTAGTAGTGTGCTATCAGCTGAATTTTAAATATTTCTTATTTTTATATCACAATAACAGCATAGTGTGTCAGCAGATATTAAAATGCCTACTCTACCTCCCTTTTTTATATCATGCCAAAAAGATATAGTGGCTTTTACATCTATAGCTAATCCTTTTGTTTTCTTATGTGCTAAAACTTACTGGTTTTGTTGGAAATGTGGTATAAATAGCATTAGAAATATGTACTTCTTGTCTTTCTTCTAACAGCTAAGTAGCACCATGGCATTTTCAGCCTGGGTCACACAGTGCAAAGGTTACCAGCTAACCTTGGATATGTTCAGATGTTCTAGAGTCAGAAAACATTCAAAGCAACTAAATACAGTTCAGAAGCTGTTAACCAGTCTGAAAGACTAGAATCAATATACATATGCACAAAAAAAAAAAAAATAAAAAAGATTAGGCAGTTTGGACTTTAATTAATCCTATTTCAAAATAAGTCATCTCTAAAGTCCTAATATTTAATTACATACATCCCCGTCTATTCTGCATGCTAAAACCTCATTTCACAATGCACACCCTATTTAGCTATTACAAGAGATGGGACAAACGGATCTGTGCTCAGGATTCTTAGGAATTAATTTTCTCCAGGAGTTGCTGGTAATCCTGATCAGATGGTATCAGCTTCTTTTGATAACTTGCAAACTGAAAGCCTCAGCTCATTTGTACCAGAAAACAACTCTCCAAAAATCTTTTCTGGGGTATGAGCAGATCTGCCCAACCTGGTGAACATTTAGATATGACTACTTTGGCCCTGAATAGCCTGTATGTATTTTTCATAATATTATAGCTAAAAAGAATCACATTAGATATTCTTGGAAAGGCTCATCTTTACCCCTTGCTACTGAAGGGACATTCAGGATTTCATGTACAGGGAACAGATGCCACCTAAAACCACATATCCAGCCCTACCTTTATACAAGATGAATTTGGATTCACGTTTCCTGGTGTTTGTAGGAGCCTCCTGCAGCTTCTTAGAGAGCACTTCTGGACATCTCTGCATGAACTAGTGCACAGGGTCTCCAGCTGCTCCATCCATGGTCAGAGATGGCTAAAAGCTGAGTAGCTCCAGTCCTGAAACCATGTAGTCATGGGAGGTACTACAGCGCCTTTCTAGACTACTAAACCTTGTCTGCCATGCTGAATGAACCAAAAGGCAGGGTCTATCAGTGTGGCATACTGCTGTGCTAACAAACAGTACAGTCTCCAAGGATGCACTGTTCTGTTTCTTGCTAGCTCAAGCTGAAGCAGAGGGTGCTCAGCTCAGACAAAATCTCTGCTCACCAAAAATGCACATTTTTATTTGTATTTACATGCACACCAGGAATGAGTACTTTTTATTTATCATAGATGCAAACACTCATTTGTTCTGCAAGGTAGGCTTTGTTCCGCTTCTCTTAGAAGCCACTGGTGACTGATTGCTGTAACCGGCCTCGCTATGTCCTGTAGGAACACTGCAGGATTTTGAATCTTGCAGAAACAGGATTTGGTAAGAATGCAAAATGAGCTTGGATGGACAAACTAGGTATTAAAAAAACCCAGGGAGCAGCCACTGTGAGGTCTTTGAGGGAATATGGTTCCTTAAAAAGCTTCAGAGGTCATGACTATTCTCTGTCCAAGTAAAAGGCTCAATGTCATGACATCAAAACTTGGGAATACTTTAAAATTGGACAAAAAGTCACAAGACATTTACTTCTCTGCTGAAAGCTATTGTTTTGGTTGTCAGGAAATAAGAATTGTCCTTTGGACATCCAAGCTTTTACAAAAAGTTAAATAAAATAAAGCAGGGAAACCTGGAACACGAAACAGCCACAGATGTAGTCCTTATAAAACACAATCCAGGGGGATGTACATGGTGCAGAGGTGCTGCTCTGGTCTGTGGTATCCCATCTTTCCCAGCCTTTTCACTATGACTTTGTGTTGAACTCTGGAAGTTCTGGGCTGTAGTTGGCTGAACCACAAAGCTGAGCATGTGTTTTTGTAAGTGTACACATATATGTACACCTGCATTAATGTTGCCATACCTCAGTGCACATGTATGTTCCTCCCTGTGTGTGCATGGCCATGCACAGCAGCAATTTCTGCAGCAGAGAAGCTGCAGGGAACAGAAGTCCAGGTATCTAAACTAGCTTGGTGTGGATATTCAAGCAGAACCTGTAGAAATAAGCCTCTGTGTGTGTTTGTGTGTTGTATCTGAGCATGTGCATTCTCTGGAGCACAGAAGAATAAGAGGCATTGGCCTTAGTACATTTCATAACTGTCTTTATGTTCAGGTCACACTGAAGGGAGGATTAGTTTATGGCAATTATAGACAACAGATTGTAATTCAGTCATCATGTTCATTCCTTCTTCTATGAGATAAAAAACAAACCAATGTGCCCAACCCAACAGACAACAACCTCAACTCTAAGGCAGAGTAAAATATGCCAATTCCTTACAAGCAGTTAAATAGCTGTTTATTACCAGGCTCTCAGTGCAGCATTATAGAGAGAATGTTGAATGATGCTGGATCTGAATCGGTTGGAGAGTCACTTTGTCATCCCACAGAACTGCAGAGACCCACAAAATTACAGACATAGAGGAGACAGAGTGGAAATATGTGAGGAATTCATAATAATGGATTATTTCATCCCAGTACTTCAGCTTTCTGAGGACAGCCTTCTTAGTGTGGAAAGGAGAAGGTTTTTCACTTGTCTTTGTAAATTTTGGCTTTATCAGTCTGGGTGCAAAGCTGAAAAAATATGTACATGTAATGTGTGTGCCTTAATATTTGCTTGTTTGTGGGTGTGTTTCCTTGTGTGCACATTTCCTCTGCTTTAGGATGGGTTTATTCAGTGCATGTGAACACATGCAAGAGAGAGAGCTTGTGTTTGAAAGTGGTTCAAGTCAACTTTCACTGCCTTGCAGAGGAAGGCACTAATTGGGCCATATTCTTTGTGTAATGCCAGAGACAGTCAGTGAGGACTGTGTGTTAGCTCTTTGTAATGCCACAGCTACAGCTGCGTGTCTGATTACAGGGTGTTGTATTAGTGTCTGTATGAACAACTGACACTACTGAACCTGTGTGTGAAACTTTTTGGATGCTGGATGCCTTTCTGTTTTGTGTGTGTCTGTGTGTGATAGAAATTCTATTTCATACAATTCACTTTGTGTTTCTGGGAAATCCACACTTCTGGATAATTTGGGTGTCTTTACTTTGCAAAGAACTATGACCCAGTTGTGAGCAAAACTCTGAGAAGTACAGAGAGACCCTGTCTGATTAGGATTGATTTTGGTCGTTGTTTTTTTGTTTGTTTTTTCTTGATCCTGTACATTGTTTTGCATGGAAGACTTGTGCAAGAGAGAGTAGGGCAACAGGGGAAGAGAGTAAAACATGTTCAGAAGAGTAGGAAAGGGATAAAGGAAGAAAATTAAAATGTCAGAGGTGTGACAAGAGCTTGCCATGGATGCTGACGCAGTGTCTTTGAAGGGCACTACCCTTCTGGTCGGGAAGTAGCAGGACTGAGCAGAAAACAATGCATTAAGTGAGCATTGTTGTTTCAGTAAAACTGAGGAGCCAGTTGCTCGTTATTCACTGTGCATTGGGAGTTACCCAGCCTAGCTCTACACAAAATAGAAAGCCAACATGACAAGTTTGCCCATGGGTAGCTCCAGGATCAGCCAGAAAATGTCAGTTTTGGTACCCAAATGACTTCATTTACAACTTAGATAATTCCAGTATGAGAGAGTGTGCTTTAGGCAGTCATCTCATAGGACAGAGAAGGCCTGTAAGGAGAAAGCTATGGAGCTTCGCATCAAGGAGCGTGTTTAGCACCACAGGTGATCTGAACCTGGATTTCTTCACAGGTGGATTAGAAAGGGAGAGAAGGCCTGGAGATGTGTGAACAGATGAGACCTGCTACAAGTGCAATAAGAGGGGAGAATGAACTGTTTGTCTGGAGGGAGCAGCTTGCACATCAGGGTGGGGGTGGCTCTAACCTTCTCCTCTCTTGCAGCTCCCCTAGTGGACCTCACTCCCAGTCACAGTGGTTCAGCTATGCTGATGCTCCTCTCTGTCGTTTTTGTGGGACTAGCCGTGTTTGTAATCTACAAGTTCAAAAGGTATGACCCTCTCTCAGCCATTGCCTTCTCACCATTGCTGCCTTTCACTGAGGTGTTTGGGGTTTGTTTTGCTGGGTTTTCTTTTTTGCAGTGAGTTATTTCTTGGTTTGTGAAAGCTGATGCTACATACTCTACCAGAGTACCACACAATGATGGTTTCTGTTAATGTTTTAGGAAGATTCCTGGCCTTAATATATATGCACAGATGCAGAATGAAAAAGATCAAGAGATGGTCAGTCCAGTCAGTCAGAGGGAAAGCATACCTAATGTCCCTCAAAGTGAGCTGATGAGCCATGAGCAACTAGTAGATGAGAAGTTGGAAGTCCACCCCATAGGTAAATAACTTGCAGCATCCTGCAGCTGGTCAGACTCTGACTTATAATTGGCTAACCTTTTTCTCAACCTCCCTCCTTCCCATATTCCTGCACAGTCCTCTTCCCATCCTCTTCTGCTGCAACATTAGTTTTGCTACAGGAAACCTTGCTAACTCTTCCCTCTCCCTCACTGCCATGATGTGATGAAAGGGAGGGGAACAACTTTAGGCTTTTTCTCTCTCCTAGTTGCTCTACGTAGATTCCCTCCCCTTCTCAAAAAATCCTGCTGGCACTGTAATTTATTTTGCTGGGGCTGATATAGTTGTGGGGCTAAGCCCTAGATCCAGAAGAACTTCAGCCACCCTCACCTGGAACATGGAGGTGAGCGAGTGATTTGGTAAGTCATATCTAAAAGCTAAATATCTACTGATGTTTTGACTGCTGGCGTCTTTTTGCTGTGCCATACCTTGTTGCCAGCAGCAATACTAGTCTGGCTTATTCATAGATAAATAGAGTAAAACCTGGGATCTCCGCATTGGACATCTGGGTTTGCCCTCAGGCCAATTTCTGACACAGGCCTCTATGGTTGAGTATTTCCAAAAGCAGGCTGCTGTTAGACCTAAAGTGAACAGACTTGGAGAGGGCATTCTGGAATAAGTCACACATTTGCTTATACTTACATGTTTTCTGTTACCCTGATGACAGTAGAAGTGTTAGGATGGAGCAGGGAGGTTTTAGTTTGGAGACATGTTCTGCTAAAGCCAGTGTTGCTTGGGCATTGCTTAGCCTCACTCATGAGGTGACAGTTCTGCAGGCCCAAACCGGAGTGCAGTGCAGGACCCTGCAAATAAGGACATGGAGCTATTTTAGAGGGATTAAAAGGAAAAGGCTGCCCAGAGATGTGGAGTCTCCTGTGGAGACATTAGAAACTCTCCTGGACGTTTTCCTGTTCAACCTGCTCTGGGTGAACTTGCTTTAGCAGGGGAGTTAGACTGGATGCTCTCCAGAGGTTGATTCCAACCCCAGCCATTCTGTGATTCTGTGATTTAAACAGGAGTGAAGCATAGTTGTAAGAGATCTCTTATTTGCACAATTTCATCAGCTTAAATAAACCTTATCTCTGACTGGAGCATTCCTTAAAATGTATGGGAGTGTTTGCTAAAGCAGGTTTGGAGTCATAGTTACTGTAGAGAGGGAGCAAGGAAAAAGGAAATTAAAAGAGGGAATGTGATATGCTAAGACTGTGGCATGTGAAACAACCTGAGAGGAAAAATAAGAAAGACTCTTGATGAAACATATCTAAGCTCAAAGCTCCACTGCAGTCAATACTGATCTCTCCTCACCTGTTCACTAAGGAGATCTTGTAGCTATTAAAAGCTTTTGAGCAGCTATTCATCAGCAGACCTGGACATCGCTGCTTAGCAGAACACAGGATAGAGTGAGGGGACCAACCTTCCCATGTGATATTTCCCAAACAGAGCAACACCAGGCCACAGTCCAGAACCCAAGGAAAGAAAATGCAACCAAGGTAGTCTGGACAGAGGACTTCCAAAAAGCTTGTGGATCACCAAGAGGTTTCAAGCCAAGACCCGGAGCGGTGGGTCCTAAACTTTAACAATTCTTTTTTAGTTTTTTTTTCTTTTACCCCCAGAAACCTCCAAGGCAAAATTGATGTAAGATTCTAAGGGAGAAACACCCAAGTTGAAGCCAGGAACTCTCTACAGCTGGGTGGACTTTGAGCCTCCCTGCTCTAAAACAATGTAATGGTGGTGGTTCATGCTGTTCCAGGAGCAGGGAAAAACATGTCTTCATGGGTCACTCAGACTGAAGCAGCAAGTGTCAGTCACCTGCTAGCTCTGTTCAAGGTTCCTTCAAAACTGCTCTTGCTGTTGTTGGAAATTTAAACCCTTGAAGCCTCTAGATAAAGAGAAGTCAAAAGCAAACTTTGGGGTAGGTTTTCAATTAGTGCAGCTGTAGAATTTCTGGCTTTCTACAATAGCCAGAACTTTATGTGTTTCTCAGCAGTGCTACTGGACACTATTGAACCAGAAATTGGCTTTTTACAACTACTTGGTTTGCACCTGTAACTGCACTAATGAGCACAAAAGTTAAATGTGTGGGATGCATCAACTCAGTTATGTATCAAAAGGAATCAGTCCAACAAACTTCCTAAGAGCATTTTTCCATCCTGTCACTAAAATGAATGGGAAAACTGAATCACAGCTCATTGGCAAAATGAAAAGATCTGGACCTAGGTGTGAAGAGAATAGAAAGTGCAAAGGCTCTTCACTGTCTTATACAACCACCTCATCTGTTTCTGGAAATCAGCAATTTCTTTTTTAATGAGTTTTCTTTCTTTTGGGAAAACAAAGCAAGACAGTAATTGGGTGTTTCTCTTTTGTATGCTTGCTCAGAAACCATTTTTTTCAACACCTTTGACTAACATTCAGGAATCCTTCCTTGGAGGAATGTGAATTAATGTCCCTGCATCATTTAATTTTCTCTCCAAACTCTGGCAGCAAAAAAACCCCACATTCCTATTTTCTTCTTGTGAGCAAATGCAAAGCTTAAGGTTATTTATGAAATCTCCAACACCTTATCATTGCAAATGAGTAACACTTTTCCTCTGAGGACCTCAACCCCTCCTTCCCTCCACCCCTCTGCTCTGGTCTCTCCCTCTTCTGTTCAACATGGGTGAATCATCTTTATTAGCAAAAGAACAGGACATCACCTTCAGTGTTTTGAATGACATGAAAACATTTCTGGGAAGAATGTGTCAGTCTGGAGCAGCTGAATCCCAAAGGCCAGAAAGGTGATATCTTCAAACACCTTTCTTGGCTAAATATGCTTGTTATTTACTGACTCCTATTTTGTTCTTTCTTTGACACAGGAAGTATTTCCACAGCGGCTGAGTCCCAGAGCACAAAAGAAATCCCTACCTATGTAAATGGTTGAATTGAGGACACCAGTATCTGTATCTAAAAAAGGAGGAGAGCTCACTACATTTGGACTTTTTAATTCTTCAGATGACAAAGGGTTTTTAGCTTTAAGCCTGTGCATGTGGACATTATACTGAGACCATAGTGGAACGGCATTGTACAGGTGTTCAATTTTAGTGGGGGGTGGGGGGAGAGGAACTGGTACCACTATTCACTCCTGCGGCCCTTCCCCTCACCCTTTCACTCTCTTTTTTCTGATCTGTCTCTAATTTGTAGAAAATTCATAATGATATAGGCCAAGAATATGCATGGGGGTCTCTTCTTTAGGGAGAGGGGTGGGCTGGGATGTGGGGGCAGAAGGGTTGGGGGAGGTGGGTGGGAGTATTTAGGGTTCTTGGCTTTAGATTTAACTGCTCTTTTAGCACTTTGGGCTGCGGGAGGGCTAGCCACCCCAGCAGAATTTCGTAGGACACACGAAGAAATCACACTGGAGTTTAAAGGCACTGAAAATATTCTTGGTCAGTCTGGTTTATGTCTTTGTTTGGACTCTGCCCTTCATTCCTCTAGCTGCAGCTGCTGCCTGTGCCCTATGGCTGCAAGAAGGCTGAGCGTGAGTGTGGATGTTCCCAACCACAAGTCCAGGCTCCTTCTTATACAGCTTTCTTAGTTTACTCACACAAAGCATCCCACTGATAGTGCCATGGGAAGATAACTTTGCCTCCTAACCTTGAACAGAGCAAGCATGCATTGCAGGCAGGGAGGGAGGTCTGTCCATGCTGCAGTAGCAGGACATAATTGACAGCAAGAACTTACATTGTACTTTGTACCAGCCTCGCACCTTCAATTTTGGCTAAGACATAGCCTTAACAGCACCCTGAGCTCCATGTAGTGCTGATGACTGAAGTTGTCTGGGGTAGTCCCAAGATGCCTCTACATTCTGGAGTGACCCCAAGGCTTGTCAGGTTTTTGAAAGACATCTTGTCCATAGAAAAGGGAGCAGAGAAAGGTCTATGCACAATTTCCTATGACCTTCTTGGCACCCCCATTTGTTGCAAGATCTTGCCAGTCTGGGCAGAAGAGGGAGGATTTGATCTGAGACTGTTGCCATGCATTTTGAGCCTCAGCACCACAGGACCACTCTTATACAAGATTTTATTTCCTACCAATAACTTAAGTTTGTATCTTACACTGCAGCTAGAAATGAGGCTGTAGGAGGTGTTCATGAAGACTATGCAAGGGAACAGCAGGAAAGCAGGATTAGCTGCAGCCTAACCCGTGGTCATTGCAACTTGATTTCCAACCCAACTCAGGTAAACCTAGCACCAGGATTTTTGTTTGAAGTGTAAAGAGAGAAAGACTGTAACCAATGTACACTTGCTTACCCAAGTTAGGTGAAGGCAAATAGAGGCCACTTCATAATCAGTGAGATACACTTAGGAGGCATCCTGATTCCTGGCATCTGTGGATTTTGTTCAGTAGACATTGGACATGGCAACTTGAGTCAAAAACAGGAGAGAGCAGCATTGCTGGTGTGGCCCAGAGTCCCATGGTAGGGATTTGGTGGTGGTGGGTTTGAATTTCTCTGTCACAAACTGGGCACAAACCTAAATCAACCTACTTTCTGGCAAAATAAAAATGATACCAAGAACATTAGGCCCATAGTAGTTAGGGCATAATCACAGTAGAGAGTCCTCTGCCTCTTTCTGTAGTTTCTCTGAAGACAGAAACACAGCAGTTTGTACGGCTTTGCTATTGTCTTTGCAACTACAGCTTTAAGAAAGATGGGAAAGTTTTGGCTGCAACTGTATAATAGCCCCCACTGAAGTCCAACATTAGCCAACTTATTTTTATAGTAAGCCAATCAAAAAGTTTTCTTATAGTGTTGGAACTATTTCTAATTTTAAAATTACTTTTTTTGATGTACTTTTTCATCTTCTTTTTTCCCTTCTGTTAAATACAATGTAGCGTAATGTATAATTGCTATTGTTTATTGCTTTTACAGTCATATTTATTAAACAGATTATGTCTCTACATGGAGGCCCATGTTTTTGTTGCTTATTTTAGCACTCTGTTCCTTACTGGGATCACTAACAATATTAAAACAGTAGAAAGTCAATAATTTCAAAAAGAAAGAGGTGTTCAGTAGAAGTGGGAGAGGGTGGTGATAAATAGGGTCTTTATGAAAATATAGTTCCTAGAAGCAAGATGCCAATATTGAGGTAACTTCCTCAGTCCTCAAAGTTCTTTATAAAGTTTGGTCCTGTTATCTCCATTTTATGGATAGGGAAGCTGTGAGATGCTGAGTTGCAATGCTGTTTTTCTGGTTCCCAAACAAGCAATTGTAGAGCTCTGAGTAGTTCCCTGGAACCTCCAGCTCTGTTTCCTGACCATGGTTATCCTTCTGCATACACAGTCTCTGTTAAAGGTTCCTTTAAAATATCTTTTTTGGCTACACTTTTGCCAGCACTGATGAAGGAAGGTCTGAATTAGTAGCATTACAAATGCTACTAATTCACACTGATTTACATGTGAATAAAATGAGGCTTAGGAAGTTTCTGTCAACTTGCATATGGCAGTGGATGCATATTGCTGAGAAAAAAAAAAAAGAAAGAAAACAGACTTTCGCTGCTTTTTAAGTCAGGATGCACTCACCATATCGTTCTACCTCTTGTAACTGAATCCTGATTCAGTTCTCTGACTTTTTTTGTACCTCAGGATATGAACTTATATATGCACATAAATAGTCAAAGATCTGGGGCTCAGATATATCAACAACCAAGGCTGTGGTATGACATATTACAAGTTCAGGAATAATGACTTTGCTCATTGGAGGAGTGTGTAGTTTTCACCTCCTGGGCAAATCCCAGTTAATTCCCATTACTAGCCTAGAATTTTCAAGTGGACACTGAAGTTTCTTCATTCAGGCTGGAATGGCCATAGTGCAGGTGACTCAGTGATGTGTGTGTAGACATAATCTGCTTTAATAGTTTAGGTGCCCACCTGAATTAGCAGGCATCTGTTCTGGTCATAAATAGTAAGTCTGGTTTCGGCAAGCATCTCTCTAAAGCATTTTCAGATCGTTCTCTTCAGCTTGTTCTGTGTCCTGAGGCAGAGACTGATCGTTATTTGTAGTTGTTGTGTTCTGGTTTGTATAACAACACAGCAATTCTCTGCTAATGGATGAATACTGAGACAGTAAACAAAGAATGTACCAAATACTTATAAAACTCAGTATGAATTTTCTCTGATGATATTATCATACCTTGAGGGAACAAAAAAAGTTTGTCATCCATTGTCAGAAAGAGGAGAGAGTTAAAATATGGTTAAAAATTCAGATAAAGTATTTTCCTAATTTGATGTTGATTCACTACTATCATCCTAACTGCCATAAAGCAGCCATAGAGGTGGAACAGATATTGCTGTCAGAGAATTTATACTTCACCTTGCAGGCCATTTGGGCTAAGATACTGGATTGCCTTTCCTGAAAATCAGTAGTGTTCAAATACTTTTGAAGACCTGGGCCTCAAACAATTGCTTATCCTTAATATGTGGCTGTGTTTAATTGCCTAAACTTTTGTTGGAAAGCAAGACTTTTGAAGTACTTGCTGAAATGCTTATGCAAACAAAGCAGGAATTTCCAGTGACACTAAATGAACCCTGTCTTGGTCCTGTCGACTTCTGCTGAGAATTTCTGACAATTACATTTAGTCTGGTACCTCGAGCTGATAACAAGGGATTAGTATTTTATCTGTGTGCTGTCACCTCTCATTGAATGCATGAGAAGTTTCCTTGTCACATTATATCTGTAGGTACATTCAGAGTTTTAAACAGTACCCCTGATTGCAGAGCTACCATGTTCATGATATTAAAAAAGAAAACTTGATTTTCCCTCACTTAATGAGATGCTGTGCCTGCATTTCTTCATGAAACAGAATCATAAAGCATGTGAATAAATAATACTTGAGCTAAAACAGATCCTTTTAATTTAGAGTGGTGGTATGATCCAGGCCATAATACCCAGAAGAAAAGACTGAAGTCAAATTGTTTTCTAATTGATAACATCAAAGTGCTATCATGTACCAAGTCATTAGGCTAAGAGATATATTTCATCTGCAGTTTTAACTTCAGCTTTTTCATTTTCCTTTTTTTCCTACTGGGGAATATGGCTACCTCTTACTGTGCTGAAAGAGGGATGTAGAAGAAATCTGTGTTTTGTATTTCTCAATGTGAGAATTTCAAGATGTCTTCCTTCTTGATTGCACTGTGATGCAGCCACCCCCGTGCTAGGTGCTGTATGCATCTTGGCTGTAAAGGTGAGAAGATAAGGGAGCAAGTTTTCTCAGCATCTCTATATGGCAGATTGTGTCTCACATTGTAATCTTGGGCTATTTTGATGAGTGGGCCTTAACCAGACCTCCTTTACGTGAAAAAAAGCACAGCACTGGGGACCTCTGAATGAGATGGACAGTCCAACATCTAAACAGCCCAACTCAATATAGGATTAATGACCTGAACACTGGGAGGTGCAGAGACACTTGGGAGACCAGCAGCTTTTCAAGGCAGTAGCTCCATGCTGTTCTGTCTGTGCCAAGGCTTGTTTTCTGCTGGGATAAATTAGAGAGATTAGAAGTTTGTGCTAATTTATATTGTTTTCTCTAGGATTTCTTTGAGCTTTTGTTAGCAGAGAGAGTAACATGACTAAAATATATCCAGCCAAACATCTAACCTTGATTCTGTTTGGGTTTGTATAATGACCTCCCACTAAGTTGTAATAGCTGAATATGTGTAAGCAGAATAGGAGCCCTACAACTTTTGTATTTCCTCAACTTTCCTGAGGCTGTAGCACATCCAGCCCTATAGACAAAAGTACCACTAACAGTGACCTGGATATTGCTTATGTTGTGCTTCATATTAAAAATAATTGTATAGAAGGATCCCAAACAGAATCATCAGTCAGACATGAGGTGCTGTATCTACCAAATTTCAGAGAAAATAAACTGGAATCCCAAAGTTTTCTGGGTTTTATAATCTTTTACGGAGAAACCCTAAGAGACAAAGATGCAAGAGAAGGAATTTAGCAAAGATCTTGAGAGTTACAATTGCCTGCCTTTGGTGCAACATAGATGCAAGGAGAAAATCTCCCTTTTTGGAACAAATTCGTCCTCCAGCCTTCCCTAGTCAAAGCTGAGTATGGTGGTGTTTCTGGGACTGCAGCTATCCTCACAAATAATTGCTTCCCAGCCCAAAAGCATGAGCCACTGGTCCCATGGACTTCATCATTCCTTCTTGTGCCCCCCATGAGGCAGCTGCAGGGCAGAGATCTGAAACAAAAATTGGATTGACAGCTGCCTCTTCTTGCTGCTGCTGCAAAGAGATGAATAATGAATGCAGCACATTTAAATGTAGTGTTACAGGGAGAAAACCTGCGACTATTAACCCTGCCTGCATGAGAGGAACATCCTGATTCGACTCACTGCTGAGTTGAATGGGGCTGAACCCATATCTCCACACCAGAAGGGTCTGGGATGAATCATGGCTTCATCGTCTTTGCATGTGGGTTTGCACTGCAGGCTAAGGGTCCCTCCTGGGTCTGCAGAGTCCTGCTCTTGGCATTTTGGCTGAAGCTGTAACCTTTCCCTAACCTCTGAAGCAGATAGCTCATTTGAAGTGATCTCTGCCTGATGTCACCTCAGGTGAGTTGGATAAGGCTCAGCACTGTAAAGAATTGGATGCTGTACATTGTGTGGAATATTTACACCAGATATTTCAAAGCAAATAACTTTTTCGCACATTCCACACCTGCCTAGTCCCACCCAGGGTTCAAACCTATGTAATCCTCCTGTAATACCCTGGAATTTAAAATATGTCTGTAACAGAGACCTGAGATTTCTTTCATTCCTTCTGTGGCCTTATGTGCAAGGTAAAGCTGCGTGGTCTGATCTGCAATCCCCTAAACAGCTGCACTCTGGAAAGTGCTTGCTCAAGAGATCCAGAAGAAGCATTAATAAACACACAGACAAAATCCTTCAGCCTCTGCTGTAGAGTCACGGGATGGGAGGGACTGGGCTTGGAAACACTGATTTCTTAAAATCTTGGAGTGGGCTGTTCATGGAGTAGGTTTTCCCCTCCTGCCACACTGGCTTGTGTTTTCCACTACTGATGAACTTGCAGGAGTATCATTTGGTTAATTATTTATGTTTCATTAGTGACTAGAGGCTCTGGCACCACCAACTGTCAAAGGATGAAAGACAACTTGATCCCAAAATAATTTGCAGCTCAGGAAGGAAATTTTCAAAGACACAGAAAGCAGTTAGTTTCCCAGATGATGTTTACACTCTGAAAAACAGTACTTTAATGGACAGGATAGAGGCCCCTCATGAGTCCAGAGGCTTTTCTTCCTCACTTGAGGTCCTAAATTCAGCAGTTGTGTTATGAATCTCACTTGGCGTCACATTTAGCTAAACTTGGACCAGGGTTAGAGCCCATCTGAGATTGGATATATAAGAGGAAAGCTTTCTAGTTAGTCTGCTAACAATGCCCCATCCACACAGACTCATTTTTCATTACTCAATTGTTTTTCCCCATGCCTTTATGCCATGTTGACCTGAAAGCTGACCACAGTGCCTGCTGCTGTGGCCCTTCCTCTCACTCTGTGAGGATACCCAAAGACCCCACAGGCTTCAGGTGGCCTTGGTGTTTATCTGTAAAACAGAAGCACTTCCTTTACAGGAGTTTTTAATGTTCCTTCAACCTTTTGAGACAGTTGCAAGAAGAGATGTTTCTTCTAAGGCACAAGTCAGGGTTATTGGAGTTAACTTCAGGGGAAAATAAACACTAGTTTATTTTCAGAAACACTTTGTTGCTGAAAGTCTCCAAGCACTCCGTGTATGTCATGATATAGGAGGATTACATTTAGCATCTCTTAGCAAAAAAATTATGTTCCATCCACAGTAATATATTTTGCTTTCCTATTAATTCAAACATTTTTATTAATTAAAAGCAATGATTCTTTCCCCTTTAATTATTACACCTTTTATTTTCTCTAGTTTCAAAGAATGTTCTGCTTTCAGGGAGAGAAAATTTACCTTCAGTCCTTAGTTTTACTTGAACTTTTCCTTCATCTATGTAACACTTTTTCTAATTATCCTTTTTAATTAGGATGAAAATGCAGAAAGCAGCCAACCTTACTTTTTGAGTTGCTTGAACTAGATTAAAAAAATAGATTATTGTATTGGCTTCCTTTTGATATTCTGATTTCCACATTTTGCATAGCAAGATACTAACATGATTTTTTCCAAATCTTGGAGAAAAAGAAAACCTCTACTCTAGAGAAACAAATAGATAACAAGGACATATTACAAGCATTTCTAGCTCTGGGGTTGAATACCATTTTCAGATCTTGTTCTTTTCAATAATATTAATGAAAAATCATGCACATATTAAATGATGGAGAAGCTAGGACTTGAACACCTGGGGAAATAACAATAATAATAACTGAAAAATAGCATTAATAATAATAATGTCAAAAGCTCCCTTTTTTTTTTTTTTTTTTTCCTAAATGATACCTGAAAAAGTATTAGCATCATGTCTACAGAGAATCTCCACCAGCTATCTGCAGACACCTGCTGGTTGGATTAACTGGACACTAGCTAGCCTTTGATTTTGACATCTTTGAATATATGAGTGGTTTTCCATTGGACTGTAAAGTGTACAGTTAAAAGGAGAATTTTAGAAGCATACTGTGTGTGAATTCTAGTAATATTTTTCAAAGAACTAAAAAGGCTTTATTTTTCCTGAAGAACAGACAAATTTAAAAGATTTTTTATAAGCCCAGCTTTGAGAATCCCTCAGACTCATCAAGGCCTCTTCTCATATAGAATTTGACATCAGATCTGAAAGATCACAGGCATCAGAGACAAACAATTCTCAGCTGGGAGAGGGGCAAAAGGCAGGCAATGGTGAGAGCAGAGTTTGTGAGCAAGGTGTGTTTCTGTGTGAAGCCTTTTGCATTCCTCCAGCCTCAGTGTGGGCAGCTGCACTGTGAGGGAGCTTCGAGAAGGACTGATGCTCTTTTAGATAGGAATTGCCATGAAGCAAACCCTGAAAGTGCTGCCTGGAGTTCAACACCCCCTGTTCACCTACCAGAAACCCCGTTAGTCAATGAGTGGTGTCACTAATTCCCACAGTGCTACAAAGTTTCCTCCACAAGACAGTTTCCAAAAGCTGCTGCCAAGGAGATTCCTCACGTCTTTCCAAGCTGACCCTCATTTATTGACATCTTTTGCTGATTAATTCCTAAGATAGCAATGCTGAAGAGTGTTATGCAAAACACTCTTCACTGACATTAGAAACACCTCACTGCTGAGATTTTTATTTTTTTTTTAATTCAAGTGGCATTGGAGAAAACCCCCAGAACAATGTTACATTATTTTCCTAAACATCAGATATTTTTTTTTTTTTTTTAAGAAATCAGAAACTGTATTTCTTTTTAGTGTAAGAGTTCTTGTTTTCTTTCTTTTTTTTTTTTCTATGTCAGCATCTAAAACCCTTTTAGAAGTGGAAAAATAAAAGCCCATTTCCTTTTATCAGAAGATTTTAATGATTAAGTTTGCCAGACTTCTTCCTCTTCTGCATCTTGTTCAGTTCTAAAACACTGGCATATGAACAGCTTGTAGATTTTGTGATAAGTAATACCCTCACTATAAATAATATTTATAATTGCAGCCAAAAGGTTCCTCCTAGAAAAAATGTCTGTGAAGCCTGAGGATGATTTTTACCATTTTTTTCCTGTTTGATTGTAGTTCTCAGTGGTTGCAAACATGGTCCTGATTATCATATTAACCAACAAACACAGTAATTACTGAAAGACAAACCTGCAGATTACTACTGGATTGAAGTTAGTGAAGAATCCCATTCTTAATTAACTGTACTAGAATATTTCCATAGCCTGAAGAGTCATAAGTAGGTCTTGTTTTTAAAATCCCTTTCAGCTAAATAATCACTTAACTAATTAAAAATTAAATATCTTAGGATATTTCTCAGGGAATAGCCTTTAAATACTACTATAGTATCATCTAGGGAAATGGTTCTTGTTTTTTTTTTTCTCAGCTATGAAAAGGGAAAAAAAAAGCAAACAAATTTTTTTTTTTTTTAAATTTGTTGTTGTTTTGGTTTGGGGGGATTTTTTCAGTGTTTGTTTTTGTTTTGGTTTAGTTTGGGGTTTTTTCCAATGTGAATTTTGCACTTGGCCACCTTGGAAACCAGCATCCTTCATTTGCCCACTGACTGTAAGCATCACAACATTAATGTACCTAGATCATAGTTACCAGATTCTGTTTCTTTGCTTTTCACAAATGCTCTGTCACTGCTGAGAGACCAAACCAGTGTTCTCTCTTTCAATGAATGACAATTTTTTCAAAGAATTATGGTTTTGGGAGCAGAGAAACCAGAATGTACAGTTACTTCAGGAAAATTCTCGTTCTCCTTTTTTTTTTTTTTTTTTTTTTTTTTAATTTTTAATTTAATTTTTAATATATTGGTTTTACTAGAACAGAACATGAGCCTCACCAAGCTTTTTTATTCATGAGTGCAGAACAGCAGTGAAGGAGCTGTCTGTCTCTGTGGCTGAGGTGCCCACAGCAGCCAGCAGTGTTCCCTACAGAGGGCCCAGCAGCGTCTGCATGGACTATTCCCTGCCATTTTGGAGCAAAGCAAAAAAAAAAAAAAAATTACCTCTCAGTTTTAAACATTTTCCAAAAGAATGAACCACAGGAGAACTCTTCTGGAGCCAGTGCTGCAGGCACTAGAGTTGGGAGCCCCTCTGGACAAGCCCATTCAGCCCCACAAACACAGCGCTTGGATGCAGGATGTGCTGGGTGTGGGTCTACATTGATGTACTTACACAGGCAGGGCTGGGAGCTGAAGGGAAATGCAGAGAGGCTCCCACACTTCTGTTTTTCTCTGGTATGAAAGCTCTGTTTCTCCCAACTCTTCCAACTCCTACTGGTTATCTATCTCCTGTGATTATTCCACAATGCATCATTCAGAAAAGATGGTCCAGGGCTCTTTCAAGAAACACTTTCTGCAAAGATGCTTCTATTGCGAGTGGAATTAGTAGGCAACCCACGCTCACCCAGACTCAAACATATCCTCAAGGGCAGTCATGGCAAGAGGCAGGAGCTCTTGAAGGTGTGCTCTTTCTCAGCCTACTCTTCATTTCAGCAAAGAGACAGGGAAGATGGAGTGACTGTCTTGAGCACAAAAAACCCACAACATGAAAATTACAGCCCACTTGCTGCTATGAGCTTAGTGGTGTCTACCTGAGCTGGAATATTTAATTTAAAAACACATCTAAATGAAAGCATTAATGTCTTCTTGGGGTAAAGATTCACTTTCAGAAGAAAGTGAATCATGCAAGAAAATAAGTAGTATTATACAAGGTTCTGTGGAGGTTTCTCATGACAGAAACCCTATTCAGCAACCTGATAAAACATCCGTGTAGGAAAGATGAGTCCCTGGAGGAGGTCTGGAAGCTACCAGGACTTGTCTGAGTTTGTATACCAATGGTTATGACATCACATTTTTCTCCAATTAATCTAATGACAGGATAGGGGGAAAAAAAAAAAATCAGTGGAAAAGCAGATTGGAAGCTAAACTTTAAATATTCACATTCAGAAGGAATCAATTAGTCTTAATTCACCTGTTTTTAAGGTTATTTTTTCTTAAATGTCCTGGATTTAAAAAAAAAAAAAAAAAAGTTATGATAGAGTCTGGAAAAAATGTTCTGTTGCTTATGGAGGCCATTTTACTGCTTCTTGAGCAATGCCATGCAACCTCTTGTGAGCAGGACATTGGGAAGGAAAAGGCTGTAACAAC
This sequence comes from Xenops minutus, assembly GCA_035221455.1. Classification (NCBI taxonomy): domain Eukaryota; kingdom Metazoa; phylum Chordata; class Aves; order Passeriformes; family Furnariidae; genus Xenops; species Xenops minutus. The sequence continues at coordinate 24,326,300 of JAWWEE010000159.1, read as the reverse complement.
CACTACAAATTCTGCATCCTCAGGCAGACAGCCTACTGATAAGTCGTTCCACAAATTAACCATAGAAATCCTTCTTTCTGGGAGGTACACTAAGTGAAATGAGAAAAGCACTGCTTAAGTAACAGGATCTGAACACTGATGGTCCTGCTTATACTTCTACAGTAGCTTTTCACCCCATTTTCATGCCTACCTGTCATCCTCCCTCTGGTAATTACTTGTTCACCAGAACAGACTAGTTCAGCTCCCAGCCCAGAGCACTTTGTTTACCCATCTCCGAATGCTCTGAGGGTGAAGCGCTGCTTTGTAGCATTTGTCCTGGTATACATTGTGCTCTCTCAGATCAGAATTACCATGCTGTGTTGTTTTTGTTGTGTTTTTGCTGTTGTTGTTGTCGTTGATGTTTTGCTTTTTTTTTTACGTTGTTGGGATTTGGTTGTTTTGTTGTTATTGTCATTTTTGGTTGGTTTCTTTTTGTGTTTTGTTTTGTTGTGTTTTCCTTTTTTGTTTGTTTTTTTTTTGTTTGTTTGTTTGGTTGTTGTTTTTTTTAATCCTTTAATCAAGTCGCCAGGAAGAAATTTTAGCAAGACAAACAAAATTGCTCAATTATAAAACGAGAACAGACCTCACCCTGCCAAATTTTCAGCACGGTAGGGCTCTGCCCTTGTTTTGGAGGAAGCTGAGAGGATTGCAGTGATACGTGCAGGCAAACAAGAAGTCTCCGGGGTGATATTGCTTTAATCACTTCAGTGATGAAGAAAATCAGGCTTTGGTAACTTGTCATGTAACGAGCTCATGAATAAAAACCAGTGAAGCAAAACCTGCTACATGGGGCGACTGTTACTTTCTAGAAGTCCTTTCAACTTAATACCTGGAGGTTTAGCTCAGTTTGTATATAATTCCACTATTTAGTCATGACAACATAAAGAAAGATAAGAGTCATTGAGCCCAGAATTGCAGAACCATGTACATCCCACAGGAGAGAGATCTTCAGCCATGGATACATGTTGCCAGCTGGGGAAAGACCAAGTGATTTCTGGCCTTCCAGATAAGGGAAGGCCTCAGTGCAACAAGGTCTTTTCAGTAAGACATGGCAAGCAACTGCTTAAAGTGATGGGGTTTCCTGACTGCTTCTGCTCCAGCAGACAGACTGTGAATGAGCCTTTGGTCTCAGCAAAGAGACGGGATCTGCTAATTATAGTCTGCGTGTTAATGTGACCTTTGGCATTAGGCAGGAGTACTCTAATTAGGTTGCTCTCAGACCTTGTGCATTTGTGCTTTCAGTACAAATTTCTGATCCTTCTCTGCTGTCTGCAGTGAGAGGCTGCGGTGCAGACACAGGGCTTGGTGAGGTACAGCTACAAGCAAACATGTTAGTAAGCAAATGAGACACCAACTAGAATGGGAAAAAGTGAGGAACGGTCAAAAATCCTACCTCTGTGGCTGTCGTTGGGAGATTGTCTGGATTTTGTTCCATTTCATCATCCATATTATCATTTAGAGGGCATCTAATGACTGTTCAGACAAGATATTTTAGCTGTCAACACATTGCAATTGACCTAGAAAAGGTCAATTTATGTCCTACTGAAACCAGCAGGAGCTGATTAAATACGCAGCAATTGTGGCAAACAGTATTGAGTGGGAGAAACCAATGTCATTCCACTGGCAACTGCAATAGAAGCCTAACAATTTTCAGCTGAAATCACCCAAATGCTCTTGAAGTGCACTGGAGTTATAACATTAGCTTCAAGAAGCTTCTAATCAGCACACAACTGGATAAGGCATAAAATTAGCATGTTAGTCTTCAAACATGGAAAAAAATATATTGGAAATGTGGCGTTTTTTTGTTTGTTTGTTTGTTTGTTTGTTTCATTTAGGCAGATGTGATTCCTCACTACCACCGCCCTTCCCTTCATTTGTCTTCACTTCTTTCCTTATCAGAATGCTAATGTAATGAAGCTAACTCACTTTGTTGTGGTACAGAAATTACAACTGAATGCTTGGAAGCATAATCTCTACCTTAACAAGGACAGAAATTAAAATAAAACAAAAAAAACCCTAAACCCCAGAAAAATGTCAAGTGACTTAGCTTAAGCAAATGCACAAAAATTATTGATAGAATTTTATACCTTAATAGCTTCATCTGACAATTTCAACAGCAGCATCAGAAAAAAATGAAATGTCTTGCTTTGTGTTTGCAATACTGGATGTGAGGGGAAAAGGGAAATAGCACTATGAAATGCCCTAATATTCTCAATTTAGATGAATACACCCGAAGTACTGGGAATGATGAATATAACCGAGAGATGGCAGCAGTTCATGCACTGTTCATTTACTTTACTTTGCAACATTATTTTCTTCCTATAAGGTACAAGACAGTTAAGTTGTGTTCAGCTTGTGGTGCAAATTGTTTCCATTATTAAAGGAAAGGAGGGGCAGAGACAAAGGAGAGAGGGAGGAATAGCCTGATGAAGGGATTTGGAAGTTTGTTTTAGGCACACATCCAAAGTCTCTTTTTAGAAAGAAATTATATCAGTTTGCTGTATAAAAGAGCCAGCTCCAGTTGGAAATCTCTTATGGCTGTACATGATGTATACTTACTCTACTAAGTCGTGGAAGTGTGGTCTGCTATGGTTTTAGGTCCATAAATTTACATCACATTTTCACAGATGAGGATAACTGCTACCACCTGGAAAACTTACATTTGCTTTGAAGGTGGGATGCTCTAAATGATGCTCCAGTGAGCACCTTCAACTTTACTTCTCCAAGGAAATAAACTGCTTTAAGTTCAGAAGTGGTGTGCTAATGCCAGAGGCACAAGGCTCATGTTTGCTTACAAATGTGCATTAAAAAAGAACCACCACTACCCCACCTGTATACACTGGATCATTGATTTTGTCTCAATTATGCATACTCCAAGGCATCTCTTCCCTCAGGACTACATCCTATAGGGGCTAGACACCTTTCAGTGCCTTCCATCTTTTTTTAGCTATGAAAATGTGACACCTGCAAAATCTAACAACTTTTTTTTTGAATAAGCAATATCATAAGAAAGTCATATCAATCTCATTTGTGAGGGTATATTACATCAAAGAAAATGTGGAGTGGATGAGGCATTGCTACAAAAGTTAAAAGAAAAAAACTGCAGTGAAAAATCACATAAAGGACTGAACAGAGCAACAAAGACATGCTCCAATCCCTGATTATTTCAAGGAGGAAAAATTTTCATTAAGATACTGAGTTAAAACATCTTGTTAACATCAACTACACAGTACATGTCTGGTGACTTGGAAAAATCCTATTACATCAGTAGAAAACTTAGATCATAGCTCAGTATTTCAAACATATACAGATAATAATGGACTTGGTTTATCTGTCAGGTAGATGACTAGATAAATATTCAGAAAACCCTAAGTTCTCACTGGACTAAGTGCCTTTGCATTGTGATCAGCCAGGTCTACTATCACTGTCTTTCACAGTGTCAAGGAATTATGCATTGTTCCCTTCACTACACCAAAAATACAGGAATGGACATGACAAAATCCAGAATGCAGATATTCCACCTGAAGTGGCTTTAGGTATGGTTTAATCCCAGTCTGTGGAACAGATAGGTGAAAGAGAAGTATTGCTCAAGTACCACAGAGCTTACAGTCTGGATGTGCTGGGTAAAAAAGGAGCCTTTTGCTTGTGCATATGTTTAAGCACTGCAAATATACATTCATTTAGACCATAGATCTTGACAGCATGGTCTGGACTGAAGCAGAGTGGTGCAGTGCTGCCTAAATTTTGCCAAAGTCCTTGAGAAAGATGGTGATCCAGGAAGAGTTTTCTGAGAGTTTTGCAAATACTGAGACAAATATAAACTTAAGTTCTCCAAGTACTCTTTGCTTTAATGATTAGTGTATGCATGAATGATGTGGAGGATCTGCCCTCTAGTTCCTTTCTCTTCTGATTTTTTTATAAAGGGATGAAAATATCCAAAGTCTTCATGTCTTATCTGTGTGCATTGTTGCATTGGGATTCACAGTCAGGTTTCCTCTTATTTGCTTCCACCATAGATTTTGCATTTCAGACTGCATAGTGATTTTATTTCAATAAGGAAAGGGTAGAGCAAACCCAATTGCACCATGCTGTAGTCCAGTGTACTCATAATTCAGGATCAAGACTTTGAATCTTCCTAGGCCAGAACTCAAATTCCTCATTTTTAGAGTGGTGACTTTAAAATCATAGGTATTCCAAAAAGAAGGATACCACAGCAGTAAATTTCTTTCTTAAAGCAGAGTAGTGCCTCATGATTGTTGGTGGCCAACTCTATGTGGTTGTTCTTATAGTATAGGGAGCATTTCTGAATATTTTTCAGAAATTACCATTTCTTCCACTCTCTGTCAAGAACACAGTTAAATAATCTCAGGGACTTAATTCATGTGCTGTCATAGCAACATAGCATGACATGAAACACTCATTTCTTCATTTGCAACTAACAAAAGCAACAAAGCATGGAGACTGGAACTACAGTAGATTTATATAAAATACATTTCTCAAACAAATTCCAATGCCACTGATTTATTTTTTTAATCTAAATGTGTCAAAATTTGTGTAACGAATTAATGTGCATTAAAAAATGGTGCAAATTAGCACTTCAAAATTAATTTAATGATCAAGGCTCTGCAAAATCACTTGAGAAACTTTTGTGTCATCATGACTTTACTTCATAAGTAGTGTGGTATCCTTAGATGCTTGTTTACAGGCATTAGCTATTGTCAAGCTACAGTTATTTTCAAAATTATCATGGGCCATAAATTCTTAACTTATTACAGAGGTCCTATTCACTTTTTTTCAGTCTTCCAGATCTTTTTTCTTATGCTAATGTAATACCATTGATTCTATTAGGGGCCAAAGTATGTGAAACTGTAGTACCTTCTTGTTGAAGGGAGTTTGAAAAGGAATAGTTTGAACAAGTCAATACACTACTGGAATAGGAATCCTAAACAGCAGCTTTTCTTGTTGTAGCCCAAAGTCCCTCTGAGGATCCAGGCATGGAGCCACCCGCTTGAGAAGCCACGGATGGCTACGTATTGTGTTGGCAGCACCAGGAACAGCACAGGCCACTGGTCCTGTCTGTAGCTTTTTGCTGATATCTCTAGTGCCATGAAACACCTTGAAAAGACCTGGGACCTTAGAACTGACACTCTTTTCATCTGCATTGCTGGATTTAGCTCAGGATGAACCTGGCAATAACATTTCCATGCTTGTATAAAGTCCTTACGAAGCTCTTAATAAACCTGGAAGGAATGTCCCATGGACCTTTATTACAGCAGTGAACCTTCTCAGGCCAATTTCTAAGGTTTCTGAGATATCTGTTGGAGAACTCGGCATTATCACTGAGCATTATTGTTCATTCAGGCAGTGAAAGGATGTTTAGAAGTCCTGAACATGAGCAAAGAATTCCTGTAAAAACATCAAATGAAATTTAGGTGAAAAATGCAAAGCATGACTGTTACTGTTAGGTGAAAATCAGGGAATATAGGAGGGAAAAAAAAAGTAGGCTGCGAGATCTGCAGTTTTTCAGTAGGTCTTTTCATATCGTCAAATCTATCTTAGTGCCAGCAATGTAGGAAGTCAGTGGGTGTCTGATTATCATCTCCTGAAGACAGAAAAATTGCCATTGTAACATTTTTTTTAAAAATCAGATGATTTTTTTAAATAATAATTGAGTGTATATATAGCAGCTTTCTTTGCTTTTCTTTTTTTTTTTTTTTCTTTCATTTTCCTCCACCTAGCTTTCTCATTCAGAAGTTTCCCCTTCTCATACCATTGGCAGCCTGTAATAGGAATAATGTATTTGTCTTCAGATTAAGTTCAGTATGTGTTTCTGAACTACTTGGCGGGGGGTGAGGGGAATCCCTTTGTAATGGCTTCTAAATAAATTCAGTATCAATTTAAACTATTAGAGAAAATTAAATCAAAATAGTTAGGATATTAAAATACTTTGTGCATTTCCAATCACTGGTTTATTGCAAGTCTGGATCTTTTCCAAGGAACAATAATAGAATGAATACATTAGAATGTTCCTTCCACTTAATATGAGGGCATTTGCTCATGGAAAGATGATTGATAACTTGCATTAAACACAAAACCAGACTGATTTGCAGACATGCCTGAGGAGGGTCTGGAAGGGAAAGAGAATAAATGTCCCATTAACAAAACGTTACACAGATGCACATTCACACACACTAAGCGTATTAACCAAATAAAAAAGCAAGCAACATAAAAGCTTTCATAGCACCTCTTCTCATTAGAAAAATATACTAACCTATGCAATGTAACTGCTAAATACACTCTGGCATGGGGGAAAAGAGGTATTTGGAGATTCTGATTACTCTGAACCAGTTCAGAAAACACTAAGAGCAGGGTACAGGGGGAGATAAATGGAAGTTGATTGAAGTGTCAACTAAGTTATTGGCTCTGTCTTTTTTCTTATCCCTCTACCATCCTTCTTCACAAAGTGAAGAATGATGTCTTCAAAACTCTGTAGCCTGCTGGGACCAGGAAGCATAAATAAACTGGCACTGTGCAAATCCTCAGTCTCTGTGAGTTTCCATGCTCTTCTCTCTGCTTCAGAAAGAGCCTGTCTCCGATAGCTGTCACATTTAGTCTTAGGGCAGACTCAAGTTTCCAGCCTTACAGGTGTTTGTTTCAGGCCCTGGTGTACTGTCCATGGCAGGGCTGCAAATGAAGCCCAGCCTGGTCTTGGGCAAAATATGGGAGGCTAAGCAATATCACTTGAAGGAATCTCTGTATATTTCTGTGACTCTTCAATGCCTTTCTCAGTAATAATTTTTCTAGTTCCTTCTGGGACAGAAGTATAATTTACCATATCTTACTATTAGCTTTCTTCTTTCTTTTCCTCCCCTTTAAAGAAGATAAGAATTGCTATACTGTATCAGATTAGGTCTGTGTATCTCAGATGGTATTCATTAATAGATTTTCAGGGAAGAATATCAGGAGCAACATAAACATTCAGTCACTGTGGTACAGTCCTTCATCTTCCTGAAGAGAGAATGAATAGCACAGCCCTTTTCTGTTCAGTAGAGCCACTGCTTTGGCAATCAGGTGTTCACAGAGTTGCAGTGTCACACAACGTGCCCCATGTAGGCATTAGAAAAGAGTCTTGTTCCTGCTGCAAAGGTCCTTGCACCTTAATCTCCTACAGAAATCAATCTGTGTGTAAATAATGCAACCCAGCAAAGACAGAAAGGGAATGAAGAGCACTAGACATAGCTACAGGATACATAAATGGGGAAGAGAAGAATTCTGGTGTAGTGAATTTGAAACAAAGATAAGAATTCTTGAGTCAGGTGAACATGATACTGCCAACAAAAGACTCCAGTGAAAAATGTGTATTAAACAAGAGAATTCTGAGTAGAGATCACTATGCTGGATTTATCAGGTATTTAATAATGCTGCAGTCACTACAGAGTATTATGTCCAGGTCTGGTGTTTGCAATTCAGTAAGGATATTGCCTATTGGTCTGAAAAGAGGAATGAGTGAAGCACTGAAAAACATGCCCAAAGGACAAATATTTAAGAATTAAATCTATTAGTTTATAGAAGGGATGGAGTAGCTTCAGTCCATTTCATATGGATTTCAGTGGGGAAGATGAGTTTACTATTGAAACTTAAACTGATAAAGCTACAGTAAACCCAGGGATTAGAATTCAAAGTTGAACAAACAATGTGTGATAAGATATACATTTTTAATAGGGAAGATATTAATAATTACAACAATGAAACAAGAACTTTCACAATATCACTGGGCAATTTTAGATTACCATCAAATGCTTCTAGATCTTGCTTGCTTTTTTTTCTTTTCCAAAAATATTATTTAAAAAGACAGTTAAAGAGAATGTAGTTCAAACTAGTTGTAATATCCACATTATACAAGTAATCCCTTAGAAGTGCACTTTGGGTCCCTTCTAGATTTTATAATGTAGAAGCTGATGACTCCTAAAATACTTAAGGATGTTCAGCTGCAGTTAGTAGAGCACAACTCTATCTCTTCAAACATATTTCAGTGCTAAAGCAAAGCAAAACCATATGTGATGCAGTGGGCCATTGATATTTGAAAGTAAATCCCTTGGGTTTTAATTTATATGCCCTAAGATCCCTAGTTTAAAAATGTGTTTCCTTTCTTATAAGTCACCACATAACTCCCTGCTAATCCTCCTCATTTACATTGAATATTAGCTTTATGGAGAATGGTATTAATTAATCCTGCATAACTATAATTTAGTGGCTGGGCTGCACCACTGCATGAGTATTAGCATGGCACTGGGTGCCAGGTTATCAGATCCATTTTCTGTGTAAGTCCTATTATGTTCTGTAGGACGAGCATGACGCACAACGAATTTAATTACACAGCTTTGCAATCAGCTTGCTTGTAAGCCTGGAAACTATCTTCTAATCGTTTCACTTTATAGAAAGCAATGCTTTCTTTGAAGCCACTCTTGCACAGTACTTGACTAGCTGCTCTTTTTACTTGGATACTAATTATCGGTAGTAGCCAATGACTAATGATCTTTCCTGCAAGGTCATATCCCTAGACTGACACCAAAGTTTATAAACATTCTCCTAAATTGGTAATGATTGGTAGTAAAGATTATGATTTACAGCAAACAGCTCATTTGCTGAATAAAATATAAATAAACATATCATAATAAAACTAATATTACACTAATTAATAGCATGGATAAATAAATAAAAAGAAACAGATAAATAAACAAATGCAGTCTTGACTTCACCTAATGATGAAGTGTGATGCTGCCCTACATCACTCTTCCCAAAGGGATGTTACACTTTAAGCACTGTCCATTAAAAACCTGGCTTATACTGCCAGGTCTGGCAGTGACCTACTTTAATGCATCCTTCCAACTTTATCTGCCTGTTCCCTCTACTGCTCTTCTTTGCTCAGTATCTCAACACCAACACCCCCAGCAGGAACTCATCCTGTGAGGGTGACTCTCAGATGTGTGTCAGTACAGTCAGTGGATGCAAGGAGTATTTTGAAGGGGTACCTCAGATGTACAGTCGAATGAGTTGTCCTTTGGAAGTTCTTCCCCAGGTAAATATACTCGTAGTTTTGATGGTTTGATTAAATATTTCAAGTTCATTAAAAGATATGGACTTATGCCTACTTATTTCTCTTTGTCACTTGAGAAAAAAAAGGGTAGCATACTAAGGGAGGTTTTTAGGCAAAAATATTGGGATTATAAATGTATATATCAGCATATTTCACCAAGAAAGGAAAAAGCAAGCCAAACCAAGTGAAAACAGTCAGATGTGAGAAAAACAGCACAGGAGTACAAAGGGAATGCTGAAGATTTTCCTTGTTTCATTATTTATATTTCCCCACAGTGGCAAAAAAACACACATTCCTATATTCCATATAAAATATAATGTACTTAATTGATCTAAGTAATTTCGAGGCTGCTGAATAGCAGAAGCCTCCAGAGTGGAATACTCTGACTTAATGATCACATAAAATTGCTCAAAGTGTTTTTAATGTCATTGTAATTTCTGAGTTTATTTAATAGTTGAGGAGGAGAGAGGGTAACATTAAGAGTCATCTGCATGGTTTGCGTGACTGTATATAAAAAATGAGACATGTGTATGCCACAAGTACCATTATTTTAAAATGGCTGCAGTAAAAATGCAGTTATACTGAGCATTTGCTTTAGGCCATGACACAGTCTAATTAGAATGATGTTGCATTAGGATTCAGGACACCTCAGATTTGTTTCCAAGTGTTTGACCTTTTAACAAGTCAGATATCTTTGTGATTCCACCGATTCCTTCCTCTTTCTTTCTCAACCTCATCCATTCAGTTCATAAAAACTTCATCCAAGAGCTATGTAGTTGTAATCCACTTTACATCTGCAGTAAAAAGACTTCTGTATATATTTTTATTTAATACAGAGTAACAGAACAGTCTGGCTTAGAAGGGACCTTAAAGACCGTCTAGTTCCCAACATCCTGCCATAGGCAAGGACACCTTCCACTAGGCCAAGCCCCATCCAACCTGGCCTTGAGCACTTCCAGGAGTGGGGAGCCGCAGTTTCTCTGGACAACATGTTCAGTGCCTCACCAGCCTCACTGGGAAGAATTTCTTCCTAATATCTAACCCAAATCTACTCTCTGTCAGCTTAAAGCCACTGTCCCTTACCCTATCACTACATGACAGCATACAATGTTCATCTCCAGCTCTCTTGTAGCCCCCTTAGGTACAGGAAGGTGCTTTAAGGTTTCCCCAGAGCCTTCTCTTCTTCAGGCTGAACAACCTCAACTCTCTCAGCCTGTCATCACAGCAAAGGTTTTCCAGTCCCCTCATCATCTTTGTGGCCTCCTCTAGACTCACTACACCACGTCCATCTCCTTATCTTGTGGACCCCGGAGCTGGGCATGTACTGCAGGTGCGTCTCATGAGAACAGAGTAGAGGGGGAGAATCATCTCCCTCACATGTTGCAAACAGCTGCCTTTCATCTGAAATCATCCAAACCGTGGTAAATTTCAAATGTCTTTTTTTTTAATTCTCATCGGCTCAAGGCCAGACTCCCTTACAGATGAGGGTCAAGACATTTGCAAGCCAGAAGTGCAAAGCCACTGTGGGTCTATCTCGAAGCACAAGTGGAAGCTGTGTAGGAAGTCTGCATGAACACTTGTTTTGGTGCAAGTGGCCTCACTGATTTCAGAACGCTGGTAAGTGGAGTATCTTGTTGGGTACCTTTATTTTCCTCAGCCTTGTGTTTGCCTGCTGTTGAAGTCTTTTCCCCAATTCCTACACACACAGTTCAGAATAATTTTGTCTTAATAAAACAATAATTAAGATTTTAAATCTAATTCCATACTCTACTCCTTATACCCCTCTGCTCTGTTTGAAGTTATTTTAATCTCCTCTCAACCTTGCCATTTTTTTTTCCTATTGGACTTGTCTAATTTGGCTCCTTTCTAAGTCATGATGATATCCTCAAGATACCAATTCATAACTTCCTCATGTTGAAATTGTTCATTAAAATCTAATTTTTACCTTGTAATTCTGACTTTTTAGCTAATGAAATCAAAGTAATTATAAATATCCATCTTGCAACATTTTCTATTGACATTTGAATACAAAGACTCAGAATGGAAGAAAAGCATCACTGGAGAACCTTCCTGTAGCTGCAAAGGAAATCAGCTCACTCATAAATATATAGATTAAAATTCACTCATCTAAGTTCAGCTCAATATTAACTTTATACTGCTATTAAGGTTTGCCTGAACATGAACCATAAGGGACCATATCTAATTTCACATGAGGTATGTTTGGTTTGCTCAGATCCATTATTTAACAAAGAGAACTGAAATGCTCAGAAAGGAAAGTACGGCTCATGCTGTATTTGATCCAGAGTTCAACAAGAGCTTTAACAACTTCCAAAAGTATTAGAATATATTTGAGCAAAGAATCACTGAGGAGAACTTTTAGTACTTTTTTTCTAGTCTTATTTTAGTTGATGATTCTAGACTAGATTAATGGCTGAATTTCATGGGTTTACATTGTACCAAGACTCTTGTGACACTAAATAGCTACCCCACAATCTTATAAGCTTATAAAAAAATTATTAATATTTTTAAATTTTTTGCAGCCCTTGCTAGAAGTTATAGATACTGGTGGATGTTAATATACTGGTGCAACAGTTTGAAAAATGTAAGCATGGGGAAGGACAACCAGGCTTGTTATAGGTTAAGGTATTATCTCCACAGGATGGGGAAATGATCCTGGTTGCAAATCTGCAGTGACAGATCCCTTTAAGAAAGTGTAGTGTCGGTTCTGCAGATAGACCATTTTAAAATAAACTTTGGATTATCACAGGTAAAGTATTAGAAGGATGATCAAATAGTTACATTCCTATTAGAAAAAAAAAAAAAAAAGATTTGTTGAAGCCAAAATTATTTATGTGATGTAATCTATTTGTATTGTGATCTTTTGTATAAACGTTCTGTTGTTCCATGCCTAGTTTCTTGCCAAACTGCTTTGTGAAGTGTGGGGATATTCACTTACTGTTTGTGCTCCAGTGAGGCAGCCAAACCTCAGATTGCCTTGCAAATGGGCCCTGCTGGGCTTCCAGATCCTGCCCACAGAGCCAAGAGTCTGAATGAGCTGAAATCCCCAGCCCAAGGCAAAATTCATGTCCTGACTCTAATTTATAATCTGAGAAGCAAGGAGGTTTCAACTCCATTGAGACTGGGAATTTTTTTAAAGATGATGATAAGTGAAGTTTGACTTTTTTTTTCTTTTTCATTTTTTTGGATCTAAGAGCTTAGACTCCTAGACTAATCTTTATTCTATTTTTTCCACATTATACAAAGAAATGCTTTGATGTTCCATATATTGCGCTTTCTTCCACACACCTCTCCTCCCCCTGCCCCTCAAATGAAGCAGTAGATATAGTCACTGAGGAGACAACTGCTGGGAAGAGCAAAGATGCTAGACAGATATTCTTCACTCACAGTGCCTCAGCCACAACAGAGATGTTCTCTCACTCCATATTTTACACAACAGCTCAGAAGATAAGTTAGTCTATGAAGGCAGCTCAAGTCATCATTGCCAGTCCCCACAACATACAATTATTTTGATCTATGCAATCTGCCTCTCTGATGAGATGTCTCACAGTAAAGACAATAACCACTAATATAACTATTTAATTATTATAGCTAGATGACTCTAAATTAATTTTAATCAAAAGCTTCAGGATCAGCTGGTTCGATATTTGTTGGCAAAAATACTCTTCTTGGCAATGGACAAATGGATTCACAGAACAATTACAAGGGAGTCTTGTTTCAGACCCTACAACAGTCAAAGGAAAGTATTCTTTATGGACAGTAAGTCACTGCAGAGAGAACGGAGAATGGTGTGATTCAGTGACAGACATCACAGAGTCCTGCATGTAAGAGCATGTTCAGGCAAGCATTCCCTGAAGATAAGGATAGGCTGATCCTCCAGAAACTGGCAGCTGCAATTTTTCAAGCCAGAATCCTGAGCATTGATCTGCAGCTTTTTTGTGGTAGGTGCTGAGGAGATAACTGGTGGGCTTCTAACAATGTTTGGCACCCAGGATTGCAATGTCTCTGGATTCATAAATCATTAGCTCCTGTGTAAACAACATAAGAATTTCATCTTGTAGGAGTCAAAAAAGAATGAACCTAACACTTCATACTGCACAAATGTCTGTTCTATTTCAAACCAGGGAATGGTTAACCTCTATGGCACCCTGGTGACTCTGGTTTTGCTTGGAGTAGTGCAAAAGTGTTATTCTGGAAGCCAGCTTTCTTTTGGAAATGAAAAGAACCTGGAAATTACTGCAATTGAGTATTAACATGAACAAAAAAAGGATCAAGCAAAGCAGTCTTAAAACAGCTATCATTTACTTCTGTTGCTAATTTAGTAGTGTTAATGCACTCTGTTTCAGAGGCACATGACTTTTCCAGAGGATGTAAACAAGAGAATAAATAATTTGAAAGCATTGGACTTGGAGAATAGTACTTAAAATATTTGGGCAGAGCTAGTGGGAAAAGGATATAAAAAAATAATCTGGACCTTGGAATGTCTTTGTTTCCTACTCATTACTCCGTCAAGAAGCTTTTGTACCAGGAAAGACTAAGTATAAAGTTTGCCAGGGCAATTAAGCCAAATCAGGTCCACAGTGCAACACAGAGCTAAACAAAGAGTAGATAGGATTATCTGGTGTCTTCCTCTGAGCACTGAGTTCTACAACCAAAATGAACAGATGCCAACGTGTTAGCATGCAAAACCTTGAAGAAGAGTTAATATTATTGTTATAGGACCAAAAAGGCAGCAGAACTATCGACAGTTGACTCTCAAGTCCACTCAGACCTATTTTCTAATTTTTCTTTGAACGATTATTCAGACTGTCTTCTGGTATCATTGGTGGAGAGTCCACATATCCATGCCAGTGTCCTGAGTGCTATTGCCAGCAATTTGTGTAATTCATTAAGGAACCATGATGGGTTTTATTTAATTTATCCTTCTATTCCATGACCTATGATGCAACTCTCTATATAATACCATAAATCAGCCATCCCCTCTCACCAGCCTTTCCCCCAAGCTTAGACATCAAATGTATGTGAAGAAAAGATCAAGAAGCAGAACATAGCTTCATTTTTTTAAAAGACCATGGCTGGCATCATCCCACCTAACTGTGCACACCTAAGAGAAAGTTTGTTTAGGGAGTCTGGTCACCTTTGGCACCTTCTGTCTTCAGTGAAGAGACACACACATAACTGAAGAGGTTTTTTGATCTCAGGTGCAGTTTCTCCTGTCGAGGTTTTTTTCTCAATTTCTTGCAGTAGAAGTGCATCATTTGAAACCTTCTTTTTCCCGCTGAGTGGGAACTGATAGTCTGTGAGTTTTGCATTATTCCCATTCTCTAGCACATTATCCCTATTTCTCTCCCTGTGGACCCTCAAATTCTTCTTCTACTTGTAACTTTTTTTTCATCTCCCATTTTCTCTGTATGCAATATTTGGTTTTTACTTCCCCCCTCATTGTACCCTCAGCTGTTCTGTTCCTTTCTCTCTCTGATCATGTATTATGCATTTAAGTGAACATTGTTTTAAAAGTCAGTTTTCCCAAAACTGGTCTTAAAGAAATTAAAAACTGGATAGAACTTAGCTACTGATATTATATTTGGTTAATTCTGTTAACTGAAAATAAGTAATTTTTAAAATATATATTTAAAAAATCATTACAAATCTTTTCTTTGCACTGCCATTTTTCGTCAAAAAAATGAATAGAAAGGAGTCTTAAAGCTAAAAAATATTTTCTCTGGAAAAGAGATTTTTAACTTCTTATGTGACAGTAGAAGAACTCAGGTCTAGAAAAAAAAAAAGAAAAATCTCAGAACTATTAATTTCAAGCTTAACAAAATTCCTCGGTGAGATTTATGAGTATTTTACTGGTTTTAGATTCTGTGTTTGTGTTTTTATAGGTTTGTTGCCATTAAACTGTGAGCAATTTTTTAAATCTTTTTTGGTCTACTGCAGAAGTGAAAGATCTATTATTCACCAAATTTTGTCTCCTGTTCCTCCTTTCCCTTCTATTTTTGAATTGTCTATTTTCTCTTTGTCTGGCTGCCATCAGTATTATATTGTCTGTACATGATCTAGTCCAGCCTCTCACACAATAGCACTCAGTGGTCTATAAACACTAACAAATTAATGCTATATTCAGTGGAATGAAGCAGTGCTGTTGAAAGAGATTGAGGGCTAGCAATAGAGAAATCATAGATGAATTTACAATGTGATACAGCAGCAAAAGGAAGGGAATGCAATCTTAGGCTACGGTCGGAGAGACATTACATTATGGAGAAAAAAAAAGCCAATAATTTTCCTCTGTACAGCTTGACTATGACTGCACCTGGACTATCACATTCATTCCAGGGCACTAGAAGAATTATTGACAAATGGGTTTCAGAGAGAAGTACCGTAGCAGTTGATTTACTGGGAAAAGTTTAAATGAGATAAATAAGACATCTGTATTCCTCTGGGCAGCACAGGACAAAGAGCAGCATAGCTAGGAGCAAAGCACGTGCTGCCAAGGAGGATTGGGATGTGAACAGGCTTCCAAGGGAGGTCAGAGCACCACCGATCTGCATCTATGTCTGCATCTGCACCTGCAACTACAACTGCATGCTTCTTTTTCCTTCACCTGTTCCCTCAGGATAAAACCTTCTGGAACTAAGTTTTCTGACAACCAAGATACATAAGCAAATTCCTCCTTTTCTGTGGGCAGAATATTTACCCTCAGAAGAGCAAAGCTCCAGATCATCTGCCAGAAGTTAGTGATCTCTGCCCAGCTGGACCTTTGGGAAGAGTTCAGTCCATCCTTTGCCTATCACAGCTGGGAGAGGCAAACTCCAAAAATGGGTGAGGGAAAAAGTCCACCCTATTTCCACTTCCCACTTTCACATCAGAACTTGACACAAGATACTTAAAGAATGGGCTATAATAAACAAGATTAATAATGGAATAATGCAAGCCCCAGCCAAGATCAAGGTCCAGATATTCTTTGGTTGTTCAAATATGTACTGTAGAAAGCTTTGAAATATCAAGTATTTAAGCAAACATCTTGTGACAGCATTTAATATGTTTGTATGAGATTATGCAGAACATTTGCTTTTCATGATGCTTTGAGAACATCTGCACTGCTCCTGCTCAAACTGTAAATTGTATTTCTGCAAACAATCTGCCCCCCCAAAAAGACACATTGCACTTCACCAAAGAAAGAGTAGGATACTGCCCTAGCCTCAGAGAGTTTCTCTCCTGGAACCATGGCACATCTAAGGAAGAGCAACTTTTTTTGCAGTAAGGAACTGTGAGTTGCCAGTAGGTATAGGAAGTGAAATTTCCATGTTGATCATAGGAAGAGCTTATTTTTTCTGGGTGGAGTACTTTTGATGCAGGGAGCACGTGTCATGTAAGGACAATTGCCATACAGACAGGAAACCACATCCCCTAAATAGATAGGAAAAGGACGTGATCAAGCACTATTCTCTGTCTTAATTTCCTTTGTTTGTGCATTGTGTCTCTGGAGACACATACTTGAAAAGCCAGTAGATACCTGGTGAAGCTACAGAAGTGTGGTGCAGTGGAAGGCTGCCTCTGGAGGTCAGTGCTATAACCTCATTACCACATTGCCAGGGAGAGCCCATCTGCGATGTCTGAGCATGGTCCTCTGGTCTGCAAGAGCACAGAAGGAACACAAAGGCATCAAGGATTTAATCAACTGAACTGACTTGAAAATAGCCCACATTCAGCTGAATGTCCTCAGTGTAGGTATGTGGTGATAGCAAGGGATGCAGACTTGAGTACCACAGAAGGAAAATAAAACTGTTGTAATTTTAGAGGGAGGAGATGTGTGTGGAAGATTTTATTAGGAGAAACAGGAAAAATCAAAGTCTAATGTATATACCCAGGAGGTATTTGAAGCTAAGAATTAGTTGTGCAGTAAGAAGTAGAACTTGCTAACTGACTCAACTATCATCTAGGAATTCACACTGAAATGGCTAATTTATTAAACAAATTAGATCAAGGCAGAATAAAGCATTCTGTTTAATCATAAAGATTTGGGGGATGGAAGTCTTGTCTTTCTGAGCAACAGTGAATATTCTATAAATATTCTCCTCACTTAAATGAAGGTATTAAAATAGAGGGAAGAAAATAAAAGAGGTCACGCTGTTTCATCAGGATTACTTTCAAGTAGTTAGTCTCTAACTCTTTGGGCTTTTCATAAGAAAAACTGTTTCAAGTTTCTCTGGGAGCTAACTTAGCTACTATATGGTGGGAGAAGTGGCTAATTAAATGACTTAAATAAACCAAAAAAGTCAGATTTATTGTCAATATTTCTGTCTGGGGAATAAGAGTGTTTTCCTTTTCTGTGCTCCCAGAATGTAATAGCTATATATGCTTTTAGTGACATTAGCAATGTTTAATAAGTGCTTGATTTGCCAATTGGTTCACAAGTGGAGATAATTCTTCACAGTTAGGAAAAGGATCTGCTAGGGGGGAAATCTGCAGCACATTTCAAATGTTAATCACAGGAAGTCTGAAGCACATGTAATACTATTCTCTTCAAGGAATTTTATGTGTTAATGGCCAAATTTGTGGGAATTATGTTAAAACTGTAGTGCCTTACTCAGTAGGATTTCTAAATCTCTCCACATCCTAACCCCTTTCTTGTTTTATCTGGCCTGTGATTGCTTTTTCAACTCAATTATGCTGTGGGAAGGATGCAAAGATAATGTGATTCCTTGAACTTCTCAGGTCATCCTGGCCTCCATTGCTTCACTAGAAAGAGATGGAGTGAAAGAAATATCAGACACCCAAGACTTCTCGTTTCCCTATTCCAAGAAGTTTGAAAAGAAGAAAAGAAAAGTTATAGAGCAGATGAAACTGGACAGGTGAACGCTGCTTTGTCACTGGTAAGGTAGCCAGCGAAGCCGGCTTCAGACCTTTTGTTGTCAGAGAAGTTCAGTGTGTGATGTACTACACCAGACCTGGGTATGCTTTGGCTTTTGAAGCCCTCATCCAAACTTCTATTAAGTGAAGGGAAACTATCCGTTGAGTTCATAGGCTTGGGATTTGACTTTAACACTGATGGCTTAAAGCCATTATTTTAAGATCCAGATTCTTATCCAAAAGTTCTTGAATTTTAGAGATGCTTCTGTGAAGAGATCCTTGGGGATGTGTCATCATTTCTAATCAGTTTTTGGGTTTCGCAAAGTAAGATGCTGTTGATTACATGATTTATACATGCCATCCACAGATTTGGAGGGGCTTCATGCATTATTTTACAGTGTTTTTTGCTTATTTAGGAAAGTGCATGATAATAGTAGTTTCAATTACAAGCCTATTAGGCAGGTAATTGACAACACAAGTATACTATAAAGTTACACTCTGTGTTTTTAAGCAGGCAGTGCTGATAATCAGTGCACAAATTATTTCTTAATTAACTATTTCTGTCAGAATTACAGTTTTGCTCAACAAGTAAGTTGGCCAAGTGTTCTTTTCTGTCTTCACTTTCCCCCTCCTCTTTATCATCTCCCATGATGAGAAACTGTTCATCTGGACAGGAGTCTTGCCCAGATCAGAGGAGCAAACGCATGTTGTCAGTTGTAATGTCATCAATTAGATCTCTGTGAAGCTCAAAGATGCAGCAGGTCACTGGAAACAAGAGAGTGACAATACTTTAAAGTAGATTCCAATTCTGACCCTTGAGAGATGCTTCTAAGGGAGTCATGGATATTCAGTTTAGTTTACAGACTCACAGAGACTTCTTGGGACAGTTTCAAATGAGATCTCAAATGCTTTATGAGTTTTAACTCATATTCCTAATGTGTCAAAAAATCATTAGCAATCAAATTCTCCTCTAAAAGTGAGGAAAATACCAGGAAGAGAATCCAGGTTTTCCTTATATCCTCATATCAATCAGAAGAATGTACAAGTTTTAGGAAGTTTTTTCTCTATGAAAGACTGAACACAAAAGAAGAGCAAGAACTGCCCTTTTTGAAAACTTTTAACCAGCCTATTAAGAAACTGTTCAATTTATGTTACTTCTGAAACTTTCACTATATTCCAACTGTGGTAGTTACAGTGGAATCAAATAATATTCTTGTATCTCTTCAATATTCTTAAACCTTAGGCTTTCCTAGACAGCTGCATAAGATAGAAGCTGAACTTGTGTTTCTCAAAGAAATTCTTTTCACACATACTTTTCATAAAATCTTACCGTAGTTTACTCATGACCAACTCAGGGTGCTCTTATGAGCTTTTGATTGGAGTCGAGTTTCGGATCTCCCATGGTGAGATAGCACAGATATATTTTACATTCAAATGTCTGAACTCTCTGCTGTGGAGCTGGAAATGTCCTACCAGTTCAGAGAATGAGCAAATTATTTTTTTTTGTCTGGTTGCCACTGATCTTGTTGATTTCATCGCCATAGATCACTGCAAATCTCCAACATGTAGTGTGTTCGATGTAATTTCATTCTATTTTACTCTTTTAGGTGTGCCCTCCAGCTTTTCTGGGAGAGGAGATGCATGAAAAGTCTCCTCTCACAGTAACAATTTCTCTTTAATCTGTGAGCATAAACTGACTTATAATTAGCATTTTGATCCTTTCTGTTGAGAGAGATTCTAGTAAGATAAATAAGGAAATAAAATTTGTTTCATCTTTGCCTCCAAAATGTTGCTTCTCTTGTAGCAGCTCAAAAGGAGAAGGAAAAAGAAACAAATATTACTACAATATTGCCAAGGTCCAAAGAATATGAGCACTAGTGTTTTTTGGACAGCAGGTGCAGTAAAGAAGACAAAAGACACAGTGGTCCTTGTTCACCTGTGGAAAAAAAACAAAAAAAACAAACCAAAACAAGCAACAAACAAACTGCATCACTGATGGCAAAGATCTTTCCTGGCTCTATGCAAGTGAATTGCATTGACTGCTTTCCTACCCTCCAACGCCACTCTTTTTGGGCTGGAGAACAGGTACAACCTTCTAACTCACAGGAGGTGATTTTCTGCATTAGCCATATTTTAAACCTGCCTGGTTTCACTATTCAAGGTTTCTAGGTGCAACCATCGTTACTAAGAAACACTGTAATCTGTCACTAATAAAATACAATTCGAGTTATCATGCTGATCCTAATCCCATGAATCTTGCAATAGCATGTGATTGACAACCACAAATCAGCAGAATATTGAATTTCCTACAGTTCACTAGACTGTCAAGAACCTGGTTTCAGCAATTTAATGATTAAAAAAACCCCAAACCACCAACAATTCTAGTTATGAAGCCCTCCTCAAGACTTCAGTCATTCAGGAGGCATGTATGCAACAGTCTGTCCATAAATGTTTCTGACTGAAAAAGTCCTTGAATGAGGGATTTTTTCCTCAGGTATTTTGAACATTCCTAGCACACTGGACTGTAAATAATTCTGGTTAAAATTATTAAATTTATTAAATGTATTATCCCATATATTTGTTTTACTTATAAATTACATTTGTTTAGTATTTAAATTTATTTATTATTTATTTGCTTTCCCTGAATTGTTTATTTAAGCTTAAGTTTCTAGCTCCAAGTTTCAAGTTTATTTTTCAGTTTAATATTTAATTCTTACATGCTAAAATAATGGCGGTGGGGGGTGGTGGTGGTGCATTTGTTTGGTTGGATTTTTTTAATTCAGTTCACAAGATTAGACCCACAGTCCATTTTAGATATTTCTGTCTGGGGCAAAAAATTATCTTACCAATGAATCAGGGGAGCTGATATGTAGTATTAAACTGATAAATATTTATCACAAAATAGGAGGTTCAGGCAGAAGTGCTTAGGAAAAGAAAGCTGGTCATTTTATGTCATGTATTTAGAACAGCAATGTTACAGTTTGTATAAGAACTGGAATTAAGATTTCAATTGCTTCTAAATTAGAAAGCTCACATGCACACGCACACGCACAGAAATTAATAAAACCTAGAAATAGAAGGGACAACAACAATGGGATGCACAGGGGTTTTGATTATTTCAGCATGTGGCCTAAAACATGGCAGATTCAGCAAGATTCAGATTTGCATAATGTAATGAGACTGGAACCAAAGTATCAGGAAGACAGACTGAGTGCTAATTAACTAGACACTGCAGTAAAAACACCAGGATGGAAGGACAGTACAATGCAGGAAAACATTCCAGGGACAAATGGATAGTGGTGTTAATTGCTTTAGAAAAAAAAAACAAAACACAAACCCTCTTGGCTAAAATGCTCTGTAGCTATTGCTGCAAACTTGAGCAGAGCATTGAAAAAGTTTAATGTTAGATAGAAGTTGTTTAGAGCTGTAGGTTCCTGACAGTTGCTAGCTTGGCAAAGAACCTGGTCAGTCATTTTCTGAATGGAGCCCGCCCAAACCTACAGTTTAGTGCAACAGCCCTGAGATGGACAATGAGAAGTAAATCCTCCATCCCCTCTCGAAATGCCTGTTGTTTGTAGCTTGCCTTATTTTTAATCTGCGTATGCAGAACAGTGAAGATACTCTGTAAAGGACTCCATGCCCTCTTTGTTTGGCATTCTGGCAGTGTGCCACGGCTGCTGAGAAATAGTTTGTCTCTCTTCCCTTATTCTGAGGACTGAAATTTGAGACTGGGATTATTGTCTCTTGTGCATAGAGCATTCTTAATCACCCGGAAAATCCTAATGGTTTCGTACGCCTTTTTCTTGCCTTCAGGATTCTATAACCAGAGCTAAATTCATAAAATGCTTTTTTAATAAAAGAATCATTAATATTTAACCTCTGGCATAAAACATAGAAATGTATGTGTGTCTACTTTATATAAATGTCTACAATCACTATCAATATTTTAGGCATATGAGTTTCTTTAGACACCGCCAGCAGTTACATTAACCCAGTCCTTTCTAAGAAATTAGTGAGTAGCTGTGAGTGTGTGGATATCTATACAAGAGGAGGATAAATTTCTGCAGGATTGCAATGCTTCCCATGTACCATGTTCATGGAAAGGAAGAGGAGCAGAAGAGCATGATTCCCAAGCTCAAAGCCAGCTGCAGAAGCATCTTGTGAACTCAAGCAGTAGTAGCTTATGATTTTAACTCTGGAATGCTCCTCTACAGCCCATTACAGCTAAAGTGTAAACCTCACAGTGGTGGAATCCTTTTTTTTCTCCAGGGGAAACCTAATCCTCCCCATAACAGCCTGTTCAGAGGGAACAAAGCTCATTTAAAGGCCACAAGGTGAGGCCATTTTCTGGGAAGAACTCCAGGAAAACTTTAGGTCACTTACTTTTTGCTTTCATTAGATATGTGGTTCTTCAATGAGTGCATTAGGTGAGCAGGAAGGACTTCCAAATCCTGCTTAGTGGCTGGAAATAATGACGTGTTGATTAGATGTGTATTACATCACCCTTGTTGTACCAGCTACTGTCACCTGACCCCAGAACTGTCTGAGCAGTGAAGAAAAGATATTTACAAATGAAATTCTGAAATCTGAAAATGAAAACTCAGAGCTAGTAGATGTGATAAAACATTTTAACAATCTTTTCCTATAAAAGGAAAATTTAGTACAAAATAATTTATGCAGTAGGTGATAGACATATTCCCTGAGCTGGGTAGCCAGAATATTTTGCTAGCTGTTGTGAATGACCACACTCCACATAGCTCCATGTGGGGATATTCCTTTTTCATAATTCCAGTGGAATACCTTGCCTTACTGCAGCTGGCTCATATACATGGAATTTAGACACCTTTTGACGTTCACTTAGAGGAGAGCGAGAACAGAAGTTTCTCAATCAGATAGACTAGAAATGAATCCCATCTGAAAGTTTTAGTCAAATGGAAAAGTGAAAAGTTCTGTTTGATTATTAAAAGACTCAGAAAACATAGCCCAAATGCTTATATTTCAGGAGTTTCTGAGATATGGAAACTGAAGCCTTTTCTGTTCATTGGCCGTGGACTGGTGAGGCAGCTACCACCATGGGAAATAAAAAATATTCTGTCATCAACTCCATCCTGGAATACGGCTCAACAGAGATCCAGGTTCTGTAGGCAGACAAATAAGGATGCTGAGATGAAAAAAGCCATAAAAGGAAATCCTGTTGAGATGGGAAGAGGTAGAGAAAGGGGACCTCTTTTTCTCTCATTTCACTTCCTTTCAAGGCCATTACTGTCAATGTACATCGAGGCATCCAAGAAGAATTAAAGCTGGTTATTTTGCATAATGTGATCATCACATCCCTAGTCACTGCCTCCAGGAAAATAGGGAAGGTCTGAGGTTTCTCTATACCTGATTAAAAAAAAATAAAAATCAAAGTTGAGAAATCCATCAGCTCCATTTGCATTTGGTATCAGTGAGAGGTTGGATCTGGCATTTCTTCTTCTGATTTCACACCAGTATTTTCAATCAGAAGGTACATATCCTTCCTGTTCCCATTTCTCCTTAGTGCTGCCATATTCCAGGTACATCTTCCTTCTGGGAACTGCCAATGACTTTTTCAGAGGTGAAAGCTGCCATGTGGGGAGCTTCTACTCATAAACAGTAACCACCTCCTTTGAGATGGGTTCACCTAGTTAGCCAGGATGGACTGTGTCCCTGAACTGTAACAGCAGGCATGGGGGAAAAATAAATGTCTTCTGACAGTATGGATGAATGCACATAATGCTCTTAAATTATTTTGACAGTTTCCTCTGGGTTTCTACTTCAACTTACCAGGCCCTTCACTAGCTGGTAGATATCCTTCAGGCAGTAAAATATTGCCCATGGCCATACATTAGCTGCAGTATTTCTCATATATACTTGAAATCATCCCTGCAAATCTCAGGACTAATGCAATAGTCAATCACACAGGCAACACATACAGAAAATAGAAAACAGCATGGGGCTGCCTGCTTGGGAAAAATCTCAATATATCAATGCATATCTATTAACTTCATTTGTTAAGGAATATGTCATATATCATCACAGCCACACTGTAGGGCTTGCAGCATTCATTGATCTTCCAAGAAAATTCAGAAAATGGTTGATTTTAAATATCAGATGCCAAAACCCTCCAAACAATTATATATATGGTTTTGATCCTCAGTTATTATTGATTTAATTGTGGATGAATATTAATATGGGATAATAATTAATACTGGGATCAAATAGCCCCAATTATTATCAATGTTATGTAGTGAGACAAAAAGAACATGGAAAAATGTCAATAACAGCTGTAATCACCCAAGAGAAATAGAATTTTATCCATTGTTTTGTGGGGGGTTTATCTTTAACCCATTTCGTACTCCTTTGAATTAACATCCTGGCAATTTTCAGAGGATATAATCTAAATGTTTTTTAAAAATGTATTAATTTGCTTGAAAATGTTTAACTAAATTGTTTTGATTTATCACTTTGTTTTTTTTTTTTTTTTTTTTTGTTTACTCTTATTATCTGAAAGATTTTGCTCATTATCACTTGGTGTCACCAATTCAACCATCCTAAACCTGTATTTTAAAAAAAATATTTTCTGGAAATCAGTAACAAAAATTTCCAGACCAAGGCCACATGTTCTCTCTCAGCCAGGGAAAACACACAGTGTCAATTAGTTGATTTCATATTTGTACAAAACATATTAGAAATCTTCCTCTCCCACTATCCAAGTAAATTCAACAGTCACATGGGGAAAAAAAAAAAAACAAACCAAAACAAAAAACTTGTTAGATTATACAGTAGATTAGATTAACACCCTAAAAAAAAGTACAAGTCCCTTTTTGCTAGAAGAACATTCCAGTTTGCTTCCAGGCATTTCCTACCCAGCAAGAAATTCAAGCAAAATGTCAGTAAAGTTTGATAGTTTGAGATGTAGCTGACAGGACAATTTTGGCCTGTCAGGTTGTGGTGGGTTTTAAAATATTTTTAGAATCATATTTCATTGTTTTTTTTTTGTTTTTTTTTTTTAAAAAAAAAAAAAGGCAAAGGAAAAAAAAGCACAAATGACCAAGTGCCATCAAGTCAAAGTTTTAATATGATAAAAATAATTATGTTCCCAGTCCATTAAACTTGTGACATATACTCTCTAAATGTTTCAGGGAAAAAGATGCAATATTGTGATGGTAAAACCTGTGTCTGCTGGAGGGAAGAGTGCCACTAAAATAAAGAGAAACATTGTAAAGAAATGGAGATTTTATGAGGTCAGATGTGTCAGGTAAGCATGATGAAATGCTAATTTATATCCTTCACAGTCCAGACCTTGCTGCTACAGCAGGAACTAATCATCATCTATCAGCAGAGAAGAGCCAGCATTGGAGACAGATGGCACTGGGTGCCACATTAAAGAAGGACATACCTCTTTTGGAAGTGATCTGCTCAGCCCAGCTGCTCTCTCCCAAAGGCCTTATCTTGACACAGTGCAAGGGTTTCCACTGAGCTGGAGTTTGTTCCTAGTTTCCTGCAAGATCAGACTCACAGTGAGACAATAAAAGCGGGACAGCATAGAGAAGCAGATTCCTGCTTTGGAGTTCTGGGGAAGTGGACATAAGGAGATTTGAGAAGTCCTAGGACACCCTGAGTAGGGCAGGTACACTGGGCAGGACAAGGACAGATTCCCTCAGGGTGATGGGTACTGCAGAGTCCCTTCCTCTAGCTGTCTTCTCCATTCGCATTTTGTTGTGCCCAGCCCTGCTGGAGCTGGATGATGATTTTACTTTTAATTTTTCAGGCTAGATTTTGTGTTGAGGACCAGCCCATATACTTTATCTGTTTTCACACCAAGGCATTTAGATTTGGTAAAGCTAGACCACCTCACATCAGTGCTTTCTAAATGAAGCATTCAGACTCTTTCTGTCAAAACGGCATGTCTCATTCCAGAAAATGTCTCTTTTGAGAAAGGAGACTTTTCTTTCATAGCAGCAGTTTTTCAGTCTGGCAACGAACCAACTCCCTTCATTCTTCACTCAAATTCAGCCTTTTGCAAACACAGTTGAATCACACAAAACAGGATCTAGGACGTACTCTTTCTACCCTCACAGATAAGGTTCCTGGACATTTTCTCTCTCTTTGAATGTTGTTTTCAGTCTAGAGAGAAGTTTTCTGATTTTATACTGTTCACACCAGAGCAAAGTGAGAGGGCAGTTGCTTCCGGAGTGCAGTTAATAAGAGGGAAATAATGGGAGCTTGACTGCATTATGGAACAACAAGATTCTATCTTTTCTCACTTCTTTTTATTAGTTCTGTTGTCAACTTAATATCCATGAGATACAAAACTTGGACAGTTTGGAACAAGATAAGAATGGCAAGATTAAAAATAGAGCCTTAAATGCTGTTCAGTAGTTTGGGAGCACGCTTCATTATAACCTATGGAGGAATTAAATAGAAAAGCACAGCTGCTTTGGATTCCTGTCCAGAGAAACCACAGAAGCACAGCTTGCATAAAAATAAATGCTTTGCATATTAAGGAAATGGTCTGTTATTTGCCATAGAAACATTCTAATCTTATTCTTCCTTTTTTTAAAAACAAGATATTATAGAGCCTCAGAGTGATTCATTCATATTCTTCTTGGAATAATTTTCATGCCTTTGACCAGTGAATCATTTTGTCCTTGCCAGGACACAGATATGAGAACATCAGCCCTACAGGTTAATGCTTCTGATCATTACTAACTAATCACAGAAGTTACAAGTATAAGAAGTGTCTAAAGATCTCTTGAAAAATCTTTTCCCTTAGTAACAATTAAGCGTTCCTCTACCAGTTTCACTATATACCCTATCACACTGAAACTACTGGATATCAGCCAGTGTCAGTCTGATGTGTTCAACATTCATCTCTCTCCATGGTGCCTAACATGGTTGTATTTTTAAGGAGGTTGTGTGAAGCATCACATTTTCAAAGTGAAATGAGGCATCTAAGATTTTCAGCATTACCACTTTTGGTCAAAAACTGAATATTGGAGAAAATATTAAGATTCTCTAGTAATTCAGATCTTTACATCACAAGGACACGTTCTTGACATGTATTGTTCCAGGCCAAGTGTAAAGTTTTATGCAACAAATATGAGGTGATGTTCTATGGGTTGTGCCACTTAGGAGACCAGCAGGAACAAACTTAAGATCTGTGCTTCTACAGATCACAGACTGAAGTAACAACATTTATAGAAAATGAACAATTTTTGTGTTTTGATGAAAGCAAATGGCTTGAAACTTGAGAAACACTTGACAAGGTTATAAAAGTGGGCAGTATAATGTCACTGCAATCAAACACTAGTGACTATGAAACCCAGTGGTGACATAGTACAAATTCTGCCTCCACAACATCAAACCCCGAGGACTTTAACTGTTCCTTGCTGTGAACACCATGTTCCTCAGCACAAACCTTAACATCTCTATTTCAATCTCCTCTGCCAGCCAAAAAGGCAAATGTCACAACTGAAGACTGCAAGGAATTGCTTCTACACTTTGCTAAGTTTTAGTTCCACTGCAAATTAAGGCAAAACGAAATAATGATTTAACACCACATGGACACAGAATTCTAGATGTGTTCCTAAAATTCTGGGATCCAGATATAGGTTGGATTAATTTATGTAGATGAAAGCATGGAAATTAGCAAGGTGTCCCTGAAGACTCTGGAATATGGTCTACAAAAATCTCCCCAAGATTTTCTTCCCTGTGCCTCTTTCCTCCTTCCCTGGCACATTCTTTGCATGCTACTCTTCTTCCACCATATCTCACAACCTGGGTAAGTGCTGTTTGAGATGTTTAGAAGTGGAGAACCTTGGTGGATGCAGTTGGGAAGAGGTGACCAGTGTGGAGTAGCGTCACAGGCTGAAGCAAAAACCAATATTTTCAAGGCTGCTCTATGCTCGGACATCACCTGCTCCACTCTCAGTGGCTCTGAATCCAGTAATGTTGGAAATAGTACATCCTCAAGTTAAATAACTACTGATATCTCCACTTTGGTGCCGATGAAGCCAAAAGGACAAAGTAGAGAACAAGTGGGGCATCTTGAAGAACACTTCATCTTGGCTAGTCAGAAGGGACAATTTTCTTTCAGAAATACATGTAGTATCTCCTTTGTCAGGTTTGGAGAGTTAAAGACAGTGTCAGAAGAAATAAGCTGGATGGCACCTTGAATCTAAATTTGTCGTCTAAACAAAAATTAAGCTGTAAACTCACCGAGCCAGAGAAATTAGTTGAGGGAAAGGTTGACATTTCCAGACTGGAAAAGAAAACTGATATCCCTTTTCATGGATGTTGTGTTTCAGTTATGCAGCTCACTGTTAATAATCAAAGCTGTGAGGAATTAGATACCCAACTTGTCAGTAACAAATGACAAACGTGTTTGCTTCACATGGGGATGTCATTTCAGTTGGGGTTTGCATTCAAAATTTCAAATAGTATTTCCATCCTGATTGAATCCCAGGGCCACAGGGAATATGCATTTCTCCAGCTGCATATGTAAAACCTAAGTGGTGCTAAAAGAGAGGCAAGCCCTTAAGCCCTCCATACTGGTGGTCTATTGATGATTCCTTGAGAACTTTCCTCTCAGAAACCAGTACCTGCCTCAGAGACAAATAAATCATCTGCCTTGGCAGTGATCATCATTTTTGAGAAAGAATAAGTCTTCAGAAACATTCAGATTTCACCCTTGACTTGGTCACAGTTGCAGACTCAAAACCTCTGCTGGTTTTAAAGTACCATAGGAGAAACTGGTACATGTCCTACATATTTTATCCACCTCAGCCTTTGCTTCTCAGGCTGAGAAATTCTTCTCACACAACCCCCCAGGAATTTTCAAGTGCAGAAGCATCCCATCCTGGAGGACACTAACATAATCAATTAGCAAAACTCCAGACAAACACAGGTCCCCAAAGAGGGGGAGAAGCAGGCATAGAGACACAAGACACCTTGAAGAAAACTGCAAATTATTAATTTCAAAATAGAGGAAATGAGATTGCATTTAAAAATATAGTTCAGAGAAAGACACAGTTCCAAGATCATTTATGACCTATCCCTTCGACAAACAACAATCTTATCAGCACATATAAACGTGAAAGACCACTGTTTATGAAAGCATTCTCTTCATTCAACATATAAGGAACAAAGCTCATCAGGAATTCTTCAAGCAGTTTTCAACAATGAATGAAGAAAATGTTTATCATCTGAAAAAAACACTTGTAAAAACCACGAGTCAACCTAGAATATGTCTCTAAAGGAACAAAGCTTGAGAATTTTGAGGAAGAAATAGACTATTAGTCTATTACTAAAGACTATTAGGAAAAAACAAAAGGAAGAGCATGACCTTCATGTTGAAAGTTTATATGTGTGAACTGAGCAAGTGAGTTTCAAGTTACTTTTAGAGGGGAAGGTTCAGACAGAAAGCAAAAGTAAGGAATGATCTGGAAGGAGTGTCCTGGGAAGGTGACAAGGTGAAAATCTTTTAAGGCAGATTGGACAACTCTTCATTAGCATTAACACCATCACAGGTGGATTAATTAAATGACCTCTTGAAATTCTTTCCAACCATGTGAATTTATGCAATAAAATGTATTTGTGGAAACTGAGCATGTCACTTTGACATGAGCCTGACTAGTAGTGCCTATAAGATGAATTAAAGGCTGATCTTGTGATGAAGGAAAGAGAGAGGTGTTTAATTCTTATCTTTATGAAAAACTATCTATTCACCTTTCAAACCTGTGCAATTTAAGCAGACATAGGAGGCATGATAGAGTGCTCTGTAACAGGTAAATGGTCGAGGAGCTTTAAAACATTTATTTCTAAGTCATGCATTCATCTCTTCTGAAGGAACAGTTTGTTTGCAGATCAATCTCTAAGAAGTCATTGACATGAGCAACATTTTCTTACCTTCACAACACTGCAACTGAGAGTAACTCAACTGAAGACAAATATTTTTCTCTGTATCTACCCACAAGATCTCTTAGTAACACACTCTGTCACACTAATGAGTACAGAACTGGTGACTCAAAAGAGATGCATCTGTAATAATGAGGCATGACACAGTATGGCTGATGTAGCAGGACTGAAACTACTCCAAGGTGGCTTTAGCTTTGGGGACCAACAGAAAGCTGAGCCTCCCTTGTGTGCATGGTACCCTTTCTTACCTCTCTGCTTAAATGATAATGTCAACTGAGACTATAAAAATTATAATGATGACTATTTATTGAGGACAACTTATACCATTTGCTGTCATCTTCCAAAGAGTCATACTTCAGAAACCTGACCTAGGACACTCAGTACTTTCTGTACTTTATTGGCCTTACTCCAGAGAGTTAAACAGATCACTGTGGTAGCAGGGGCCACTGAAGACCTCATGGATATATGCAATGGTACGTGATGTGCAAATGCTAGAGCTAGAAATGCCTAACACTATTCAGGGATACAGACTTCACCCCAAAGTAGTACAGGGACACTTGAATGATGCTGTTTCTGAAACACTCTGTTATGTTTCTACAGAAAGCTAATCAGTCCCACTTTCCTAACTGGACTGTATGATCTCCTGTGACACTGTTACCCCTAGATCATCTCTCATTGCCTGGAGCATACATGGCCTAATTCAGGCTAGATAAAGTTATCTCAAAGGAGAAAGGGCTGATGCAAAGCCTTTTAATGTCTGTTCACTTCAATGAGCCTTGTGTCCTGGCAACAGTAACAGATATCCAGCTGAGGGAGATCTGGAAAAGAACTGGAGCTGCCCAAACAGAAAAGGACGCACTTTTTACATATATATACATATATATGTAAATATTACTCTAAGCCTTTAGGAGAAAGATATGTGCAATGTATGTGAAAGCAGAATATCTCTGAAAACATCTCTGGGAGACTGGCAGAGGAGGGGACTCATTAGATGGAATTTCATTTTATTAAAACAACGAAAAACCTGAAAACAGTTCAACAGCAAGTCTGGTGGCATACTTGTAACTTCTTACCACTCAGCTGCAAGCTGGGCATGAAACATCTTAATTTACAGAGAGATTTTTCAAAGTAAAAATTACTACTACATGATTTGGGGCAGTAAGATTGAACAGTGTGTCAGACACATTACTGTGCAAATGTGACGGCAGTCTTGTCTCAGCTTAAACACAGCATTCATCAGCTTTTTAAGGATACTGTAGCATTTTAAAGTGTACTGTATCTACTCAGTAAAACGTGAAAAACTCACAATCATTTGTTTAAACACTTTCGTATTATTAAGTTCCGTGAACTACCATAACCACCCTGCACTACAGACAAAGTCTGAGGGAAGCAATTGATCAAGAGCATTAAAAATATGTTGATGCCCATAGTTACCAATTTATCATATCTAGCCGTTGCTCTTTTTTCTAGGGAAATGAATGATGAACCTATTCCGAGTCATCAATTCCCATAAAATTTATACCTCCAAATAAGACCATGCTAAAGGATTTATAAAGAGCACTGTGGGTCTGGATACATTATCTTGTTTGACATTGCTTATACAAGAAACCTTAAATACACAAATTGATTGATTTGTATATTTCATCAAGGCTTGATTTAATTTATCAAGAGGAGAATGCCAATTTTCATTAATCAACAGATAAAGTCAGATTAGAGTTAAGCTGCTGGCTCAAACCATTTGCATATTGCCTTTATTATACTCCTTATTCTCCCTATTTAGTTTTAAAGACACAGGTGTGAGACTCTGCTTTTTTTTATTTTTTGATGTTTTCTGAAAAGTTCTTGTGAACAAGACAGCAATGCCACTTACTCTGTGTCTGTGCAGGATTTGCTCAATTGTTGAAGTTGCAGGTTGGCTAGTTCTTTGACATCACTGCTGTAGTACTGACCTTTTCACAGCCCTAGAGAAGTCTGCCTAATATCTCTGCAAGCTGAATTAAGGTGGAGGCTGAGGGCTTTTATAGCAGATATGAGACCTAATGTCTGTGCTATCTCCCAGTTGTGCACATAGCCTGAGATATGCAACCCGTGACAAAAATAGGATTTGTGCATCTAAATGCTATACTAAGCTTAAAAAGTTTTTGCCATTTTTATTCCTGTCCCTTCTTTCAGCTATTTCTCTCCTTCATTTGTCCTCCAAAACCCTTTGTTCTTTAGGGCAGTAACTCTTTCTACTGGCAGCCATGAAATCCTTCCTAATTCTGTCTCTACTCCCCTGCACTGAGCCTGAGCCTTTTTCAGATCAGGCACAGTTCAGGAAATCCTTGCTAGGGGAAGGGACTCAGTCTTTACTCATCTCCCTGACTATCAGATAGGGTGATATTTCTACTGATATCTTTCAGATGAAAGCCTCATGCAGCTCATGAGGTTTGTTCTCTGATCTGGCTTCCCTTCACTACACAAAGACAGGTCAGCTGTCTTGTTTGCATGCAAAACAAGATGTCCAAATTCAAGGACAGGTCTCCAAGTCAGCTCTAATTTTCAACACTTGTGTGTTCCACTGATTTTAATGAAATTTCATAAGAGCTATCCTCTTAGTGGAATTTCATCCCACTTTCCATGAAGTGTCTCCATAAGTGAGAAGCTGCATAATTGTGAGACTAATTTCACGGTGATTTAAAAATGGAGTTCTGCTCTTTTGGCAGCTTTATTGGCAAAATACATTTTTGAGCTGTGTTTTCTTGCTTTTTTATATATAATTAATTACAACAGAGGCTTACTATTTAGAGGATGAGACACTTCAGTGTAAAGATGTCACATCTGTTAGATAAGAGGACAGTGAAATCGGAAGCATTACCTGTGGTTGAGCTGAATGCCAATATTCAGTAGCTCTGAAGTAATTAAGAAGTACATTGCTCAATCTAGTCAGGAACATAAGAAGAGAGAAACACTATTTAGAAGAGATTGTAATGTTATTACAGACCCTGATTCAACAAAGCACTTGAACATGAGCTTCAGATTAAGCACACATTTATTTCCTCCTTCTACTGCAAAACAAGTTAAAATGAGCATATACACAGTTTCCTTGCAGAATATATTACTTATACTCAGAGAAGAAATTTGCAGGGACCACTTCAATGAGACCATCTCATAATCTCTAGTGTATCTATCTATACAATCCTTCTGATACCATAAAACCTGCTATTATCTTAATTAAAAAAAAAAAAAAATCCAGACAAGGAGTGGAAGAACTGAAGAAAGAAAAGACTAAGTACATGAAGTGATTTGGCCCTTTATCATCAAACTGATGTTGGTAATGTGAAAGCTCCTAATACCCTCGTACATTTTTTGCAAGTAGTTAAAGCAAACTGCACTAAATTATTTTAGCAAATATGGGCCAAAACCCATAATCCTGGAAAGTACTGTGTGATGTTTTAGGATTGCAGAGATCCCAATAGTAAATGCATAGCAAAGAAGCTGAACTTTCCTCTTCAAAGAAATCTGAAGTGAAACTTAAATTCATGTTTCCTGATGCAGAGCAGGACACCATAACCATGAATCTAACTTAACGGTGTTTACCAAGGTTACAGTAAGTAAAACAGTTTTAACATCTGAGCTTTCAGTTTTGACTATCACCAAGGTGTCCTGCACAGTCTGCCAAGTACTTAGATGTCAGTCTGAACTTGGTCCAGAAAATACACAAAGTAAAATTGTACACAGATTAAGTAACCACATTGCTGAAGTACCTCAAACTCCACTTAAACTGGTATCATAAGATACAGTTTGCTTGTTTCATAAAAAGAAAAAAATCTAGAAGTTTTGGGGAAAAAAACATATACCATTTCCTTAAAAATGCAGTATTACAAGTGAAGCACCAATATTTTTTCCCTAGAGCTGAAGAAATTTAGCAAGATAAAAGTCAGAGAGAGTTTCAAAAGTACTCTCATATCACAGTGGAAATGGATAGCAAAAAAAAATGGAGGGAAAATGAGTTGATTAATATTCTAAACTCCTAAATGAGATGAGTTCTGTTAATGAATTAATTCCAAAATTGCACTTGCCTAAATCTTGGTAAAAATCACTTACATGAATCACTCTTCCACAGTAGTTGAAATCAATCAAAGCGTCAGAGATGAAAGTTTCAGTCTTTTGGCTGAAAATTCTTAGGGATTTACTTTAAATGCCTAGCATCATCACAACACAGTGCACTTTCCAATTTTATTCTTCCTTCCAAGAAACCTGCCAGAGGGCAAGAAAATGCTTCAGACTTCCATTAGCCTTTTCAGCAGGACTGTCATAAATTTCTTCCCTATCCTCAGGATACATCAACAAGAAGACAGACAACTGTATGCACAAAGTAAAACTCTCTGTTACACATAAGAAAGGTGATTTCATACCATACTGTGTGCATTATTTATTATATTACAGACCAATGAGTTTGATGTAGAAGAAAAAAGAAAGGAGATGTCTAAAAATAATACTGACTGTGTTATAAAAGCTAAAAGTTTTAGTTTTCTAATGAGCTCATTTAATCCAGGTAGATGACTGTGCTCTTTGATAAACCAATGGAAACATAAATTGCATTTGCAAAAGCTGGCTTGCACAAATCCACACAGAAGAGGATTATATTCCAATGAAAATATAGGAAGCATATAACTGCAGTGACAAGAACACAATAAAGGAAAACAATATTGAGTGTAAATATAAAAAGCTTTGTGATGGATCACTGAAAAATAACCTCAATGGCTATCTCCAGGGTTACTTTCATTACATGAAGTTGATTTTGGGCTAGGAAATATTTAGTTGCAGATCATGCCTTCTAGCATTGTTAAGAACTGAGACAGCCGCCAAAAGGATTAAAACACAACACATGAGTTGTATGGCTGAACAAGCAGAAACACTTGATGCAGTTCTTTTAGTAGCTATTATTATTATGACAATACTTGTAGATCCTGTCAGTCTAAGTGCTGTGATAGATTGGTTCTGCTCAAGAAAAGCATAGATGAAAAAAGTAGGAATTGCAAAATGTAGTTTCGTGGGAATAGAATTTCGATCTGCACAGAATTATCTCATGCCCTGTTCAGCTGAGATTTCACTGGGGAACATTTGGTAATATGTAATGAAAATATGTGACAAAGCTTCTTTGATTTTTCATTTTAAACTGAATTCTAGGCATATATTTTGCAGATTTTAAATGTAATATTGAATACTGAAATAGCTTGTGGTTTTTTTCTTTGCATTTTTAAGTCCATCCAAGCATAACATAATTTTTCCCCTTTCTCCCCAGGGTCTTCTGGTTTTAGTCTTGATCAGAAGAAAAGTAAATGTCATTACCTCTAAACTCTTTGTCCTGACATGTTTTTAGCAGTGCTGCTCAGTCCTTTCCTCTGGAAGATTAGGCAGAGATAGGATGTGGATGAGCTTGTTTACATGTACACACTGTGGGTCAACAGCAGAAACAGGACCAGAACTCAAAACCCACAATCATATCCAGTCTCACAGTACTGCACCAAAGCAGACATGAACAGGGAAATAACTTACTGTCATTGGGGAATAACTGGAAGATTAAAATTCCTGTTGCCTGGGGGAACATTACTATGTGAGACTTAGAGCCTAAGGTCCACACCTTTCTGCTAAGCCCTCTCCTGTTTTTCAGCTGCAACCTGTTTGGAAAGAGACCCCTTCCAAACCTCCTCTTGGAGCAGGTCTCACACTAACCTCTGTCAAACATTTCCAAGCAAGTCCATTGTATTGAGTCAAAACTTATTTTGTTTTCAAACATAGAGGGACAGACTCTTAATCTAAATACATGGTGAAAACAATGCCTGGCTCTGTATCTAAACAAAAAAAAAGCATCCATCTTATATGGAACTACATTGATATACATGATGCAAAGTAGACCAATACCTATTTCTTAGTGTCAACCAAGTGTCAGTCTTGGTTATTTAAAGCACCTAAACTCCCATAAAAATATTATGTTTATTCCCCATTTAAAAAAAAAAAAAAAAGTATCCAAAACTTCATTATTCAATAACAGGCTCACATTATTTATTGCAATTGCTGAATAGTCTCCCAATAATAATAAAAAAACCCCAAACAACCAACCAAAAAACAATGAACCCCCCCTCAAGGTAAAAATAATTTCAAATTTATTAGAATAGCTCAAAAAAAGTAAATTTCTCTGAGCTCTGAGCTAAGAGATGGTCAATGTGGTGGACTAGAACATAATTTCAAGGACAGGCTCAAAATTGCTGCCAGTTGTCCCGGACACCTTACACCAAGAAACACTGGTATGACTATGCTCTTACCTGAATCCATGCCAAAAAGACCATCAGCCTCAGTAAGACAAAATTCAGCTGGGAATAGCTAATAGAGCAAGACACTCTTTGCCTCAGACAGAAGCTCTCCGTGTGTGCACTCTGAACTTGGATGCTGAATAGTTGCTATATGCTCAAGGTAATAACCCTTCAGGAAAGGCAGGGTGTCTTACTTCAGGCTCACCTGTTTGTCACTTCCCTACAGCTGATGCTGATTTGCACTGTTTTTTCAGGTATTTAGAGCATTGTCAAAGAACGTAGCATCTCTCTGAAAAAAACTCCAAACAAGTAGGAGAAGCAACAATGACCTGAGCTACTTGAGTAGGAACTGCTGGAATAGCAAAAAAAATCCTATCCTCGTGCTGTACCATGGATCCGTAAACGATTGGGGTTTGGCATTCTCTATAGTTTAAAGGGAAAGAATCTCACTGGAAATTACAGCAGAGTCAGATGAAAACCTAACCGATATCAGCAGGGGAAGCTAAACAAAGCAAGGCAACAGTTCTGTTTGTTTAAAGGCTGTAGGGATGCAAAAGGAAATCCATTGCTCCCAAGGCAGGTCAAGACTTTTAAAAGAATATTTGCACTTTTCATTTGAGCATGGGGTTTGGCTAACTTGCTGTAATTACTGCAGCGAGTAGAAAAAAGAAACTTTCAAAGAACACTTTGTTGCCAAACATTTTGAATTGGTTCAAAGCATTAAAGCTGATATTCATTATACAGATGCGGATCAGCTACATTTCCCAAAGCTTAGTGGGCTGGGCAGCAGAGGCAGTTGCTGTCTTTCTGTGTCCTCTTGGGCAGTAGTGATGGTTTTGTAGTGCAGAGCTATTCAGCCTTGTCCTGGGGCTGCAAATTCCATGTTCAACACAGCAACTTGGCTGTCACACTGCACATCTTGGGGTGAGGCAGGAGGTCCATCTTCTCAGGCATGTTGCTGGGACCTGTGCAAACAATTTGTTAGTGTTTTGTGACCTAAATAATTTCAAGTAAATGTGACTGAACTGACTTTTTTCTGTCTATACAGGGATGTCTCAGCCCTGGAAGTGTTCAAGGCCAGGCTGGGTGGGGCTTTGAGCAACCTGGCCTAGTAGAAGATGTCTCTGCCCATGGTAGGGGCTTGAAACTTGATGATTTTTAAAGTTGCTTCCTTAAAACCTACGATTTTATACTGCTGGCACTAAACCCAGTGCTATTGGCTCTAATAAACTAGGAAGGTATGATGGTTGTTTGTTTGCTTCCATACCTTTCATGGACAAAAGGTGGAATAGGGCTCAGCACAACAGAGTTTTGAGAGCAGTCTCCATCTTGGAAAGTGCCACCACAAGGGAAGATTTAAGAGGGAGACCAAGGACTGAACTACGCGTTAAAACTTCACTGACTTCAAATGTGTGCTCTTACCAGGAAGGTGAGCACATCCATGGTCAGACAGAGCATCCACCACCATCTAAAACTTAACATTAATCTCCTTCAAACCACATATACCACATATATGTAGTGCAACCTATATCTGATTACTGCCTGCTCTCTTTCACACACAAAGGCTGCTGAATGTCTCCAGGATGAGACAGATCATTGGGATATCAGTTCAGAAGGAAAATCCTTCTCCTGAAAAGGAACCTTCAAGTTGCATTTCTTATGTTGGCAATAGAAAAATCTAGAAAGTCCTTTGACCCAGAAGTTTGATACAAATATGAGTTACTTATGTACACTTCTTAATTCTGTTCCTTCATAAAGTCATGCTGTACTTACAAGTTTTTGTTAAAATATTCAGTGCCTTCCACTCTAGAGATGGCTGCATTTCACAGGTGAGTGAAACCATCACTGCTTGCAGTATCTGTAGAGCACTTGCTGAATTTCTGTAAGCTCTATTATTACTGATTCAATCTGTGTAAGAGGAAAAAGGGCATCCAAATGGCACTTAAGATGGAATAAGGAGCCCTTCATAAAGCTATTAAGAAATTAATAATTACAGGAAGACAGATGTAATTACATCCAGAAGATCAATGCAGCTTTTAATGATGAAGAATTTCAAGACCCTAAATACAAATTGAGATAAGAAACTTCTGAGGCTCTCCCACATAGATAAATGAGAACAGGGAACAAAGAAATTATGATTCTGTTACACAAAACAAAATGGTTCTGGGATCCTACTGGAAGCATAGAGGAAAGTGGGGTGAGCTATGAAACCATGTCTTCTTTGATATATGATTATGTTTGACCTGTACAAATAGTCCTAGTAAAAAAACCTTTACTGTTTTCCCTGGAAATGAGGCAGATGATATCCAAAGTTGCTTCACATTCAAAAGTTTGTGTTTTGAATGGAGAAAAAGAAAATGGTTTTTGCCAATCATCTTTGGAAAGGAATTTCTTTCTTGGTCTTCTCTCCTTTTCTCTTCAGCATGTCACTTCATCTCTGTGCTGCCTCCAAATCCCACACATTTGCACCTCATCAGGAGAAATAAGAAATAATGCTGCACTTGCAACATACCTCTAGTAGGTACAAAACTTAATTAAAAGAAACACTTTGTCTGATCAATGGGAGAGTTGGAGGAAAAAAAAAAATCAACCTGGTCTTAGCACAAAACAGACATTGAAGAATAGCTCTAGCTGAAACGTTGCAGAACTCACTGTGGAGAACAATTCTTCATTCAGTAGCATAGGTGGGAGCTAGTTCTGCTCCAGATTTGCAGCTGTTACAGCTCTGCAAGCTTTGCAGGAAGTATGCCAATTTGTACCAGCCAAAGATCTAGCTCAAAGTGAAGCACATTTGAAGGAATTTCCTGGTCAATACCTGTCTGAAGTTTGTTTCCAACACTTATCAGAAAAGTTCATTTGTTATGATGGCAAAAAATAAAACACTCCTCTGAAGAAAAAGAAAATCCTCAATTATCAAAATACTGGCTTCAGCAGTATTTTTAGAGAGAGAAGGTAAAAAGGACAAACTCTCAAGAGATTTTGAGGATTAGTGAGGATTTAATAGGAAATGCACTGCAGACAGCAACTTGTATCAGTAATTTGGAGACCTGGATGGCCTGATTCAACAGGATGGAAGAGAGAGAAATTTGACATAGAAAAACTTTACAAAAAACAGAGTAGTAACATTATGAAACAGCAAACTCAAATTCCTTTTCATAAAATCAGTACATATTATCTTTCTCAATCTGCTTCAAATCACAGTTACAATATTACTTCTGGGTGTACTTTTTGTCAATGGATAAACATTACAGATAATATGTTGACTTAGTTAAAATACAATGAATATCTGTCTGTGGGGTTCAGTTTGGAAAAACTTCCTGCTCATAAAGTAGAATACACTTGAAAATAAAAAATTTCCATTGGAAAGGAAGAGAAGCATTACTTAGCACCTTACTAAATGCAGCAACAAGGTAAGGGGAAAGAGGTGGGAATGTCCAGCTGGAAAAAAAAAGGATGTCTGATCCCCCAAATGGTCTTACAAAACATAGGTCTAGCTCTCAAAAGTTGAAAATATACAGCATGACTTTTGATAACAATTTGAAATATAAAGTTGCAAAGACATAAGGAATGTAGAAGACATAAAAATTTAATTTTCAACCCACCTGAGTTTCCTCTAAACAGTGAGTTCTTATATTTTTGGGGGAGAGGCCTTTGCTTGGCTATGGGTTTTCAAATAGGAATCAGATACAGCATGTGCACTATAAGTAAAAGGCTATCAGATTTGATAACTCCTGTCTATAGTATTCCCAGGTGGGGATGAGGAGGGATTAAACTCAGGAACAGAGCTTGCAATGTGACTATACTAACCACTGGGTTACAAAGTCAGAGAATTTCAATGGATTATTAATATACCAAATAACTCCTTTGGCTTTCTTTACAAGCATAGGATAAGAAAGAGATATGTTATATAAAATGTTCTGTTCAATCTGAAACTGAAATGCTTTTCTGCTTGTTTCTATACTAACCTTCCCCAATTAAATGTTATCTGAGCTGATTTTTCTTTTGTTGGTGCATGTATCGGATGAAAAATCAATTATTCATTTCAGCACACAAATAAGTGTCCTCAGCACTTTTTGTAGGATAATGAATGTATTTAGAAAGATATGAACTACAATGACAAGATCTTTGTGGAGGTTTTGGGGTTTTTTTCCTTGCTTTTTCAATTATTTATTTAAAGCTGTATGATGTATGAGCCTTAGGAGAAATGTG
This sequence comes from Xenops minutus, assembly GCA_035221455.1. Taxonomy (NCBI): domain Eukaryota; kingdom Metazoa; phylum Chordata; class Aves; order Passeriformes; family Furnariidae; genus Xenops; species Xenops minutus. Next base: position 24,285,848 of record JAWWEE010000159.1, on the reverse strand, counting down.
AACATCTCAGACTGCTGCTACACTTTGCTATCAGAAACCTGCCTGATGTGTTTTTGGGGGGCAGATGGAATAATCCTCTCTGAATTGCTTTCATTTCAGTTGTTCTGTTCCTCTTTAGGCCCTTATCCTCAAAAAAGAAAAAAAAAAAAAAAGAAAAAAGAGAACTGGTGATGTTTGGGCAGCACTTGTGCAAAACCTGGAAGAAGGTTGTTCACTAACAGTGAAACATAATGCGTTTGAGCAGCCTTATCCACACTAACTTCTGTGAAAGGGACAGGAAAAAGCTGGCCATGCATCTCTTGTGCTCTCTCCTCTGAGTTACTGGGTGAAAAGAAGAAAGGAAACAGGCAAATCCAATTCAACTTTGGTACTTCTACATGTTGATACCTTTGTTTTTTTTATGATGGAAGTCAAAGAAGTCTATCTATGCTATACAGGAGTATTAAATCTACAATCCTCTTAGTCTTTTTAGTTCTCAAATTATTTTACCACAAAAGGATAGCAAAAATTAGACAACTTCATTTAAATTCATACCAATAGCTAGCCACACAGAATTGCAATGAACATTGGGGCCCTGTAACAAAGTACATCTCCAAAATCTGATGCAACCACTACAGATACGGTCCTGCAGGGCATCCAGATTTCCTTTGTGTATGGCCTGTCAGGACTTCTGACTGTGCCAGACTACACAAGAGCCCTCTATGAATGCCTAGGCTCTCAGACAGGGCAGACTTTGGGAGCCTATCATCCTCCTCATGAGGGGCTGGCATGGGCTGGTCTGTCTGCATTAAAGCAGACAAAGCTGCAAGTCCATCTGTGAGGAGTTACCCACGATCTGGGAAAAACAGTAAAAGGAATTTCAGGCAAGTCCACTTTGTTCTATTTGTAGCCTTAAAGAACTTTGGCCTGTAGTGGACGAAATAATTTTGAAATGCATTTGAACCTATTAGAGACAGTGCCCTGGGAGCTCAATTTATGCTATTGAAACACGACTTAAATGTGAGTCATGACTGGCAGTGAACGGAAGAGGCAATTGTGCTCTTCACATTTAGTATTACAAAGATTACCCTTCACTGCTCCTAAAATCTTCATGTTCTGGAGAAGACATCCTATTGACAAATATTATTAACCATGCAAAGGCCTAGAAAAGTTATATAGGTTAAGCAGCTGGAGTTTCTTTGCCTATTAAGATTTTTTTCCCCATTGATATCACAAATAAGTATGATCATGTCCTTGCTTTTCCTCTGCACCAGACCATTTAGGACCTCTTAAGATTTCTCTTACATCATTTCCAAAGCAGTAATAGATTAGTAATATCCCCACAAGATAGCTTTCCTTTCTTCCTCTTCCTCTAATGTCCCTCTCCCACTCCCTGCTGCACATTGATAGGAGCACTTTGATAACAAAAGAATTAATTAGTCAAGCCAGCTACTCTGGCTTCATAACTCATTCCCCTTGTTATTCACTATTGAGTCATGGAGCAGAAGGTGGGTGTCTTGATCCTGAAGGTAGGACAAAGATACAATATATTTCCATCAGGTACTGGAAGAAAGGTTACAACCTGCTTCCTACAGAATTCAATTAGAAACCACAGAGAGTGGAAGCAAGCTTGTATTAACTCCTATAGATGCCAGAATGCTCTCAATTTATTTCTGTTTTATCTCTTTCATCTAAAAGATTTTTAACTAATCACAACATTAGGTTAGTTCTTTTAAAACAGTAGGCAATCAATTTCAGTTCAATGCCTGGGGAAAGAAATTTAAAGATTCCCAGATGTCTCATGGAAATCACAAAAAAAGATTCAATTGAGGAGCAATTCTGACTCTATCTAAATTATCTACCCAAGTACTTCTATTGCACTGCTATCTGGACGCTTTTATACCATGGGGCATTTTCTATGAGTTCCATAGGAAATGTGGATAGGCTCAAGCAGGAAGGGTTTCACCTGCCTGTGTCTTCAAAGGCAGAGCTATAATAAATTAATGTTTGGTATACTCCATGTGGCTTTTAGTTCTAGACATCTGAAGGAAAGATCTTACAAGAAAGTTAATTTGTCACCCCTGATTTTAATGCCAGTGAATGCTAAGAGGAAAATGAGGCTATCTTGTTGGAAATTATCAGCTGACTCCGTAGAGGAGCACCAGATGCAGATCTGATGATAAGTTAAAGCAGAAAATGAAATTTTTGTTCCTGGAAACATTTTGAACTATCACCATTTTATTTCTTCTGGTACTTGAAACATGTAGAAATATACTTTTCTTTCTTTTCTGATTTGTGCTTGCATGTATGTGTGGGTATGTATGGCAGTATCTGTAAAGAGCTGATAAACACATATGTAGAGAAGATATGTCAGGAAATGAAAAAGCAGTTCTACAAAAAAAAAAAAAAATTAAACTTTCTAATATTCCCAAATCTAGACATGTCATTTAAATTTGCTGTTCAAACAAATTAACCTTTGAGGCAATTTGACATTTAACTGCCTGCCTGTTTTTCAAAACTATTATCAACTTGGAGTGGTAGCCTGATTTTCTGATTCTACCATTTTTCCTGGTGAGTCAGGAACCATCTGGAAGAAAATCCATGTTTTGATGCTCAAAGATCATTTCTTGTGCATGGATTTATGTCACGTGTTTATATTAATGCTACCAGATCCATCTGTTGCTTTCCATAAAGATGACTTTCCAAAAGTTCATAGGGGGCATTGCTGAATAATTGAACCCATGACCTCCTTGTGTCAGTCAGCAATGTTTTTGCTCTAGCTTCATACTCCTTGTGGCTGTATGGAGAGTTAATGAGAAAATAAAGTTGAAGCCACACCCTCTGTGCAGATGGCACATATTTGATGGGTCAGATTCTCTTGCATGAGATGCTCTTTGTTTTACTCATTTCATCTACTATCTGAGTCATGCTTTTAATCTAAAGTGCAAACTCTTCCCTTTAGGAACTATTTCAATTACTTGGAAAAGGATGGCCTCATGGTAAATGCACTGAATATCTCCCACCTACCATTTCATGGATTATTGACAGAACAGCAATGAATTGAAATATCCCAAATTGTGGGGGTCTCTGAGAACTGTGTTGTAGATTGTAGACTGAGAAGGGGCTTCTCAGCCAGCAGATTTGCTGAAAAGAGGTTTCAGCCTGCCTCCCAAGGACCACTTCATAAACCCGAGATCAGAACTCAGGGAGCACCAGCATGGTTTAAGAAATCAGTGAGAGAAATTCCATGTAATGACTCGACTCAAAGTCTTTCACAAAGTATCTGATGCACAGTTGAATTCAGACTTGCAACTTCTAGCAGTAGGCACTGAAACAACACACAAGAGAAGTGCTGACTGCTGCCCTCTCTGCCTTTCCACCACACTTCATCACCCTCTTAGCTGAGGCAGCAGAAAGAATGGTTTGTCCAGCTCTGAGATACTGCAATTCAAAGCTTGATGTGTTCACTTCAGGGTCTACCTGGAGAGGTGTTCAGATCTGTGAAGGTTACAACCATCCCTCCAGTGGACAGTGCAGGGTTCACAAAGCCAGCTCAAATTTTCACAGCAAATGCAAATGCTACCCTGCTGGGCTAAAAACTGATGGTAGCTCCTACTGTCCTGTGAAGCAGAGAGGAAGGAGAAGGAAGGAGGGCTAAGATAGAAATCTGGAGTTAGAGACAGAGAGAGAGCTGTGTTGCCCATTGTTGCAACTTTCCTGAGAGTGGAATGAGAGAGCTGGTGAGAAGCCATGCTCAGCACAGGCACTGCATGTCCCAGCCCTGCTCAGCAGCCAGCAGGCATCTCCGGAGCTGTGCTGTAGCAATGGATCCACAACACCCTGAACAGCCTGCCCTGCTCATGCCTCTGGAGCCTTTGCCTGCCGTGCCACCACCTGATCCCTCATGCTATGGCCTTAGGGGATGCCCCACCAGAGCTAGCTTTAAAGTAGTTAACAAACACTGCAAGAGTGATAACAGACAGCAGGAGCCCAGCAGACAGCAGCTGGCAAAATCCTCATCTTCCTCCTCAGTTCCTCTAAGCTGTGTGGGGCTGCTTTTGACCCAGGCACATCAGCACTCCTCAGCTGAGACTGCAAAGCAGGCAGAAGAAAAGAAATTTAGCCCCTTTGGTTACAAGATGTAAATTAATAAAATCCTTTTGCTTGTTCAAGGTGGAGGTATATATGTTCCTAGGCAACCATGGCTTTTGGGGGAATTTTGAAACTCTCTTGATTCTCTCTTCTAGGGCATAGACTGAGACCTGACCATTTCTGTTTTCTACTGAATATTTATTGCTATTTTCTATACGGTGAGGTCCGGAGCTCAGTACAACTGGTTCTGAGTTCAGCGAGTAGCTTTGTGCATGACCAATAATGCAACCTATGCCTTAGCAATACTAATGATCAATTCACAGGGATAGAAAGTAGATATTTCCAGCTAAATCATAAGAAATTCATTAAACCTAAACCTGGATAATCTACCGTGCATTCAATTACAGTGCTTGCTTGCCAAGAAAAGCAAATATGAAAACCTGCTTATTAAAAACACCCACCCACCCCACAAAAAAAGAAACCAAGCTGTCCTTCCAAGGGGGTTGCTCCTCCTTTCTGCCTCCCCGCACTGTCACTGCAGAGAGAATACATAAGAATTCCTTGGAGGGATGTAAAGGACAATCCAATGAATAATGCTGTGGGAGTGATTTGTAGTTTTCCCCAAAGCATGAGCTGATTTGTTATGAATAGAATTCAGCCTGCTGCTCTGCTGAAAGTCAAATCTATGTGACTGATTTTCTTTTAATGCATTTATGGTAAAGAATGATCCTGCATTTGATTGTGTGACCGATCACCCTGACACATACAGCTGATATTCTACCTGTGCAATCATAATTCTACACATACTGACAAAAGAAAAAGCAAGAAAAAAAGATGCATGTTTTAGCTGACTGCTTTACTTTCTGATTTCACTAGTGCAAAGGCCATCTGATTTAAATTCTTTAAAGACACATCAGTCGAAAAGAAGCATTTCAGGTTATCATTTTAAGATTGCATTTGCAGTGTGGTTTAAGAGGAGAGAACATGTGGATTTTGACTGAAGAGACCATTTATTGGAAAAGTAAAACTGGGCAAAAATATGTGGGATTACATAATTGATTTTTGGATGTTCTTGTTAATTAATGAAGTTTAAAAAACTTCTAATTTACCTTGAGTAACCAATTATAAATAAGATCAAATTTTGCATCTAAGGGCAGAAACTGGCTGTCCCTGTAGGACTGGGGGAATTAAATCCTGGTACAAGAAGTCCTTTTTTTTCAAAATACTTAAACACTGTCATATGTCAGGATCTCAATGGAAATCACTTGGCACAATATACTGAAATGAAACCTTATACTATCCCTACCTCTTCTGGCCTGCTTCTGTGGAAGACTTATATAACAGAAAAACAAAAAAGGAATGTTGGCAAGTTTCCATTTTGCAGGAGATGTCAAAGTTATTTCACAATGGTGCATCCTCTGCAGAATGGAAGAAAAACCACTGGAAATTGCTTGTGCTTTTAGACACCTGACAGGAAGGACATCAGATAACTTGTCCAGAGGTTGACCCATGGCTGGAAAAGAGAGGTCTTTACACGGATGAAAGTGGTAAAGGATAGGGAATACAGCATAATGTCTTTGCCTCATATTTTCTATTCATTAAACAGAGATATCCTCTTGATACTTACTTTTTTTTTTTTTTCCCTAGGGAATATCATTCACCCAGTTCCATGCTATCACTTTCCCAAATCAGAGATAAAACTGGGAAAAATGTAACCTCTAAAACTGGCCAGAAGAGACAAGTGAACAAATCTTAGTAATGTTGGATTCACACTGGGTTCATATGCTCGTGCTCAGAGAAAAGTCAAAATCAACCACCATTTGAAATCCTTCTTTGTACATCTATTTTTGTCTTTTTTTTCCTGTATCACTACTACCTGAATAAACTACCCATCATGTTCAAAAGGTACTACTCCCCACTCGCCATGATTTGTACAAACTATTCTGGTATCAGTCATTCGAGAGATACAGGGAATCTTGCCTGACAGTGTAATTTTAACTGTGTTGTTTCTGACTTTTAAGGAGGGATGATAACATCACTGTCATAAGCAACACATTAGCATCACACGAAAACAGCCAGTGATGACTTTAGCTGTGGTTCTGCACTAAATCGAGATTGAATAGTAGCATGAAATTCTACTGATCTGTGAACAAAGACTCTGTAATTTTCCAGGCATATGTTTATAAGGAACAAGGCGTTTAAGTTACAGCTAAGTTAGCAAATGGCAAATCACCATTGCTAAAACTACTGTTAACAACGTTGTTGGGAGTGGATTTTATATAGGACATCGCATTGCTTCTGGCTGTAAACCTAGACTGCTCACCCACACCCAAGTCTGCTATCAAATTCATACTTTAGGTAATTATCTCCTATCAATTTTAAAGGCACTTAGACAGTCAAATAATTTTTGAGGTTCTGACCCATAGATGATTTTGTAGGAGATGAGGTTAGAATTACATGTCACTGTTTCTCTCAGGCAGCCATTTATCTGCAGAGCAGTGAAATGGTTAAATGCTGATAAGTGGGTCAGGTGTAACAAAAAAGATACAATCAACACTTGCTAATTTTTTAAAAGGGGAAAAATCCTTTGGCGTGAATCCCCATGATTCATAAGAAATAGAGGCAGGTTGGCAAAGTTTAAATGATTGAAAATGATGCCCATGGCCTTCTGCAAAATCTGATTACAGCTCCAATGATCGATGAGTTGCCATTAGCAGAAGAAAAAAAAGTTCAGAAATTGAGCCAAGTAAATCAAGAAAGACCTTTTCAGTTTACAATGGGCACTTCAACATGATTCAAAAAGTGTTTTAACCAAGATTTCATTTTCTGTGAATATATGTTGCCTTCCGAATATGAACTATTCATTTCCACAAGTCCCTTTTGAGCCAGGCTTTCATTTGGCCTGAAAAGATACCCAACTTCCCTGCCAGATTTTCAAGGTTTTCTTTGATTTACTTCAATGACATTGGAGGACTTCAGCTTCTACATTTGAGGCTGGCAGAAACTCTCCTCTTTTTAGCTGTACATGGCTTAGACACATGGAACTTTGAAGTTCTTACTACACATTTGTTGAATTCCTTTTCTTTTCTTAATAGCTGGATCCATTTTTTGCTACACATTCCCGTCATGACTGGCAAAGTCACTCTGCTCCAAGATAAAAAGCAAAGTAAAAAATAACTGAAAATAATTTTTTTCCAAGAAACCCCCCCCCAAAAGAGTGGAGTAACAGGTGCGGCTTGTTCACTGTCTCAATGGAGAGTGCTTCGATATTAGGACAATATTTAATAATTTTTAAAACTCAGAAATATAAAAATAGGACTTTTTATTTTGTACCAAGTGAAATATTTTCTTAGAATGGAGCATGTTTCAAACAAACAAACAAACATCCTGCCAGTCACATTCCCCCAGAAAGAAGGGGTCTCAGGCAAAATTACAGCTCATCTGTGAATGTTTGTCCTACTCTCAAATCAAGACCCAAAAAACCATTTTGAGTTTTCCTATAATACCAGCCTCTTATGCCTTTTCTGTCTAGAGCTCTGAATTGAAGCCTGACACAGCCTGACTCCTGGTGCAAACTGGGGACAACCCTGGTTCTTTTTTTTTTTTTACTACAGAAGAAATTACCTATGAATGGCAAACCATATCTTCAGAGTTACATTGAATGCCACTTCCTTGGAGTTTTTCACCTGAGATCATAAAATTTTCTACAATGTGTGCTTTGCTGATGACCAGAACTCTGAGGTGTCAGAGATATTAAAACATCTCTCAAGTGAATTTTCATCATACTTGACTCTACTGCCAAAGCCTAGACAATACTGTTGCCATTTTTACCCCAGAATATGCTGGCCATACATGAAAAAAGTCTTGAAAGTACATGTGTCACTAAGGTAGAATTTGAGAATTTTTAAATTAAACCAAGTCATGTAAAACGAAGAAGAGCAACAGAAAACCTCTTCATTTACTAGGCCTCCTAGAGAGCACTATGACATAACTAGATGAGTTATAGGTAAGCTGATTTCATTTTGGCTTTACTCATACAGTGTAATGTAGTTTTTTGTTAATTAAGAAACAGAGCATAACCTGACACTATTTGAGGAATAGGATTGTAAAGATGTGATTTTATGTTAGACTGCTGTGTAAATAGGCTCATTTCCAGACTGTTAGAGCAGTAAGCATTTTGATAAGATACCTGACTGTAACAACAGTATAACTTTCATAATTATGTTATTGTTGAGAGATGGAAACATAAGTGAATATGTGATAGATCAAAAGGAGTGGCAGCATACAGAAGTGCACATAAGCATAAAGGTTTAAGACTGATGAAGAAAGTAAAAGATTAAAACTGAACATTTAAAGAGCATCCTTTGTAATTCCATATGTAAATCCTTGTGATATTCTTGCCCATAAAACCCAACACAGTCTTACAGGAAGAAAAGGAGAAGCCCATTTCAGAGACATTAATGGCTGTGGTGAGCCCCCTTCACTTTGCATGTTCACAGCACATTGTAAATCCCTCTCCCTTTTCCAAAGCACATCATCTCAAGCTGATGCTTTAAAAAAACTCCTCCTCATGATGATGATGACCGAGGACTGATAAAACATCAAAACCCAAATTCCATGTGAGACCCCTTCCCTCTCTTCCTCCCTGTACTTCACGCCTAGACCATCCTTTGCTGCATTTCTGTTGAGAATTCAAAGTGGTGTTTTGCAGGATCAGAAGCAAATTGTTCATCCACTCCTGCAGAAGGGCCTCTGGGAATGGGGGCTATCATCAATGAGATGGCTCCTCCTGCAAAGAAGCCACCAGAGGGAGTGATACCATCAGAGCTGCCCTTTAAATAAATCTCTTTAGAATTGTTGGAGCAGCTTGGTGTCACCTCGCTGGAAGATAAGTACTGCTTGTTGAGTGCTATTTTTAATTAAGCAAAGATAGCACTCCAGCAATCATGGGACTGATGATGCACCTACTTGCCAGCTTCATTATAACTGAAAACATATTCCTAGGTCTGTCCTGGATTGCTCTTCCGGCACCTGTGTAACAGCATCATTCCCCATCATTTCCAAGGAGACTGGGATTCAGTTCACTCTTGACCCACAAAATCACTGAGGCAAAAAGTTGTAGTAGAGTCAATACCCTTAATTAAATGTGCAGGGTTGGTATTTTCTGGATTGTCATCATAGTCTTTCATGACAATTTATAGGGCATAGTAGAGTGCCCCACTGTGGCACTCCTCAACAGAGGCTTGCCTATTCCTATTATACTACTCTAGTACAGCACACAGAGCTCAGACATAGAAAGCTAACCAGTAGTTTTCTGTAAGATTCCTTAGTCAAGATGACACCATTGCCAGGACATCAATTCCCTGCCTCTGAAGAATTTGGCTGAAAAAGACCACAGACTCGAAATGCTGGACCAGGACAGTTCCTTTCAGGTTTATACACTCTGGCTCACAAGGATGACTCCAGATATGTAGTTTGGACCATCCTCACAAGAAACAGCTGTCTTAAAAATCCAGCCTTGAGAGCACATTCTTGGAGCAGGAGCTGGATCCCCCCTGTCCAAACACCACAAGGGGAGATAGCATCTTAGGAACTCCTCTCCTTAGGGGCTATATTAGCTGGGCAACCCTGGGTATAGAAATGAAGTATGTGACCTTCATTGGTGCTCTGAATATGTTTTCTTCAGCATCGTATACATGTTTAAGTTCAGAGAAAAGATCACCTCATAGAGCTCCTAGCCTAGTTCCTCTAGGTATAGAAAGAAAGAAATCCATTGGTCAACTGTATCTTTATATTCAAGATGTTTTTCCCCCCCATTATGGGGAAACAGAACACTCCCGGTCTAATGTCCATGAAAAAAAATTTAAAAATCTATCATTACAGTTGGTTCGGACTTATTTGTTCTTGCACCACTATCCTCTTGTCAAAATGTTTCTCTTTGATATAAAACCTATCCAGTGGTGAACATCATACTCTGAAGCAGTCAAGAAAAAATTGATTAAAAAAATGCTGTTTTCTGTCTCTTAGTAAGACTGTGTGTCCTATATTGCTTACATGGTTACTTGATTTTAGCTCTTTGGACCAGATATAGGACTGGAACTGTACTTACTGTATGATGATACCCCCCCTCACCTCCCTGACATGTGGCAATGTCACAAAGCAGAGTGTATAACAGGCATTTTATAGCAGTAAGAGCCAGGTACTGTTTCTGATGCTGCTACTACACAAACTTGGCAAATCCCTGAATTTCCCCTTTTCCTTTAGCTAAACAGCTGTAGCAGCTACACTTGTCTCCTTTATGGTCTATTTTGAAAGATTCTGAAGAAATAGTACTGCAGTCAAGGACGATGTTTTTCCACACTATCTCTGCTCAAACTTGCCTTCTGTATACTACATGTAAATACAACTAGTATTTGTATTTAATGCAAATGTTTTCTCCTCTCCTGGCATAAGTGATTCCATCAATTGAAGGAAAAAGTCAGGACATTTGGAATTAGGGCTTTAAAGATCCTCCACTCCTGAGATAGCCCATCCCCCATATGTTTTAATTTAAAACCTGCTTAAAACCCACTTTCAAGTTTCCAAAGCAGCTATAAGGTGCTTTAATGCACATGAAGCAAATGAAATTATTTTGTAATGAAAGTCTTGTCATACATCATTAGGATCTTCCTCCTACCTATAGGGCCATTTAGGAAGCTGAATAAATCTATCTAGCTTTATAGCTGTAAGAGATGGTACATTAAGTTTGCTGGCCCCAGAGTGCCTGAAGAAATCCAAACACCAGTATTCTTCAAGTCCAGGAGATTTTATATTCCTGCCTCCAAATGTTGTTCAGCAGAGGTCTTCAACAGCAAATCCTCAGTTGACAACTGTGACCAGAGGTCTAGAAGCTTTAAAGAGACATATTTATCAAAAAGCACACCTAAAGATGTGAGCATTGTATTTCTAGTGAACAAAAATCTATTACCCCCTCGCATCTATGTTGTTGGTCTTTTCAAGACCCGATATTCCGAACCCTTATTTAGTCATAATCTCCTGCAGTACTGGAGCTTGCTGTAACCTGCAGCAGCTACAGTCAGCTCTCAGCTCACACACCGTGGGGTATCTGACCCCCCATCACTCTGACCAGGAGGGTGACACACTAGCATTTAGTGCCCCTCCAGCTGTGAGAGCAACACCCCTTCTGGGACTGCAGCAACAGCTGGGCCAATGAATTGCTCTAAATTAAGAAGCTGGTGATGGTATCCATGGAAGCACATATAAAAAAATGCTAGCGCTTTTGGATATTTATTTTAAATGAAAAATCATAGAAAACAGACACAATAAAATATGCATTATAAAAATATTTTTTTTTCCTTAAGACACACCTATTGGATTTGTTTTCTAGCATCCACAGCTATATCTCAATTTGAACCAGACCTAAGTAATTTTCATTTGTGTTACGCTAGTATTGTTTTCTATTATCCCAGTGGAAAGGATGTAATCAAACTAATGCATTTACCCATTTTGATGCAGGTTCTGTGACATTTTGTTTTTTGCTCTGCTGGAAAACTGACAGTTGCTTGGTTCCCATTTGTGTTTCTACCATAGCTGGATGAATAATACATTTTTCCAAGTGATCTGACTCCCTGTGTGAGACAAAGGGGAAAAAAAAATAGAAGATTTCAAATGGAGTAAGTTTTGTTTCCTTTTTGTAGTTGAGTTAAAAAACAAACAAGTGACCCACTCTTTACACTCAGTTGAAATCAATGGATTGCCTACCCTGGTATGTGTGGGCCAAAAATACAAACTACCTCAGTTTTAAAGTACAGGGGGATTTTGATCAAAGACTACCATTTTCAGAGAGATCAGTAACAGAAATAATATTAATTAGGTTTTCATTTATGAATTCCATTGAGAATTCTTTGCATCTTACTCTCACACTTATATTTAGTGTCTGCTGATCTGCATGAATGCAAGCTATCTTATAAACACTGGAGCTAAAAAGGAAAGTCTCATTTCAAATGCATTGACAAGGCATTCCAATGTAACCTGTTTTCTGGTGTTCTATACCATTCCATACTTTGTGTATGGTCTGTAGGGCTTACTCCAATATCTTTCTCAAGTCATTAACATGCAAAAAAAAAAAAAATCTGATGTTTTAAGCTTTCTTTTGCTCCTCACAGTTAAGGGAGATTGGAGAACCCACTCATCATCCCCACAGAGACTATACCACTAACAGTGCATAATAACCTTTTAACGCCCTCCACAGTAACTTTTTGACCACAGTAATCAATCTGGCTCTCTTTTTACCTCAAGTCTAGACATGAAATCAGATTGAAATACCATTGACAAGCAGCTATAAAGATTCAGTCTCTAAACTGTGAGTGATCTCTGTTCCTAAGCCCTTTTGGATGGATGAAGGTCTGGATACTACCATAAGAAGAGACTACCTTTTCTGAAGTCAGCTTGAGACAGCAACATAGGGAAGCTACTAAGGAGTCACTTGACAAAAGAAGGAGTAGAAGTTTTCCAAGGAAAATATCCTTCATTTCCCAGTATGTCACCTCCTTTTTTGTTTGTTTTCCATTAACAAACACTATGTAAACAAGCCTCCCCAAAGATCACATGGTAGAGAAATAATTACAATGCTCTCACATGAGAAAGCAATAAAAAAGTCAAATTTACTTTTAAAATACGAAACTATTACTATTTTCCCATTCCCTGCGTGTTAACTGTCTATTAAATTGGCCAGCAGCTACTTCAGAAGTGGCTGCTAGACATTTACTGCATGTTACACACTGCTGCTCAATCTTATGTGCCCTAGTAGGGGGAATACACACAGTTGAAATGCACTTACTGTGCAAAGGGGACATACTGAAAGCCCCAGGGCTCCAGTTGCCTAATGGAGTGTTGTATGTTCTAGTGGAATAGAGAAATGCAAATGTTCTCTCTGACCAGCCTTGTACATTTTTCTGGACAATCCTGGTAGCTTGACTCCTGGTTTAAAAATCTCCTTCGATTTTAAAGTATCAAGTAACATTTCCCCTAAACAAATTATAGAAGACCCTACAAATTAAAGTAATCCACAAAATGACCACAAGAGGATGAAAATTCAAGGAAAATATAAGTTTTAGAAATGTAGTGGAACATAAAGCAGAAACTTTTTTCCTCTGTCTTGCTGCCTTGAGCTTCATTGACACCACTGCACTAAGCAGTTTGTAAGATGTAGTGCCAGCAGTCAGCATTTGCCCCAAAGGCAAGCCAACATAAATAAACAATGAAAGGAACACAGGACAAGAATTAAGAAATATTTTATCATAATCAATACCTGAATGTCTAGAAGAAATGCTAGTACACCCAAATGTTTGTCTGTTTTTTCCAATCTACCAGCTGTTTTAACAACAGAATTCCTTCTGCTAACAGACTTTGTTTGCCTGTAGCATCACATGATCTTGGCTACAACAACACTGCCATTTAGGGTTCTAGAATATTTATATTTACCTAAACTTTATGCTAAGTTAGCAAATCTTGAGAGGGAAAAGACTGTCTTATCAAAAAAAAGTCTCAGTTTCAGGTATCAGTACAGCATAATCTGAAAAATGGTCAAAGCAAGGGGAAAGAACAGGTCAAAGCACATTAAAAAAAGATATGAAAATTTACATAAGTGTTTTTCAGTCTTTGCGTTTTTGCAGTAGAGTGAAAGACAACTATCATCACGTGCTCTGCAGAGAGGTAGTGTGCTTACTTTGCTCAGGTTTTGCCTTTGAAATGTCGTTATTTACTGTTTTAATAAAGCATAGCATTTTAAACATTAAATCTTAAAATAGTCCAGTTCACAGATTTAGAAGGGCACAAGTTAAAAGCATCTTTTCCAGCAGGAAAATCTTAAAGAGATACAAGAGAGAAGGAGGAGAGAGACAGAAGGAGCAGGCAGAGAGGAATAAATGGTGCCATCATTGTGTATTACGTTAGTGCAACTCTGGTAGCAAACACTGTCTGTAAATCAAGAGTTGCTGTGAAATAACAAGCTTCTTATGAAATTTGGAGAATCTGTCTTTTATATTCTTGTTGTTTTAAAACCAGGAGAAATGGATTCCGAAAGAGTCTGAAGAAGGTTAACTATGCAGTTTTCCAAATATTTATTAGGAGCTGTTCATGAGCAAGATGAAAGGACTATATCTGTTTGATTATCAAACAAATTACAGCCAGCCTGTAGCTGCAGCATATTAGACTTTTATCCAGGCTAGTCCACAGCAGAAGATGAGAAACCTTCCAAAATGAGGACTGCATAACAGCTTATTGCTTACCTGGTGGTCTAAAGTGTCCTTCTTTTATCAAACACTTGCTACATTTTCCTTTTAATGTCTATCCTTACAAGCCCCTTACTAGTGGCTGAGGGTCCCTCATTTATCAGTCTAGAATGCAAGACTATTGCCTCAGTAAGAGATGTTTCTCCTAACACACACCTATGGAACTGGTTAACGTAGCTGTGAAACAGCCATGATCTGGGTGAGATAGTAGTCCACCTCTTATAAAGTTGGTTTACAATGGTCAGCTTTCCAAGTGAAGAGTTGATGAGATAAATTTACTGAAACAGAATATTAATTTATTTCCCATAGTACCGAAGAAATGGCTAAGAAAAGCAAGCCACAAGGTTATGGGGAATTCTAAGCATTAAATAAAGTCTATTGCTTAGCACTTGTATCAGTAATGGAAAGCTGGAAATGAATCAACATTTACTCAACTCCCTCCACTATTATTGGAACCAGTGTGGAGCTTGCTTCCTCTGAGTTATCTAAACAGTAGAAGATGACATAAAAAGGCTCTGTCTCTGGGTTTGGGAGGAGGAAGAGGTATAGAGACAAACCAGCTGGTCCCACATTTTCTCCTGTAGGAAGTTAGCAGAGTTACTTCATGGTATTGGTCAACACAGAGAAGGTAAGTCTCAGCCTTCATCAGGTCCCTGGTATCCTCTGATTGTCCTTTCTGCTGGGCTGCTGAGAATGACATGGTTCTGAAGCCCCGATGTAACCTTGACAAATAATTGGGGGAAGCCTAGAGACACTGGCAGGTGCATGAAAGACAAATGAGCCTAATAAACTACTAAGAAAATTAGTGCTAGACTATTAAGCCCAGGTCCCTAGTGGTATCGAGGTATTTAAAAATCAGAGGGAATTAGGTGTCTGCATATATGAGCAGCCTTGGTCTTGCAGATTAGATTGTTGAACTGGAAGTTTCAAAGCCATCAGATGGGCTCTGGATTTCCCTGGGAAAATCAAATGAGAAACTAAAAAGTGAAACTCCTTAGAGCTTTTCTTGCTGCAGAAATCCCCCCTTGCCTTGGCAATAAAACTTTCGAAAGAACTGCCTTTTGTCTCTGAGATTCTAGTTATCCCAAATACTCTCCTCAGATATTCCAGACTGCATCCTTTTCTAGAGTTGTACCAGTTTTTCTGATCTGATACTTCACTTTCTAGCCAGATTTTGGCTATTCACAGTAAGAAAAGT
The DNA here is from genome assembly GCA_035221455.1 of Xenops minutus. Taxonomy (NCBI): domain Eukaryota; kingdom Metazoa; phylum Chordata; class Aves; order Passeriformes; family Furnariidae; genus Xenops; species Xenops minutus. The sequence continues at coordinate 24,270,287 of JAWWEE010000159.1, read as the reverse complement.
TATTACTATGAAGAATTTAGAATTTCAGCTATGCAGATCAACAAATATTCCAGAAAACGTGTGTAGATATTTCTGTGGTCCTACCAAGGAAACGTTGGAGAAAAGATTATGAAAATACCAAAAAATAATAATAGGAAAAAAACAAGTTAGGTGACCGAGGTCAAGTCTATTTCCTTATTTATTTCTCTGTATTGTGCTACTGTTTATTCCAAGAGAGAGAAAAATAATGGGAGAGGGGAAGCGATAGAATAAACAGAGGTAGTTTATAAAAATGTTGTAAGAATAATGCTGTTCCCATCATCACAGAGCACATCTGTCAACTCTATCCATTTCTTCTAGATGAGGTGGAGAGACCTCTGACATTTCAAATGCATCACCCTAATCAAATCCCTATCCCCTGAAATGCTTTCTGAGACAGCATTATAGGTCTGCAGAAAGCCATGAATGAATAATATTTTGGAGAGCAATAAGTTAAGCAGCAGAAACAGAGCTGAAATAACTGGGTTCACCAGCATTAAAAAGTAAGGGAACCATTAATCCCTCAAGACAAAGTATTTTCAGCTCGACACCATTGAGATCTGCAGGGCTCTGGGGAGAAGTGTTTTGGTGTGTTCCTGTTTACCACCACGGAGCAGAGACATTATCAGCACTTCTCACTCTGCTGCACTGCCTGCCTAGAAAGTGAGACATTGAGTTCCATGAAGGGCTGAGTGGCCTTCAAAGGCAGTTGTCAGGCTCAATTTTTTAGCCAGAGGATTTATCTGACTTTCTTTTCTCACAGCCCTAAGTAGCCATTTTTCAACCTCTCAATCGTAAAGTGTCCCTTGTCCTTAGAGTCAGCATTCTGAAAAAAAAGGTATGAGATGATGTAAATCATGGTCCAGTACTAAAACCATTAAAAAAAGATATTTGTTGGTTCAATTACAAGCACTGTAATCAACTTGTGCGATTTTGTATTTCCCTTCAACCACCAAAACAGGGAGTATCTAGTCTGAACCAGAGACCTGGGCTTCTACAATTCACGTAAAGAGGTAAGCATATATAGTAAACAATTTTTCCTGTTTTAGGACTCAAGACTAAGGCATTTGGTGTATAATCCCTTCCTTTGTCCCCACCATTAAACTGCAGAGGAAGTGCAGAGGATGAGTTTAGGTGAGGATTCATTTCATCTAACTATAGGTGTCTAGAAGTCAAACATCTGTACTCCCTGAATAGCTATAGTAGTAGATATCCCTCCAGAGTAATTTGTTCCTTCTTTCTTAAAGAAGGACCTTGTTTCTGGAAGTCCTTGTTTCTGTCTGTTAACCTTTAGGGAGTTTAAGAATGGATTTCATAACACTTTTCTGTTATAGTTAATATAATTTATGTAGAATAATATCAAAAAAATGAAAGAAGCAAGGTAGGAAAAAAAAAGAAGAAATATGAAGTCAAAAGAAAGCAGAAAGTAGTCTAGAATCACAAATACACACTTTCAGGACTCTGAGAGGTTATTTAGTCTACCCCCATGATCAAGTCTTGATCAAAAAGAAGCAGTCATGTAGCAATAAGGAGTATGCTTTGACTGAGTGCAAGCATTGCAATACTATTATCCCAGCTGCTTAGATTCCTGGCATTTGGGACAAGAGCACTCCAGACTTCAAATACGGGCAGCAAGAGATAAGAGGGAGGATCCCAGAAAATGCCTTCATGCTCTGTGGACACATTGCTTTCATCTGTACTACTGTCAGGAGGCCAAGGATTTGGGATAAATGCACTGAAATGTTCTGGTCAAGGCGCTTAGTTGATTGTTTCTGCAAAAGAGAAACAAGTGTAAACAAGTAACAAGTTTCTGGAAGAATTTAAAGCAAGAAATATCATTGTGTGACAGCAGGACCAAGCTCAGTGGTACAGTTGAATTTATTAGTGGGATTCCAGCTGGAGTTACACTGATTTATGCCACTTAGGATTGGTACAAAATACCATCACTAACAAAGAGCAAAACTAGTAATGGGACCTTCTCCAAGAGGAACTTGGAGTTCCTTATAGCTCACAGCTGCTAAGCAAGGCTTAAGTAGAGTCTAAATCATGAGCTTAAGGAAAAGAACTTGCTGGAAAATTTAAGAAAAAATAAATTTTGATGGGAAAAGTTCTATAAGTTCTATTTTCCTCCAGAAAATTGCTTGGTTATTTTTTTATACTTAATATATTTAAAAAAATGTTGTATTTTCAGACTTCTCAGAGGGTAACATTTCGATTCACTGAACTGTACTAACACATGAAGTACAGTTTCCAATTAAGGACTGGCAATCCAGAATATCTCTAAGCCTCATGAGAGCCATGGTGGACCTGACTCATACCAAGGTTTTTCCAAGTGGGAGATTTCACCATCTGGACTATATCTGCCATGATAGAATGCAGCTTCTCCTCTGACTGTTTTGCAGTACGGGAGTCACATGATTGCAATTCCATGTTAAGAACTTCCAGCATCTTCCCATAGAATCCAACCCCGTAGCCTGGCCTCCCCCTATCGCTGCCAATACCTTGCCATACAAGCCCAATACAACACCAAATTCCTCAGTTAGGAAGCTGGGGGGGTGGGGGGGGCGGCTGGGGGGCGAGGCAGGGAAGGGCTGTACTCTTTATTTTAGGATGCTTCTCAAATACTGATAAAAAGTAAGCTTATAGGTCTACAACTGTCTCAATAGGAAAAGGAAATCTGTTTTTCTTTCCTTTTGTCTTCTAATCTGTTCTCAGCCATTCTATGTTCATTATGGCAAGTGTACTTTTTCAAGACTAGAGTGGTGAAAGAAGACTAATCGAACTCTCAATGTGCCTCCCCAGCTGTGACATTTCTTTTGCTAATTCTCCAGGAGAACAACCCTGCAGCTCCTGACAATAATTAAACAGAACTGTGAACAAATTCCTGCTGTGAAAACAGGATCAGACTCTACTCTTCACACTGCTAAGAAGAGTATTATAAGCTCTTGTCTTTATTTTTTAGATGCATTTGTTTAAAGGTTGCCAGTAAGCTGTGATGGGAGTGTTGCTTCCCTTGAATTTTCACTGTACACTGAGAAAAATGGTGTCTGTCCTAATTCTAAAAGATTACTTTACACATGGTGAATTAGTAGTTTTAGAAGCGGTTCAATCTCTCAGCTTTCTCTTCTTGCTGGAAAAAAATGCCCTTGGCTTTTCTCCTCTCTTTGGACCTTAGGTGAGGCAGACGAAATCAGGCAGCCAGTTCATGAGGGTTTAGTCTGTGGGTGCAAAAATACTCAGCCTTTGGTTTACAGGGATCCTGCTCCAGAGGTTCAGGGAATGGAAAGTTTATGTTAGAAAGAGCTGATGATTAAAGGGATTCCTGAGCCATGAACACCCACTCCTGAGCTCTGCTCTCTGCCAAACTCATACTCTCCCACCCTCAGTCCTGTGAGAAGGCACAAGAGGAACTCCATCTCCAGGAATACCCATTTTCTTCCAGGTCCAGCTGTCGAATGTTACCTCTCACACAGCCTGCTGGCACTCCTGCCATGTAATATCCTCATTTGAAAACTCTTCACAGGGACATGTAGCTTTGCTTTCATTTCCCCTTTTAGTTAGTGCCAATAAAAGGGGAGGAAAATGCTGTCAGAATGCAGATTTTTTTTCAGATCTCAAGTGTTTTTGACTCAGAGAGAAAAATGCAAACCAAAAATCCACCAATTGTTAAACTTCAAAAGTCAGGCAAAGAACAAGAAACATCATGAAGAGAAATGTCCCAGCAACATGGCTGAGCTGGAAGACTCTCTGAGCAGTGCTCTTGGGTTACCCATTTCTATTGCAGTAAGTCAGATTGCCTCACAATTAAAATTCATATTTCTGAGGTGGAATTCGTTTGCTACTATCAGAAAGAGCCTGCAAGCTGAGCACTGTGTGACCTGATGAGGTATAATGAGAGAGGAATATTGTCTTTGTCATCCCTTTCAGGCATATCTGAGAGTTCAGCACTAACATCATCTCTTATGGTGTTATTTTTACTACAGGAGCCTGATGTTCATTTGACATCTTATGCTTCACTGCTGCTGGGCAAGTGGAAAACAAAAGGATTTCCAAAGCAATTTAAAGATTTTCAAGTGAAGCAGCGAGGTGATAATTTTTTGCAGGCTAAATCAGAGCACTCAGAGTAATAACTAATCCATTGCTTCTAGTTCAGGTTCAGACCAAAGCTGAACCTCTTTTAGACATTGCAGAAAATCAGTTTATTTTACAGTGGAGAGTCAGCTGGTTTAGCTTATTTAGTACTTGATGATTTCTGTACTGCTTAGTTGAAGTGAGACCATGGCCTTTCCTCATGATACTCCTGGCCATGCTAAAATCTAAGGGATTGAAAGAAAATCAGGTTTCTCTAGACCTACATCCAAATTTGAAAATGAAGAGAAAATGGGAGGTTTCCGGGAAAATTTACAAAAGCACTGAATGAGTTTTGTAGGGTAGAGAAGAAAATAGAGCAAATATCTCCTTCAAATCCTAACTTAAAGGCCCTTACCTGCAAACTGTTGCCAGTCATCCTCCTAGTCCTTGACTAGGTGCCATGAGTTGGCTGCCAAAGGACTATGACACTATTGCTGAGGCATGCAACAGCTGGCAACGCACATTGACCTGGGACACACGTCCTATCCTTGCAGATCAGCGAGGATGTCTCCTATACTCTGTAATTCCAACCAGCCCTCAATACATCCTGCCGCTGTATCCTGTTTTGGCTTTCCCCTGCAAACACAGAGCAGTGAACCTACTTTTCCCACTACTCTGATAAGACCTTTCCATAGCTAGTAAATAGTGCACAGTTTATAGGAAAGACTTGGAAATGACATCTAAGGTCAACTCTAGTTTTGCCATTTGTACATTAGAAGGCACCACATTTCACCCAGTTACTCTGGTTAATTTGGTTAATTTTAAGTGTGACTTCATGAGAAGCTTTGTTCTTGTCAACTTCTGAAAATCAATTTGTAAAAGCTGAGAATGATTGACTGTGTGAGCACTTTTAATGTGACAGTGTTTAAAGTCATGCAGGATAGCATAAATAGCCTTTAGGCATGGATAAACTGAATTGTTACACTTGCCTAATAAAAACTGAGGATAATTGGCATATGCTACCCAAGAACCCAAGTGGGCAGTTTTTCACTGAGAGGCAGTACCTGATTACTGAAGAGGAGGCACGATTAGTGTTTGTTAATCATTCTAGAAATGAAATAAAAATGCTAAACTTTCATTGCACTTGGCTTAGCTCATTTGTCTTTATTATTTTGTAGTCACTTATTTTTTTTTTCCCCCAGTCTCAGAACATACACAAGAATTATTCAGATCCTAAGATGCAGGAAGGAAGCGTAAGGCAGAAGGTGTACTTCAAGTTAAAACATCTTTGCAGCAGTTTTTCAATTAGCCTTGTCCATCTAATACAAGAGTGGATATCTGCAGGACTAAGGACGGTAGCGAGGGAAGGGCACATACACATAAATGTTTTGAAGAATAATCAAACTTAAGAAAGTATCTGCACTCCAATCAAATTTTAAAATTTACAAGATATTTGCAGAAACAGGAAAAATAAGAGAGTGTTTTTTGAAGATGATGAAAATATTCTTACAATTAAAGTTAAGTACATGGAACCAAGCTCACAACTACATCACAAGAGTGAGTCTTGTTTGAACACAGTGGCTGAATGGCTTTGAAATCTCTTTCTGAGTATTACTGGTGGTGGGAAACAAGATTTGAACCACATACATGCCTATGAGGAAGGTGGAAATAGTTCCAAAGAGTTAAGTTCATAAGCATAACACCCACATCAGGTGAAATAATCCTACACTGTAGTGGCACTTCTTTAATGGAATTTCATAAAACTGTTGTTGTAATATTTATCTTAAAATTATATATATTTTTAGATAAATACATATATAAGAATTTAATTGCATGAAAAATATATTTTTGCCTCATGTAAATGGGCTTTCATCAAGCAGCACCAGACAGCTGCACTCAGATTACTGAATAAATAATATACACAGTATTTCTCATTAATGGCCCAGACATCAACAGTAGAAGCATGAACTCAGAGAAATAGGGGCTACATGGCATAATAATATGGCAACTTGATCCATAAACTTCAGTTTAAGTTCCTGTCAGAAAATAATAAAAATAATAATGATACTATTCAGCAAAACAGTCTCTTATGGGAATTAAGAATTCCTGATGGCAACTCCTAGGAAAAGGAGGGAACTGATGGAATCCAGAGGAAATAAGTAGTCCACAAGAAGTTCCAAATGCCACCCAGCTGTGCTGTATGGATAAGACTTTCATTATTGCCACTGAGTTCCCCGTGCTGACTAGAGAAGCAGCAGAGAAGGTGGCTTCAGCTTCCTCTGGCTGTTAACAGTTTATCCTAATTGTGAGGATGGAATTACTCATCATGCACCTCTGTACACTTGTCCCTGCCCACTCATGTACACTTAGCCATGCCATTGCTTCCTAAACTCAGCCCCTGGTTCTGGTTTGCTTTTCCTGGTTTGACAGCATACAGTAGATCCTATGATGTTTCGCTTTTACTTTGTATGGCCTGTACCAGATAGGTCAGCGTTCTGGTACAAAAGGATTCAGTGTCCTCCAGTACAAAGCACTGCAGGAAAGGTATGTCACCAGGACACAAGTGCCCTAGCATTGGTGGGGTGGAGAGAAAGCATCTCTGAAGGGAACATATGCAACTAACCCCATTTGGCCCATGGTCTTAGGAAAGGTTTTGGAGCATCACAAGACCACAGAAAAACCAGTAGGACAAAGAGGAATTACTTCTAGGATTCTCAACACCTGAGCTATTTCTCTAAGTAGTGTTCCTCTGTTTTCCCCGTACAGTGGGTACAAACTATTGTAAGGCTTCATTCAGGACCTGGACAGGAAAGAGAAACCTAATCAAAAAGGAGACTGCAGGAATCTGCGTACTTCCACTTTTAGGTTTAAGCTGTGATTTTGTTCTCTACCTTTGCTCATAGAACTTTTTATTATAAATTTAAAGAAAGATTATACTGTAATAAAGATGTTAGTCCGCAGAATTAATGGCTAGGAAATTTAGAAGAGATTAACAGGAGAGCCTTGCTGTGCCGTGTGTCATTAGGTTGTGTAATAATTCGCTGCTGTCTCGCAGGAGGTCAGCTAGTCAAACACAATAGCTCAAATCTGGGTAGGGACTAAAAATATATAACCCTTACCATAGCTTACAGTCATGCAGGCTTTGAGCATGAGAAATTAATTTTCATACAGAAAAGCTCCCATTGTAAAGAGAGGACATTTGAAACTGCCTCCTCCAGGATACTGATGCTTAGGGCTGGATGGAGCCGCCCTTCGATTTGTTGAGCTGTACCACAGCCTTGACCCAGTCCTTCATGAAGACACCAAAGGTTTTTGTTTGATTTTTCTCAAGCAGAAAGTCCTCTCACACATACACATATTTCTTTCAGTCTCAGAGGATGAGGGTGACGCCAAACAGCTCAGAGAGGGAGAGAAGAAAAAGGCAATCTTTACTGTTTTCCCTGCTTAAGCAAAGGCATCTGCACATGGCAAGAAATCAGATTTGAAAAGAAGCTATTGCTTATCCAGTTTCCAGAATTTCCATGGAAACTTGACCAATTGCCAGACTATACATGCCAGTGTACATGCAAATAGTGTGTATGAGAAAGAAATATTGAAGCAATCTGTTTTGCAAGCTTCTCAGGGGCTTGCTAACCCCTTTACTCATCACTAACACCTTCATCCTAATTACACTCCCATCCAGTAAACCAACGCTAATAGTAATAAGGGGTGGACTAAGGTAAATACTGCACAAAAATCATATGGTGTAAAAATATGTATGAGCCCAGTTTATTATTTTTAAGGAGTGCTGCACACATTAAATGCATAGGGGGCTCAGCCAGCACTGTATGTCATACACATATATTTATGGGAACTGAGATACCTGCCTTTTCTCAAGTGACAGAACACTAGAATAAAGGTCAGATTTATGAATTTCTAAGCTGGAAGGCTGCTTGCTGATGGTTTAACAGCCATTTTTAGAATTACAAACCTCTGTGTAGAAGTTATGGACATTGAAACAGAGGTAGTACAAATCTAACCTGCACAGGGACTCATTATGATGATGATGACTACTACTACTATTATTATTATTGTTATTGTTTTGTTGTTATTGCTATTATTAATATTATTGTTGTTGTTGTTGTTATTCTTGTTATTGAGGTTGTTGGTGTTGTTTTTGTCAAAATTATTAATAATTAAATATTTATAATTTAATGTGGAATCTCCTAGCAAGTTTACTACTACCACTACTACTACTAAATTTGCAAGGATATTCCACATTTTGGGTCACTTGTTGGACAAGAAAAAAAAAAAAAAGGCATGATAAAGAACAGCAGTTATTGTAACAGAACAGCTCAAACTTGGTAAGGATATTCAGCCAGTTTGCAAGGCTGGCAGCTAGTCAGCCAGAGAATGGGCTCTCATGGCAACGAATCCCAAGCAGTGATTGAATTCAGCACAGGATTTCTTTCTCACATTTGAGTCCCAGTTTATAGACCTCAGGACAAGGTTTGTTAAATTAGGCTGTAATTCCTCTATTATAAAATGACATCTTAATGGTTCTGATCTTTTGGAAGACTTTTAGCAGATTAGGAGGTGATGGGATAGGAGAAAAGATTTATTGCATGCTCCAAGCCATGTGGTAATCCAAAGGGATTTATAGACAGTACTGTTCACTACTTGTGCTGAACAAGGATGTGAATTATTTGATTCTTATAACACGAGAATCCTCTTACAATACAGTATAAGCTTGACAAAATGTGAATATTGCTAAAAAAACCATTCAGAAATAGATTTTTCTCCTTTCCCTGTTAGGAAAACAGGTTTTGTAAAATTTTAAGTCCCTTTAGATAGAGAACAAAACTGAGGTGAATGTCTATGGATACAGCTACTTGGAAATTTCCATTAGAAATATTTTTTTCTAGCGGTTGGAGTGTGCAAAGTCACAGAAGTTAAACTTTGTGCAAGGTTATTAATTTCAGTTTGGATATGGAGGTTTCTAGGATTTGTGAGACAATTTTGCATCAGGATATGGGAAATCTAAATTCATGGCCTTGTTCAGCCTAGTTCAGACAAGACACTGGGCTCAGGAGTGCCCTCAGACATGTTGTGCTGCATCTGGGCTATTTTAATTAGCAGCTTTCCAGTTGCTTTCCACAGTTAATCCATTACAAGAAAAAAAAATATCCTCTCAAAGACTTTCCAGTAAAACTGAATGTGTAGTCAATAGTTGCATCATTTTCATCAGAATTACCAAGACTATGAACAAACTACAGTTTAGATTTTATACATAAAGCAGTGTATACAGTAATAGCTACTTGTTCACTTGAATCTGAAATATTCATGCATCTCTGATTAGATTCTCTTATGAGCCTCATTAATAAATAGCTCTGGATTAATTACGGAAATGTTTTCATTTCAGCTTCAGGATATAGTGAAAAATTATTGTCTTCACACACCAGAGGAGACAAAGGGATTATATGATCAACCCAAGATTATAGATGATATCTGTGGGAGGCCCAGTAAGAGAAGTGCTAAATCCTAATACTTCATCCTTCACTCTCCACACTTTGGAAATTTGCTTTCAAGACTTTTAAAAGAATTGACAAAATAATTGATATTCCTACATGGTACAACTGATATTCTTAGCTGTAACAATTGATATTCTCAGCTGGAACAGTAGTGGAATGCTATAGAAGAAATATGAGCATGAGAGCATGTTCAACTGGGAAACAAACCATTGTTAGTTCAAGAATAATTTAATTGCAGATAAACAAAACCCAGTTAAAAACCCAAACAAGCAAAAAAACCCAACCAAACAAAAAACCCACCACAAAACAAAACAACAAACCAAAAAAACTTTATATACTTTTTTCCCCCTTAATAAAATCACAACTTTAGTTCCAGTGGGATCTGCTCTTCAGACTGGTCTGAAATGCTAGACAAGCTAGATTCCCTTAAATAATTTTATGATTTTGGTGCATCTGAGTTCTAGGTCACATAATAAGGACCCAAGAAATTGGGCCACATATGGAGATGTTATTCCTCATGCCAGAGAGAGTTTTAAGGTATCCTGGAAATGGCAGAATAAACCTTGGAAATCAGGAGTGAAAGCAAGACAAATTCACTCTCATAACAGAACTTGATTTTTTTTAACAGACATGGTAACTAATAATTTGCACAATTTACCATGAAACAAAACAGATACTCCATCACTTTAAAATTTTAAATCAAGTTAAGTGTTTTTTCAATGAAATGTATTTATTTAGCTTGCAGAACCATCCTTCAGTGGGGCTGGAGAAGGAAGAAATCACCTGATGGAATCTGTTACTCTGCATCATGAAGGAAGGTTACACAGGAGATTTCTTCTATCTATCAGACCCAACATCTTTCTCTAGTGGTGTGCAGAGATCAGATTTCATTGTTGCTAAAAGCAGGAAAGGACCCCAAAGAATCGAATATGGAAAGTTTAATATAATTGCTTGGGTTAGCATTTTGCAAACCACACAGAGTGCTTGTACATACTTCTTTCTGCTTTTTCTCAGAGCTAAATCTTTGCAAATATTTATGTGTGTCCATCACAACTGACAGCTGCTGCTACATCTTTTGTGATTTAATACACTTCTATACTAAAGGACTCTATTTGATTATTTTATTATATTTTATTTTATTTTGCCCCTCTGTGTTCTCCCTGTTGGAGTACAATTTGTGATGCTAATTAAAAGCCAGTATCATTTCAGCTGGGGAAGATTCCTGTCCTGCTAAAATATGTGTATTTATTTCCTTCAGATGTACAATTACTGTTCTCACACAATAGTTGCCACAGAGCATAAAATTATGTCAATGCCAAGTTTAGCAATTGGAATTACATTCTGGTTGTAATGCTTTTAATTAGTCATTAATCACTGGAATGGAAACTTGTTTAATAGTTCTTTCACTTGATGAGACTGATTTTCACTGGAAGAAAAAGCAGCTGTCCCCAACCATGCTAAATTTGAGATTATAACAAACCTTCAGGTTTTATCCAGGACTTACAGAATACTTTACCTCACTGTGCTTGGCAATAGGCAGTGTTACAGACTGCACTGTATGGATTGTTCTGTAATGTGTCCATGGACTACCTAATAATCTGCAACGAGTCATAACAAGAGGCTCCTTAACATGATAGTTTTAAGATCAAGTCTAGAAAATTCAAGAGGGTTAATAAATAAGAGGAAGACGTTCGCCTCCATGCAGTAATAGTGTCAAGTCTATTTAAAGATCCATCTTATGGGCTGAATTGAATTGTTATGAAGGGGTGAAGTGTAACACATTGTCACTCTTGAGTAACTGAGCTCTGCACAGCAATTCAGCAAGCTGCTGGTCGTTACTTGAGTGGCTCAGGCCAAATGCATGACAGGTGACACACCTAGGAATGGTGGTTGCTCTCCTGTGCTTTCAGTCCTTGTACTTGGGCTCATGTTAATGAACTTTACAGAATCCCAGTGAGAATCATGGAGTGGGGTAACTACACCAGTCTCCAGACTCAAGGGATTGTTGTGTAGCAGCTGTCATCCTAAGCAATCCCTCCTGGTCACAGCTCTCTCTGCCTAGCCCTTCCCTCCCCTTGCAAGAGGTGTGGCAGTGGACACAGACTCCTCTAGTATCAGGTGTCACTGTCGGCTAGTTGTTCCTGGTTTAGTTTCTAATCCCTGCTTCCCTTGCTCCCAGATCCCCCTTCCTGCCTAGGCAAACCCACCTGCCTCCACTGACTATGTCTCTAAGGTGGCGTTTTCCCACTCCAGGTCAGTGCAGATAGATTTGGGTTGTTGGTATTAAGCCACAACCAGCTATGTACCCTCTCACCCAAGAGCTGACTGCAGCCCCTGGCACAACTTCACCACTCTGAGATGAATTTACTCTTTTTTTTTTCCTGTTTTTCTGCTTCTACAGAAATGCAGAAGAAACCTCTTTAGGCTAATTCAAGTCCATCATACTTCATGAAGGGGAATAAGACACTGGAGGTGGGAGCAAATCTGAAGGATTTGTTCATGTCATGTTGACTCTCCACAGCTAAATATACAAGACTAGACTGTAAAAGCAAATTGTGCTTCCATCACTTTATTTCTTCTCTCACTGTGATATTCACACACCACTGTGTTACTGTTAGTTCCCTGAAATATGATGTTTGTACCTGGTGATACACAATAAACATCTGCAGCCCTATAAAATAAGAGTGATCCTCAACTCACTCCTACTCGAAGCACCTTACAAAAGCAAGGCAATAGGCAGTGTTAGCTCAACTACTGTCTAGTTAAATACAATGACCATCAGTCTTTCTGCAACTGGAGCTCAAGCAGTCTCCAGCCCATTTTTCTGAGGAAGGAATCTTGTCTAAGACAATATTTGTTTCAGCATTATTTTGATTTACAGTGCTTCTCTTCATTTTGTTGTTTCCTGATGGGTAATGTGTACATCCTGCAAACCAGTGGATACCAGTGGACAATCCTGTCCTGTTGGATTAGGAATTTTTCATCAAAATCTGTTTTTCACTTCAGTTCCCCAAATCTGATAAGGATTCTGAGATTAATAAGAGTATATATATCACAGACCAGCTGTTTCTGGTGTTCCTACCTAAGTTTCAATCAGCTGGCCAACTTCAACTTAATTTGATGAGACACAGGACTCCTACACTCAGCCCTCCTACAGGGTGCAAGTCAAGAACACCTTCCAGGGACAACTATGTGGGGTCTGGACATCCCTATAAATCTGTTTTGTACAGGTAGGTTTTTTCATATGAAAGAGGGAAATCAAAGGTATTCAAATAGTCTTAAAGGAGATAAAGCTATTGGTTGGGGAAGGACGTGGGGTTGTAGAAGATGTAGGAGGAAATCCAATGTAATACAATCAAATATAAAGCTCCTAGAAAAACTGACCTTGTTAGGCCTATGGATTATCATAACAACTAGTTCATTACAAATACTGGCTTCAGCAAAATTGCTATTTAATTTTGAACAACGTTATTCGTTACAACTATTTTCAATTTTCTCCTTTGGCAGGAAAGCCAAACGGAAGCAAACTGGTTTTTTTATTTGGGATAAATTTGTCTAAGCTAATGGAAACTGTATTATACATAAGTGCTTCTCACATTCTCATTCATGGAACTGATTTTATGGCCATGCTCTCTATTTCATGAACAGTCACTGTTGCTGAGATTTCCCCACATACTGCACTTTTATAGGTAAGACAACTTAAATTTGGACCCACTTCCAACAAAAATTAAACATTTCTAAATGGTATTATGTGAAAAAAAAAAAAAAATGTTCCAGGAAAGAAGCTTTGTCATTTCTCCCTAATTAGGATCAAAACATGAATCAAAATATTAGAATTTCATATGGGAGGAGAAATCCAATTTCTGAATTAGACTAGCTGTAATTCTAATTACTTAAAAATCACGTCTTTTTAGGTGGCTTATTTGTAATTTCATAATCCACATTATCATCTTCAAATACATCTATTGATAACAATTACTGAGTGATGCTATCTTACAAGTGAGAAAATATCACGAAATGTGTTTCTGATGCAAACCCATTGAAATATTTGAAAATTCTCTTTGACTTCAGTGGCCTTTGGATCAGGTCCTTGATGTGTTTATCTAGCTTGAACGGTTCCCAAGCTCGTGCTGCTCTGAATGAGAAATAAAGTAATTCCATTCCAGATATTATGTAGCTTAGCAGAAGCGGGAGGGGGGGGAGAAGGTGGGGGGAATGAGGTCATGATGTGGTTATGAATTTTTTGTTCTTTTTTGCTGCCTTTTCTCAGTGTGGAAATAGGTAAAGCTTTCATCTCTTCTGGGCAGCAGTTATGAGGATTAGGTAATAGGAAGAATTTTATTTAATCAGTTCAATGAATTTTGCCTCATTAGGAATTCATGCAAATTGTCAAGTTCTAAGTCCTCCTGAGATTGCCCTGTTTTTTTTTTTTGTTTTTTTTTTGGGTTTTTTTGAGACATTCATAGAAGGGTTTTATCCATAGACTGTTGGGTTCAGCTAATTACATTAAGAGCTAATACGATTTCCTTGTTTATGCTGTTTGTACAGGAAAATGATTGTCTAATCCTTTAAGCAGCGCATTTAATTTTGGTTTCTATTTCAAGTTTTAAATTGTGTTAACTACTTCAAGTTCTCAAGGTAAACATAGTCTAAATCTTAAATGTTTTCTTCTGAGTGGCTTCAAGGATGAAGTTGCTCTGGTTTCAATTCAGACGAGGAACATTATTTCATGCCCATTGGTTCTAAGCTGAAGGGCAATGGTGGAAGCAGGGGAGAGGGAAGAAGAAAACTACTTTTCTAAAGCAAATTCAGGACTTCATCTGCAAAATTGTCACACAGTGGCTGACTAAAATGTTCATTACTATACCACAGTCATTACTAATTATCTATCTGTCTGTCATACATGTCATATATGTCTAATCTGGCCATCTGTCTCTATCTACATATTTTAAATCTGCATTTGAAAGTACATTATGAAATTATACTTGGACTAGCAAATCTGTGTACATTAGTTATATTTCCTCTCTTCAGAAGTTACATTTCTGTCTTATATCTGAAAAAATGTTGAAGGGGAAAAAGAGTTGAAAAAGTCTTGAGAAAGAGACAAGTGAATGTCACTGCCTAAAATTGCATGCAGTATTATTGTCAGCCTAGTCCTTTGTCTGGATTTCTATTTTTTAATTAAAAAATAAAAAAATTAAATAAAATTTTCAGTATTGAAGGCCTGGAGCTTTGCTGAGAGTAAAACACCTCTTGCTGTATTTCACCATTGATCCCTATTCAGATTCGAAGCACACATTATTAAAATTTGTGCTGCAATACAGTTAAGTTTGATGTCCCAAGGTATCATGCAAGAAGCAGTAATACTCCACTCTCTTTCACATTTCCTATAGGTCTTCTCTAGAATAACTCTCAGCCTATGATCCATTATTTCTAGGCAATTAATGAAAGGTGACATCAAAAACATGTTCTTATAATTTCTCCAGAAGTTCACCTCGAAGAGGGTATCCAGAAGCCTGAATCTCCCTTGGAAATTTTGTAGGAAGAGTGGAAAAAAAACAACCCCGAAATCCATTAGTTTCTGCTATTGCCTAAGCATGAGTCTCAAGTGCAGGTATGCCTACCACATACTAGATAATGTACTACCTACAGATATTGATAATGGAGATGTCTACACCTGAACTGAGGATGTACTTTAAGGTCTTGTCGTAAGGAAAGAGACATGTAAACAGAGAAATTAGACTTGAGCTATCAATTTTGTTTTAGATGACTTCATCTAAAACATTCCCTTTATTTCCACTTCTACGTAAGTGAATTGGTGATGCCTCTTCCCTTTCCTTTATCTTGAATGCCCGTTTAGGTGATACTCTTAATATCAAAGACATTCTTGGTTGGACATTAATCCTTTTTCTTAGTTAGACTTGGAGTCACAGAACATCTTGAGTTAGAAAGAACACCTAAGAATTATCAAGTTCATGATCCACTGAGTACACCTAATATATACTCTTTCTTCATTATAGCTACAGGAAACACCCTGAAGGTCATATCCTATGTGGCTTGAATTAAGCTCTTCAGTCCTCTCCAAATTATTAAATTCTCTTGTATTAATTAAGGTAAGATTCAACTGAATAAATACCATGTCAATTTTTGTAGGAGAGTGCAGGAGTTACCATGGGATTCTCCTCTATACTGGGACTTTCACAGTTTCACAGTTTCATAAGGGATCTGGAAAACTCAATGAATAATGTTGGGACAAAGTTTGTTGACAAAGCAAAATTTGGACTGACAAAACTAAGGAAGCTAGAACTGAAGCAGAAGAGGAGGAACTATAGAGTATCTCATGATACTGAGTATGACAATGATAAAATTGCCAGTGAAAGTCAACAGAAAATAAGGCAACTGGAGACACTAATTCTAGCTGCATTATTTAGTGATTGGCCCAGGAAGAAGCTTCTGACAAATTATCTTGGCTATGGTAAATCTGAGTGCATTAAGCCTGTCCCCAGTTCATCATATCCACCTTCTAATTTCTGTCAGTATAAAAAAGCCCCTATGCTTTCTTCTTTCGTGATAGAGGGTTTGTGATTTTTTTTTTTTTTTTTTTTTTTTTTAATGGCCAATTATTTCATAGATCTGGCTCAGAGCACAGAAAAAAGAATAATTAAGCTGCCAAAACCAACAAGAGGTAACTTCCAGTAGGGGTGAATCAAAGAACATGGAAAGGGGTCAGGAAAGGAGAAACAAGACAGATTTGCAGAAAAGAATATTGTTCACAACTCAGCAAAAAGATTGTGGAGCACGTGTGAATGTTTCCCTAAACTAAACAGAAAACCCTATTAAGGCACTGCAAGCATCTATGGTGCATCATCATCCTGACTCCTAAGAGGACCTCTTGTCATTCTAAGCCAAAAAGGGCACATTCAGAAGGGCACAAAACATAAGGACAACTTAATCAGAAAAGTTAGAATGGCAGCCAGGCAAGGAGACAATAAGGAGTCTGGACATTTTTGGCTTCCAGGACAGATGACAGGGATCATGAGTATACAGCCAATTCTCAGCAATCACATACTATGTAAAGAGAGTGAAAAAGAGATGATGAGTTGCTGCTTTCCACAGTCTAAGAACAGACGATACACAGTATTATTACTGGGTGTCAGAGCTTATAAAACTCAGAAGGGAAAAACATTTCCCAACAACACATAACTAAATCATGGACCTTGTTGACACAGTATTTTGTACATGTTCAAAAGTATTGATGGATTAAAATAGAAGTTAAATAATGTACAGACTCCCTGGTACCTATTAATTTCTTTAATGGGGATAAAACCTCTAATTCAATGTTGTCATTTCCATTGCAGTGATGGACACCAGAAAACACAGTAAACAGAAATGTGCTTATCTTCACAGAGGATCAGACTGCCAGAGGCCAGGCCCACGTTTTCCTGCTAGACTACAGAGGAGATAAAGGAGGCCTTCAGATCATTCTTGCTAGTGATATATCAGCAGCAGGGGAGAGAGGACTTTCAAACTCCTGCCTCTGCCCCTGCCCCTGCTAATCATACTATAGAATCAGATTTTTGATGAGTCACATTTTGTTGCAAAAGCTAATATAGACAATTTACAGCTTTGTAAACTCTTAAAGACACAGTGTAACACAGCTGAAATGCACCAGCTGGTATTAAAAAAGCAGAATAACTGATGCAGAAAGTTATCTGGGTACATTACAGGTATAATATGTCTTATCAAGGACAGTACACATTTACCTTTTTTACCTATTTACCAATCTGTTTTGCACATGCAGTTGAAAAATAATATCTTAGTCTGGTCTTGAAACTCAGACCAAACAGTTCAGTTGGATTTTATCAACACTCTTTTATTTCATATTCTTTTCAAATGGGATAATTATTCTTCTCATTTATGCTTGAGTATTGTCTTGTAACCTATAGATAAGAATTTTCACTTTGGTATTTAAATTATCAAATATTGCATTTCATTTGTATGTAAATCATAAATTTGTAGCTGAAACGTATGGTGCCTAGTTTGCAAATTCAGCTCAGTAACTGTTTAAATTCAGATTGTACTTTAAGCTGATAGCTTTCTCTTTACTACCTACATCACTAGTTTGAATACTGATGCAGAAAGGAGGTTCCTGAGAACTGCTCGAGCAATTTTTTGGAATTTTTCATTATTAAAACTATCTCCAAAGAAGCTTTAATTATCAACAATCTCTGAAGACATTTTCTTTCACATAAAGATTGGGTTTGGGATGAAGGGAAGGAGAGAAATTGTTTGTTAGAGTTTTTATTGAAATTAGAAAATTTTTAGCTAAAAAGTTAATTCACTAGAAAAGCAATAATCTGTTCTGTTAAAAAGACATTTTTCTTCAAAATCACTGTCTTTATTGATCTGCTTCCATGGTTAAATATCATATTTCGATCCAAGGAAATGGACTCCACAACACGTCAATACTTCAGGTGTGTGATATCTCTTTTGAACATGGGAACAGACTGATAAGGTTAGCTTCTCACATTTCAGTGATTAACAAAGCTCTTGGAAACCATTCCTCAATATCTGAAGGGCAAAATAAATAAATAAAATAAAAATTAAGTGGCAGACAGAATACCTGTCTGGATTGAGGACTGCTGATGAAAAAAGGCTCGTGCTTCATTTGAACACATTTTCCTTTCAAACTTGTCCTTCAGTGACAATGCCATCTTAGTGTAAAGTTAGAAAGTTAAAATTTTCACGGTAAATTAAACTGGATATGTTTTCTAAATTTTAGGATTTTGTACATGTGCTCAGATAAAATAAATATGTCACCTTGACAAAGCTGGAGAACTGTAACAGTCAAGAAGCTTCTCTCCAGCTGAATTCTTAAAAAAAAAAAATTGTTTGTTCATAGAAAAAATGCTGGTTCTCAACAGGTTGCACCAACAATACAAGCCATTTTACCTTTATATGCAGAAACATTCCTGTGGTTTCAAAAGTACTCATTGCCTCAGCTAGTAAGTACTATATATACGTGCTGATTATGCCCTCATGTTCAGGGTAAAATATTGGCCAGAACTAGGTACATCAATGCTCTTAAGGCTAAAAGAGTTCCATAATCCATGTAATAGCAGCCCCTGTGTCAGAATCAAACCGAAGGGACTGACTGAGATTTAGCTGTCCACAGGCAGCAGCTTTCTTCAACACCAGGAAGAATTTCTCTTCTATGGAAATCAGCTGAAAAGTGTAAATTTACCCTTGTCAGACTTGATGTCTTTCTGAAAATCCAATTATTTTCAAATGCCTGTATTTGCTAGGGCATAATGGTAAGGCAGAGATAGCCATGGAGATTTGAACTCCACAGCTCTGCCAAATGTCAGATCTCTGGCCTTGGCCCTCAGGAGCCAGAAAACCTTCATGATCCCACTGACTAGGGACACAGGAATGCACTTGTATCCTGGGAAGTGGTAAGGTCTAAAGTTTTCTCTCAAAGATGTGAATGACCTTCTAAAAGCAATGTTAACCTTAAAGGAAGTTTTTCTTGCCCTCTCAGTGCTCTGGTGTCCATAACCTATTAATTCCTAGGAAGACCCATGACTCAACTCAGCAGATGAGTGCTTCTCTAACTACAGAGATCATGGAACTGCCATGACCTAAGAGAAGAGCAACTGTATAAAATGAGGATTAACCAGCACGAATTCTGACTCAGACCTGGGCTGAGCAGGAAGGATTTCCATAAAACTATTCAGGCAGCAGCTGGCCTCAGTCCCAGGGCTGGGTGACTTCCTGGTTCATCCTCATAAAACTGTGGATGAAACCCGTCTCAGACAAAGCTAAGATTCAGGTAATCAGGAGATCCAAATTCTCCAGATGCACTGACAATTGCAATCAGTTACCCACTAAATAGTGCCGTAGACTCAGATCCTCTTTCTACCCACTGACCCCACCATGTCCAAACACCCTTGCTACTACCGTCTACTTGGCACAGCATATTAAAGAATCAGTTCTACTGAAATCATCTCAAAACATTCATTTGTGTTTCAGAAGAGCATTAAAAACCACACATACTTTCAAAGGACCTTGTAGAAAACACTGTATTAAAAAAACTTCTGGTATTTTCATAGTAGGCAATAGTGTCTATCCTAGAAGTGTAAATAAAGATGGGAATATACTTGTATGTGCATATACACACACATATATGAATATATACACACATAGGCACCATGCACAGATGCACACACATGCCTTTTTCTTGATACTTGAGAAATTGGTGAGCTGAGAAACAGTGAAGTTTAGACTGATCCAAATCAGGAGAGACTGGTAAAGAACTATGCCTTTCTCTGTTGTCTTGAGTCAATGAACTGTGAAATGATTCAGAGAGGCTGCTCCCCCAGATAGTCTCTGCCTGCAGGGAGCTGATGCTGGGTGGACTACAGCTCCAAGAGAGACCTTACTGTACATTTGTCCAGCCTGCCTCCTTGCTCCGCTGGGGATAGCCATCCCATGCAGTAGCTGAACAGCCTTCCCTGGCTGTCAGTTTTGTGCATCCTGGCGTTTCTCTTCATTTTCTGGTCACTGCAGAAAATACTATGCTGAATCACCATCAGCTGTATGGTGTTGTATTCTGGCACATCCTGGTGTGCCAATATTTACAATCTTAGACCCCTTTATCAGCATGGCTTCCAGTAACACTAAATCATTCTTGACAAGTAGATGGCTGCAGTAGCTGATTTAAAATGGATGGGCTTGCTTGACATAAACAGGCTTTTGGAGAAGGAACTTCTTGAACTGGCTTGCAGAATTTCTCTCATGGCTGAGGATCCTGGGCTTCAGTGCATTAGTGCTGAGTGCTTCACTTGTTACCTTACTAGTTTTCTTATGCAACTTTATTCATTTCTCCCTCTCTCTCCTTTCTCCTTCGTCTTCCTCCCATCTCCAGTGTCTGGTATCAGAATATCTGAGAGCTAAAATTCAATTTTCCTCCCATGTCTCAAGTCTTCAGGAGTCTGAGACCTGCTTAGCTGGAATATTTTCAAAATACACTGGTGCCAACAAGTCCTAACCAAAAGTATTCCTCCCTGGCTGTGTTGCAAGTAACATCCCCCTCCCCTGTTTTGTGTGATTTTTATGAAAGTCGTCATCAGGAGCTATTTGAGAAGGTCATTTACCACCTGGAACGGGGCAAAAATTAGGTGACAGGAGAGAAGCAAATTAGTGTTTCATGAATGCAGACTTCTCCTTCTGTCTGAAAATGACACCAGCACCCACAAATAAACAAATCAGAATCTCCACCATTTCTCTCCTTTTGTGAAGGCATCATTTGTTTGTTTGTTGATTTGCACTGAATGACAGTTGAACGAAACATCACATATTCTGCTTAGCTCAAAAGAAAAAAACAAAACAAACAAACAAAACCCCCACCCCAAAACAACAAAAACCCCAAAAAACAAAATAACTAAACCAAACCCACAAAAAACAAACAAACAAACAAACAACCCAATAACAACAACAACAACCAACAAATCCACCAGCAAAGTCTGACATGAAGGGAGCTTACATTCTTTGTTCTCTAGTTGCTCTGACTTTATAGTTTCCAGAGGAAATACGGTTATCACATACTGCCCTTTGACAAACATGGTGGGAGCTGAGTGCAGAGGGAAAAATGTCCCTTTTAGGAAGGGTAGTGCCCAGTTTCATTATTTTCACACCTTCAGAGAACAGTTACAATTTTCTCTGTAGTGCCTTTTTTATGATATAGATGACAAAAAACCCACTGATTTTGAGTGGTGCTTGCAGGTAGTCAATACCAGTGACAAAGCCTTTGAAAAGCAGGTTTGCTTCTTGTACCACTGAGCTACAGTCTTTGGGGAAATTAATGGCCTTTCTACACTCTTAAATCTGAGAAAAACAGGGAGTCCACTTCTGCACACTGAAAAGGAAAAAGAGAGAAAAATAGAAAAAAAATAAAACCCAATCCAGAAAAACATGATTTTTGTATGAAAGCAGACTCATAAGAGGAAGAACAGTCCTGTGGTTTGAGCAGTATCCTGGGTTTGTGAGACAAGCACTAGCTTTTCAAACTGATTCTGTGACCTTAGGTGACTATGAATGTCATGGCCATGATGTTTTAGGTATGATCTCATTGTCAAATTACAGTATTCTTGATTTAGCTTCACATGCTCTTCCTAGAAGTGCCCACCAATCACAGGGGTTGGATCATTTCTTTCACCGTCAGTACCCAAAGCATCATGTGGTTCTCAGTCTACTTGCTGCTGGAAAAGGAAAGGCAGCAATGAGTTTTGGTCAGGCAGGAAAAATGAAGTGCTCTCAGCACATAAAAGATGGACCAGCTGGTGGTGTCTGTGAGATGGGTATGGTGCTCTGAATTCCACTGAGGTAGTAATCATCAGGACATGTCAGCATGGTTGTGCAGAGTGATAAAGAAAGGCAGAAGGATGTCAGACTGTGAAAATGGGAAAGGTCTTTGACCACAGAAGCTCCATGACTTAGCAAGTGCACTACTAAGGCTTCATAAGCAATATCTTGGCTGTGTTACTTCTGTCTGCCTGTCTCAAAGTATCCTATGAAAATGGATGCATTTTAAGGGCATCCAGGTACACTACCAGAGGATACATATATATATATACACAGGCTTTTTTTCCTTATTTGAAAGGAGTGTGTAATTCTCTAGAGTACTCCATTTTTTCAAGAGCTCTTTCTATTCAGTAAGGGAGAAGAGGCTGTTACTGCATGATAAGGAAGTTTCTCAGTGATAATTTAAAGATAATCTTTTAAGATTTGGAGCAACCTCATTATGCACACTTCTACGTGACTTAGATAAAAATTTTAATTATTCCTATCTGTATCTTGCAGTTTCCCCAAGAAGCCTTTCAAAAAAACCCCCATACAGCTCATAGCTGAACTGGAGCCCTGCAATTCATAAACTGTATTTCAACTGTGGTTGACTGGAAATAGGTCTAATCCAATTCCTTTCCAGCCTTCAATGGAATAATAATAGTGAACAAACAGCCCCACAGCAGTCTGACATTGCTTTTCCTGCCAATCTCAATTTTAACTTGATTGTTTCTTAATGCCATAGGCAATGTCAGGGAGACTCAGGACAATATGTTGTTGAAGAAGAATAGCCTGAAATATTACTCTTAATCCTATTTTATAGGTACCTGTAAATATTAGTGGTAAACCATAGCCAGATATCTGTGGGAAGATTTAATAATAGGGCACTATACCCAGAGGGCAAAATATGGCAGCTGAGATCTTCTTGTTTCTCCTTCTCTGAGGATTTCTCACTTGTAGTGGCGAAATACATTGTACAAGGCAGGAAAATTTAGTATAATACCAAAAACCTCACATGATACTTTCTCTCTACAGGGTGAGCAGTTGTGAATTCAGCTGTGAAGGAGCCTCAGTGAGACAGATCATTTCACTTGTTGAGTCAGAGAAAGAAAGAAGGAAAAAGGGTCCCACCGTTTATTTTTATATTGCACAGGCCAAAAAAATGAAAACTTTGTCAACTATTCTTATTTCCCAGACTAAATAACAAATTCTGTATAACAGGATTGATACCTAGCTCGATACCTCATAAGATTGCATTTGAGATTTTAAGGTGCAGTGCCACTCTGGTGAACAGTCATATTTGATTCTTGAGTATATTCATATCTTTCTTTTGTTGTTTCCAGCTGAAAAACTCATTTAAAAAAAATAGTTTCTAAATGCATACATTTTAAAAATATATATACATATTTAATGTATTTTGTATTCTTTATTTCATCCCAACATTAAGACTCTAGCCCTTGAATTCTTTCTGTAGGATAACCTGACCATCTGTGTTAACAATACTTTCCATCTTAATTTCATCAGTTTATTGGCCTAAGAAGTGGGACCGTGTTAATACAAGGTTATTATTGAAAAAATTTGGTACAATCAATTCCAAAATGTGACCTTTATGAACTGTATTAGTTATCTTTTTCAAGCTACATTTACCTCCTTTCAACACTGCTTATTACCATTCTCTTCTTTTTTATTTCTCATTTTATAATTTATTATTTCTCCATTACAGTAATTTTCTGATCCTCCAATTTTTTTTTCCTTCTCTAATTTTTTTCAAGTTTGGAACCTATAAAATGCTTTTTTAAAAGGCAAGAATGCTGGTCTTCCCTAAGGGAAATTCCCTTCTCAAATGCAGTTATTGAGTTAGTCTTTTGTGATCTACCTTTGGAAAATCCAGATTTTACTTGATTCCATTTTTCAGCTACTTTGACATGTTGAATTACTATTTCTACCAGAGTAGGCCTGCATCATGATTTTCCACTTCTTAAATAAATATGTGCTATTTGTTCCTCTTCAGTCTCACACTAGCACCCCCTAACAACCTGAATGAAAATGAAAATTACTTTCTATGAATAAAAATTCATTGGAAAAACTATTCTCATTCATGGCCACTCCCATGAGGAATTGCCATTGTGATGTTTCACTGTTTTGAATGCAGTTAAATGGGACTTAACCCAAAAAAGAATGATCAGACCTATGAACACAAGAAACTTTGCATCAAAATGACTGAATTTTCATATCTTATTTTTAACTGACAAATTAGACAGTCGAAAGAAATCTCCCTGACAATACTAGAGAACTTGCGGGTATATCAGATTAATCTGAGAAAAGGAACAAGTATGATGTGCACTATGCAGTGTTTTTCAACCTCATTGCCTGTCTATTAGGCTGCAAGAAAAGAATACTTAAGTGTCTGTTTATTAACTGATTGCCAAAGAGGCCTGATTATTTCAAGGATATATTTTTGCAGAAGAAAGAGTAACATGAACTGAAGAGTAACAAAATGATTGATTCATTTCCTTTGAGGGAGGGAATAAAATAAAATAATGAAACATAAATGTGTCAGATCCATTTAACAGGATTGATATTTAATGTAGTTCCCTTTGAAGTTGAAATTTAATTTCTTAAGGGGCATTTTTAAAACGGAGATGCAATGTAACCTTCCATCAAGCTATCATTATTTTAATACATCTTTAAAAAAATGAACCTTTTTCCTGAAGTGTGATAGAAAATTGATTTATACAGATCCAAGCAGTAATTACGAAATGTGCTTATCTAAACACCTTCTGTTTCTATTGATCCTACACGTTATTCTAATGAAAAGCTCATAATTCATAGCATTCTTGATGTTTAGAATAGTTGGAATTATTTATGACTTGCAGTCCAAGGGTGCTGCTAATGAAATGGAGTTTGGAACTGATTTGTAATGCACCAAATTGTCTGTTTTCAGGCCCTGAGCATAGATAGTTACAGCATTCTGCTTTGCAACCCACAAATGGAGAACGCAGCACCACTGTGGAAAAAAACAAGACTTGTATGGGGAAAGGAGTTGACAGTCTTTGCAAGAGTTTCAGATCAGGAAAATGGTTAAAGAAAGGAAATAACAAACTCCTAAAACTGGTGCAATAGACAAAACAAGTATTTTGATGGGTGCTAGGAAAAGAAACTTGATTAAATATGTCCTAATGTTCATCTACTGGCAATTACCTTTTCCAGCAACCTGTGATGTTTTGATTTTTTTCTGAGATTTCCTATGAGCCAAAGCATCTGTTGAAGTTCTGTTACTACAATTAGAAATTATTGGGGGGAAAAAAATAATAACCATTCCTTCTCTGAGCAGCAAGGACTGAGTCAAAGGCTCCAAGTCCTTATCACAATACTTGCTCAAAAAAACAACTCCTCATGGGGTCATTGCAGGGGAAGATGTTGTGTGTCAGCCCCGAGAGCTCTTTCTTATTGCTCTGCTGTGACCTGAAACTCACATGGGAGCCTGTGCAGAGGTGGCAGCTCCCCTGTGTGGGTTTGCTGAGAGGGAGGAGTGTGAGGATAGCAGAAGGAAAATAGACAAAAGTGGGCGAGCAGGTAATTTAGTGAACTGGTATGCTGAATGGCTCCAACCATAGCCTGTCTGGCGGTATGTGATGTGTCACAGCATTTTGTTGTTTCTCTCGGTGCGGCTGGGATTTGACTGTCCCCACCTGTGCTTTTCATGGGGATAAACACGAGTATTTACTTGTGGCTCTGCTCTGCCAGGATTGATTTCAGGAGTTAGCTGTCATTTCTTTATCCTTTCACCTCATTAGAGACAAATCTCACCATAGGGTGAGACTCTTTGGGCACCTGCCCTGTCTGAAGGAAACTCATGTGCCATATTCATAGGAAGAGAGAGTGGCATTTATGCAAAACATATTGGTCCTTTACCAGATAGCAGGGACAGCAGATTTAGTCCATGGTAGGAACACTCTGAGAGGCACAGCTATGGCAACGCGCCCTGACAGCCATCAGAGTCATTATCATTTATCATTATGGTACCAGGTCATAGCTTCAAGGACATCTCAAAAGTCCCTTCAATGGCAGATTTCTAGTCCCACATTAGAAAGAAAGCTGATCTAAATTACCATGGAGATTATATGTGGAAATTTCTGGTCCACATCTAAACACACTGATGCACAAAACACGATTTTTATTTTCCTGTCATTTTTACCCCTTTGAATGCTACTTTGGATTAGGATGAGGACATTTTTCCTCACCCTGACAGACCTCTCAAATGTCTCTGGTAGACCTTCCATGAAAATGCATTTTGATGTTATCCAGACTAGAATTGTCTGCCACAAGCTCTTCGAGACAAAATTGCAAGCCATAGATGATCGACTGGCTGTAAATTACCTAGTTCTCAATTTGGTAGAACAAAACAGGGCATATTCATGGAGCTGTCAGAAACATATGATGTCACAATGAGCTACATCACTCTGTCTGAAACCAAACACAGCATGAGGATATTCTGAAACAATTCCATATATAACTGCACAAACAAGAGTACAATTAATTGTAAATGCTGAACAGCCTCATCACATTTCTTTTAAAATTCAATAGAACTTCTTAAACTGAAGGCAGATTATATCCCTATTGGTGCTGATCTTCACATTTGAGGATTACACTAGACCTTAATAGAACTAGGAAATCACAACTGCTCAGCAAAAAGCAGAAGTTAAGCCCAATAATAGGCATGAATCTCAAGAGTCACTCACATTTCTGTTCTGTGTGTTGTCACACACTCCATCCAAGCAGGTGTTAGGCATGATTTACAACAGGAATTTAAATTCTAAGGTAGTCAAAATTGCCTTTATTTACATACAGTTTGGGGTTTGTTTGGGTTTTTGTTTGCATGTTTTTTAAAGAACTGAGCATCAACATGAGAATTTTCCTTAGATGTGACTATGTAGCTGAAATTTCATTTAGGAAAAAATCCAGAACAAAAGGGATTATATTGTTCTTTGTCTCAAATGACTTCTTATTTCTAACTCTATTTTCAGAAAACAGACATTCAAATAAAGACAACAAAAGAAACAAAATATGTGCAAAAAATTTTAAAAACTTAAGCTGATTGTCTTTCACTATCAGTTTCCTGGGGTTTCAGATTCATTTTACAGAATTATTCAAGGCTACACTGACTTTATCCCTGAAATTGTTTTGTGGAGCTCCTGTTTCTTACAGTGACCAGTTATTTCTAACCTTGTGTTTGATCTGCCTGTTTTGCAAGTCTCAGTGCACAAACCTACCCTTACCTGATTCTAATCCCCAAGTAAGACACTCAACCACTCAAGTAATACACCCAAGCCGACTAGCTCAAGGCCAGCACTGGAGAGCTTACCCAGACATTGATATAGAAAATGGCTTGCACCCAGAGGGGGTGGAAGAAGATGGTCTTAGCCTGTGAAAGACCTGTATTTTACCATTTATCAATTTTTTTTTTGTTTGTTTCTCTTTCTGACCATTATTTCTAATCAGATGTCAAAACAGAATTATTTTCTCCTGAATTTAAATGCAGTCTGTATTTTTCACATCTTTAGCAAAACAGTTCTTCAGGCTATAATTCACAAGGAAATTGAAAGTGAGAATACAGATAACAGGCATCAGACCCTAACCTCAATGAACTAGAGACAAAGGGTATGGGATGGTCAAGATACATTGACAATGTTTATGAAGTCAGTAAATTATTGAATTTTCAAAATCACTATTTTTTCCCCTATCTTCCTCGCCTTTCCAAAGAAACCATAATAAGAGGCTTTGGAAATTCTTCATCAGCTTAAAGAAACTCAGGTTCCCTCAACAACTGAACCAGAAGCATGCTCTTCCTTCAAATAAAACTTTTTTCATCTTCTTACAGAGTTTCTGACTCATTTCATCTCCAGAGACAATATTCCTTTAGTGGCCATTCCTGGCCATGGTGTTTGCAAATTTCTGGAAAATTAAATGGATAGTCAGCTCTTCTCTGACATAATCCAGCCAGCTGTGCTAACAGCAGTCCTTGCTCTCTAGAGCTTTTTTGGGGTGAAGAGGGGAGGGAGTCATGTTAAGCAATATGATTCTATGGAAGTTCACCCAGGAACATGGCAATGAGAAGATTCACTCTGATAACAAGGAAGCAAATTAAAGGGTGAGCACTGTACATTGATCTAGAGACTGGGGAAGTTGATGAGAACTGCCCTGCCATTGCCTACTGCCTCCTGAGTTTTGTATAAGCTCATTAATGATCTTCAGTAGATGTTGATTGACTGGTAAAATAAAATATCCCCTGAGCTTTAGAGCCAAAATGCAAGGAACTAATTATTGTAATGTATTTTGTACCTGATATCTTATGGGGAATCAGCAAAGAAAGAAGGGAAATCCCAACTTTGTGAAATGAAAACCCTAACTGAGTGAAGTACAGGAAACCTCTCTTACAAGGACAGTTGTAAACAGGCTTGAAGTTGCAGGTCTATGGTCAGTGTGGATCCACCAGCTTTGTCATAACACTCCAAGTGTTTTCTAAGATGTCATCTAAGGAGAGGGAAAATTCTCACAGAGTTTAGAAAGTTTTCTTTAGAGTTCAGCCCTCAAGACAACTAGATTTCAGAGCACCTCAGGGGCCTGCTGCCAATAGAGGCTTGATTTGCTGTCCATCATCAGCTTGCTGTATTTTCTAGGAAACTGTTCCTTTAGGCTAGCTCATTATTTTGCAACATACCCTGAGGTGACACATATCTACTGGGGAGCAACTAGGAAAGAAAATGTCACTGAAGAGATTTGGTACAGAGTTTTGGTAAAGTATTAGAAACTGAGTTTTGGGATAAATTGCTTGCATTTCAGGTACAGGATCAGACTGGGCTTAGACCATCCTTTCTGTCTAATTTCTTTGGCCAGAGCAGAATGGCCAGTTTTGAGAGATCTTTTTCAATGTGGCTGGCTACTGAATAGCCATCAACACAATTTTGTATAAAGACATGCCCACCTTCATCTTCCCTTATGTTCCAAGGGCAGTCCATCTGGCAAAAAGAAATAGACTTAAACAGGAATACAAACATCATGACATTTTGGGGTGCTGGTATCTCAAACCAATTTTTTTCGGCTCTTTCCAAATCCTATCTCTCTGCATGTTGTGTGGCAATTGTAAGGCCATTGTCCTTTAAACAAGGCTGTGCTGAACTGAGATACCTAACACTAAACACTGAACTGAGATACCTAACACTGTTATGGCTGCTGGGAACTCGAATAACTTGTTGCTCACTCAGTGTTAATAACAGCCATTGCATAGTGAGCACATTCATACTTGATGGTGTTCTCAGAGAGCACACCAGACACCTCACAAATGTAGATACAATCTACAGTTACAGAAAAATCAAATAAAACATCAATTATTACCTGCATAAAATTAAAAATTCATCACTTCCAGGCAGAAACCTGGCATTAGATTTCAAAGGTAGTCTAAAGCATAGAAGTGGCAAGGAATTTTCCAGAGACTCCAAGAGGACATTCCCATATATATATATAAATATTCCTATGTATTTCAAAAGCTATCAATGAACAGAGATGAAACTGAGGTGTGCCTACTTGGGTTCCCGTATTCAGAAGCAAATGAATCCTGATTTAGGTCCTTGTTCTGCACATGGTGTTTTTCATTCCTGTCTCTTCTTTCTACTCTCTTGGTGTCTTGTGTCTCTTGTCTTTGTTTCTATTGTTATTCTTGCTTTTGCTCTCTCCCTCCTAGTGATACCTGATCACACCAAAACAGCTTCTTAACACCACAGGAGATGTGTAAAGGGAAAGTGTAGGCAGACTGGCTTTACCATCTCTATAACAGGCAGAAATACAGACAATCCTTCCTGAAAAATATGCAGCCACAATTTCCTAAATGTGTTTGATTCACACTTTGTTAAAATATGCCTGTGTAACAATGAGGGAATAGTATGTTCTATAGGCTATATTTACATGTTTTAAATGAATTCTACTCAATCATATTTTATTATTAGTAAAAGGTTGTCAGCTTTCTCTGTTAGTTAGTTGGCGGGCTGAATTTTTTGTTGTTTGGTAAAGGATTTACAGCAAAAACCCTCTTAACAACATTTAAGCTAAAGTTGCAGAAATATCTCACAGAAAAGAAATATTAGTCTGACAAACACAAGTATTCCTATGGACTTTCTCTGAAAATACCCTTAGACTAGTCAAGGAGCAAAAATAGGACCATTTTACCATGGGAGATGTTAGATTCAGGACAAAAGTTGTTGTACAATGTTATTGGCTGAATAGAATGACTAAATTTACAGTACCTGTTTGATGGATTTGTCAGGCCATGAGATTTTCCAGTAAACCAGAAAGAAAAGAGGTTTACAAATTATTCATTACAAGTTTTCTAGTCATTTCTATAGCAGCCTGGCACTTGGTGTTATCTTGAAACTTGACACAATGCCCTTAGTGATAAGGTAGTTTAGCACTAAATCCAACCCCACAGTGAGTTTTTCCAGCACCAAAAAAATTATTTTATAATGCTTTATGAAGGGAAGGGTCTTTCTCTTTCTCAGTATTCTGAGCATACCATGGATTCCTCTACTGTTCCTGCATGCTAAACCACAGCATTTATTTGAGAGAAGGTCAATGCAAAGAGAACGTTCCAGAGCCACTGAGACTCTCCTTCCCTGACCTAAAACCAGCACACATTCCTGCAGATACCGTGTCACTAAATGTCAGCTGGGGCAAGCTAAGGCAGCACACTGCTTTCCCTATTAGTCACTTGCTGCAGCACTTCATTATGAAGTCACTTAAAATACTGCCCCTTATCTGACTCCTGATGGTGTGAATTCACTGCAAATGTGCAGAATTGATTAATTTAGGCCCAGAGATATTTCTTAAAGCAATTCAGCTGTCTTTTAGCAATCTTGCCTGTATGCAGCCTGCTGCAGAGCTTCTCTTAAATACCTTTTCCCCCCCCTTTTTCTAATTTACAATAGTAGCTTGGCATTGTTAACTGAAATATAATTAATCTAAACTAGGTAGATTACTTAAGCTAGGTTCATTCTGGGACGTGAATCCAAGTGTGGAGGGAAGCAGGGAAACACTGAAATTGCCAAAAAACTCACAAGTAAATGTACACATGGGAAATTTCCAGGAAACTGGTCTGTTTTCCAACTGGCACTAAAGTGGCACTTAAATAATGAGGAAGAATCCTTGCTTATATGAACAAAGCTAAGAGAGCACCTTGATTTCTGTGGCCATAAGCGGGCAATATTAGAAGAAGGCAATATAAAAGACAATGCTTATTTTGTGCTTGAGGCACCTGTTGCACTGAAGTATTTCACTTCAAGACTGTTCTGTGCCTCTCTCCATACATCCCACTCTCTCTAAAGAAGAAGGCCAATTTGCACCATGTGAGAATTTCCCCTTTCTATTCTGTTCAGGATTTTCCTTCCTCAAACAGCCCGTGCCTGCATATGCTGCATTGTGAACAAGCCACTAGTTCCATCATATTCCTGTTTTACAGATACTGACATTATCTCAGCCTTCTTTATGATGCAAGTTCAGCCATGCCCTGGCTTTAGATATTTCATTGCCATATGTGATTTCGCCAGATCTGTAGTATGTTCTGTATAACCATTCCCTGAAACTCAAGTATGGTTTTTCTGCCTGTCTCTTCTCTCAGGAATGTTTCTTTTTCTGTTGCCCCCCCTATTTCTGCTTCTCTCTGAGGCCCAGATTCTGCTCTCTCTCCTTTTCTGGTTGTCTCATATGAGAAGATTGGTAGCTTTACTAATTCAGCTAAGACGCTCCTTCAGTAAAATTTGTCTGATATATTCTATGTTTAACATTAAATTTTGTATGAGTAGAAGGGGTAGACATCACAAGACCCTCAGTAACAGTGTTCACTAGGCAGTACAGTTTTATCTTGTAACCCGCCATGAGGAAAAAATCCATTGTGTTTTATAATGTTAAACAAGACTGTTTGAAAGAACCATAAAAAAAGGAAGAGGGAAATAAAGCAAAGAGTAATGAGAGAAGGAAAGAACAGCTCTCCAGGGAAGCTAAAAAAAAGGAAGGAAAAAGAGAAAGAAGAGTTGATGAAGCAGAGTGAAGCAAGGCTGCTCCCGGGGCTAGGTGTGCTGCAAGAGAAGAGGGCTGCAGTCACATGCAGACTGCTTGAAAGGGCAAAAGGTTTTTCTTAAGCTACGTACTCTTCAGCTAGAGGAGGAGAAGGAGGATATTAATCAACTAACAGTATCAGAGATTAGCTTAGAAGGTAGTCTGCACATCATACATTTATGGGAAGCAGATAAGAAGAGAGGCGAGATGAAAGTAAAAATTCAAGATAATTTTAGTTAACTCACAGTCATGCCTGTCCTCAAGGTCTTAAAAAAAATAACAGACTATCTGGGGTATTCACTGAATGAATCTTCAGCAATTGGCTTGAGATACCATGGAAGGCAGAAGAGGTCTCACAAGAATGATTAAAAGCAACTTAATCACTTTTTCAGGGAGATTTACAACTGGTCATGCTATCTTTGGTAGAATCTGAAAACTCTGAAACAATTTTGGAACAAAATATTACACAATCTCTTTGCAAGTACCAGGAAGATAATAAAATAAACCCTGTTGCTGTAATGGTTCTATCAAAACTGGGCCATATCCAACTAATCTAATTTTCTTGTTTACCAGGATATCCTTGCTAGTAAAAAAGTAGCAGGCAGTACGTTTAATACACTTAGACCTAAGTAAAATTCTTTTTTCTGAGTCTCTTACAATGCTTTCATCAGGAATTGAAAGCTCAGGTTAAAATTATGAAGAGTTAGATGCATAAAGAGTTAAAAAATACTTAGCAGAAAGAAGTTATGACAGGTTTTCAAACAAAAGAGAAAGTGAACTGTTCCACTAGTTGCAGGTGACACTTTTCTAAATGCCTTGAACAGTGGTTATACTGAATTTTCATGGATGCCTCCAGGCTTGGGAAGAATGAAATGCAAAATTACTTCAACTACTTGGCAAGCTAAGCTGAAATAAGTATGATGAAATGCACCAAAGTTCCCCTTGCTGCAAAAAGGGTGGTTAGCTGAGCTACTTGGCCACTACAGTTTTGGTTCCAAGTTGTGTACACACGTGTGTGCATCCATGATCCACCTACTCATTAGCTTGGCTCTGGCTTCTGCTAAAACTTCTGACTTGGAGGCTGCTGTAGGCACTAACCCTTGGTGGTAGCTCTCACAGCTAAGGCGTATATTCTCACTGCAATATGATTTTTCTCTTTACTATCCAAACACTTTTCCTCTGTATCTTCCCTGTCTCATGTTATCTTCTGTGATTTTGAAAGTTAGCATCAGTTTTTCTACATTTGAGCACCTTTACTTTAATCTGATCCCATTGGGCAGATGCTGGAACAACGGACTACTTCTAGCAAACACATTAGCCTAAGTTAATGCTTGAAACAGGTGCTTATGAGAGAAGAATGCAAAACAGATGATTTGAGCCACAGCTTCTACCTATACCGTGACACACGAGGATATCTCCATTTTCAAACAAGAATTTATAAATGATTTCTAGTGTGGTGCACAAACACACCAAATGCTACAGTACTTAAATCAAATTGAAGTGATCAGACTGAAGTAGAATAATTTCTGTGTTTAGAATCTGAAGAGCCATTTTGATCCAGAATTGTCTTTCTATATTTTCAAATGAAAAGACCAAATACTAAACTTTTTCTGTGTTGTTTTATATGTCTATATGCAGCTTCAGCTGAAGTCAACAAGAATTTAGCTCTTCAAAGAATAAGTATAGATTATATCCCTGTTAAGAAAGATTATATAAAATACGCCATGGGTGTATGATGTGCTAAATATGACAGTTCAATTGCATAGCACACAAAGAGAAGAATATTTTTTTTTTAATTATGCAAAAAGGAGAAAATTAACATCCAAGTGCCTTGCCAGGTTCCTTAGATTCCAATTTGATCTGCTATGCTAACAAGAAACTTCTGCTAAGAACATTTCTCCTTTTTTGCATGCACAATGTGACTTCCCATCAAAAAGCAGCAGGATCTGGCAGTTAGCAGCACATTCCTATGGGGAAATATCACACCTATTTGTTTTCTAAGGTGAAACACAGGCTGGAGGGACTCAATTGTCATACTGGCTGTTACCACCTATAATTACTTTTAAAGATTCATGTCCTGTAATGATCCAAGACACTCCTGTTATCTCCCTGCGGTGATTGATCTGAAACATCTGTCATCTACATTCACATGGCTAAGAAAGCTATTTTGCTTAAGAATGATGGGGAGAGCCAACATTGTCATTGAGTTACTGTATGTTATGCATGCAAAATCAGAAGTGTCACAAAACAGTCTCCAGATGAAGATTTAATGGCACCTAAATTGCAGCCAGTAACATTTTTTTCTGCAAGGTGGCAGTGTAAACATGTTTGTTTACAAGCCTGCTGCTCGGCAGATCTGACATGGCAAAGCATCAGGGAAGGATGACAAAGTGGAGCCAGCTCCTGATGCCTTCAAACCCTGCCAAATCACTCCTGCTCTGATAGAGAAGGACAGATGCAGAACCTGCCCCCATTTTTTTAGTTTAGATAATCTGTTAATTGTTCTTCCTGTTTATTACTTGGCAGAGTCCAAGCTCAAAAAGTTTGATTGCATGGAGAAACCTCCCATTGACCTCAAAGCATTTGTAGGACAAGCTTCTGTGCAGATCCAGGAGTCATTAACCTCTATGTATTGGATTTCTTACTTTGCTTTAATGAACAAAGCATAGCAAGGTATTCGTAATGTGTAATTAGTAAAGACAAGCTGGCTTCTCCAGATTAAATAATAACTGAAGGCCAGATTGTAAATAGAACTCATTAAAGCTATTTGGATGTGCTTTACCTCAGAAGCTAGCTCTGGTAAAAATTTTGGCTTCAGATTCAAACCAAGCTGACAGAGCTTAGGGGAAATTGGCATTTGTCTCATTATTTCCCCATTCACCTTTTCACATCATGGAGAGAACGGGACAGGAACATCTGGAATTGATTTTTTCTGGCCTGGCTGAAAGGCTAGAGGAGGGAACCTTTGCTTCACGTGCAATTGACTGTCCAGTTTCCAATGGACAGGCATGAATTTCATGAGCTTCTCAGTTACACAGAGCCATTCAGAAATTTTCAACTATTTGCTGCACGGAATCAAGATTATTTTAAAAAATCAATGCATTAAAAAAGAAATTAAAAGGAAAAAGAAACCCTTCAAAAATGTGCATTTTTGTACATGTCTTTATTAGTGTACGGGTGTGCTCATATGCATGCATTTGAAATTTTCTTTCAGAAAGCAATGTGTCTTTTAACATATTAGATGACTTTCTTTAGAATTCTACACATGTGAAGACACATGGAAGTGCTAGTTTCGATCTTTGGCACTCCTCAGGGAGTCACAGGGAAACCCACATATGCTTTATCTATCACTTACCACAGACTACTGTAAGCAATGAAATTCAGTTCATACAAAACTTACGTAAATAAATACTATAAGATATTTTCCATCAAAGTTAAAATATTGAGAAAATGTTGGACTTTAAGGTAAGGAGCTCTTATGTAATTGGTACATTTCATATATATATATGGATCACAATATTGTGTATTAAAAAGAAAGTAAACGCGAATAAAACAGATTTCTGAAACGCAGATGCTTTTATCAAAATTCAAGGAGTCCTGCTGCAGTGATGTTACCATTTTAATCGAGTCCTCCCCAAAGCCTCACCCGAAATGTGTCACATCCCTCCAAGTGCCCAGCTCGCCGTTCCAGATCATTAGTGTGATCCCCACTGACACACCGTATGGCGGAGAACTGCTCCACTCGGAGCCACGAGCAATACCAAGCTGTTAATGATGCCCTCAGCCCAAAACACGTATTTTAATGAATGCGGTGGGAACTTTCAGTTCTCAGCACGCAGACATCACTGGCACACACTCAAGGTTGTGTTTTGCTGCTGTACTCCAGAGAGGCACAAACACTTTCACACATCCATATTCAAAGATTAACCTGTGTCGAAGTGGGAATATGCCTTGTTTTATTCTGCAAACTCACAGTGGCTGCAGAAAGCCACCTGAAGAGCTCAGGGTATCTTAGGAGAGAGTCTACAAATGGGCCTGAAAATGTGTAATGGGGAGAATAAGAACTCTTTTTTGATGGATTCTGGCTTTGATGTTTTAATGTTTGATAGCATTGTAAGGAAGCCTGAAATGTGAGGGGAGCCTTTTGTGAATATTTTTAGGCCACTGACTCATCTCAGTTCCCTAATGATAGGTCAAATGGTGTGGAAGCTCTGCAGCAGCTCAAGCTTTCAGCATATTAGGCAAGAGCAATATAAATACATCCTTTCTGCTTCCCAACTTGTTTATTTTTGGTTGGTTGGTTGTGGGTTTTTTTGTTTGTTTTGTGTTTTTTTTATTTCAATTTCAACTAAGAATGGACCACAAATCAATAGCCAGTGGTTAAACATCTAATGAAGGAACATAGACAGATGAAATGAACTGTTAATGGACATCTGCACAGAGGCCTGGCTTGTCTGCAAACCTGAGGGTCAGCTTTCCATGTTATGAAATCCCACTGTTGAGGATAGGTGTTCAAAACTCATATGACTTTTTTGAAGCAACTAGCTACACAGCAAATTTTCAAGAGTGATTGTCACCTAAAAGAGACAGAAAAAGAATAACTGCAAATTCTCATTACACCCCATAGGCAAGAAACACATGGATCAGATAAGCATCAAAACATACTACAATTTTATTCAACCGAACTGGAGAATTTATAGTTTTGGATACATGGGGGAGACTCTAGTCCTGTCCATGTATCTAAGATTTCCTTTCCTTATCTTCATCACCTTTTCCCTACTCCTAGCAAGAGCCAGACCAAAAGTAACACCATCTCTTGCCTTCCATGACATTTGGGGCATTTCTGGGCAAGATGAAAGGATGTTAGGAGGGCTGAAGGCAGCAGCTCTGCGGTGCCAGGATTGAGTTGCAGAGTCTTCATGGGATTTGCCCAGTATAACACTCTGAACCATCAGCAGATGTGGGGAGACAATAAATTACCTTTCTCTACCATGCTTCCCATGTCTGCTGTAAATATGAGGGAACAATCCTTCCTCCATAGCAGTGATCATGAACAGTTTATTGCGGAAAGGGGAACCTTGTTTTGTGTTCCCCTCTGCCACAGTCTCCTGCAACTGGAATGAATAAATATTTCTTAAATGATCAAAGGTCTCTATCCTTTCAAAGCAAAACAAGCCCAGTAAAATGGATGCATCTCTCAGTATCTGAGTTGTGCCTTATAGCCAGAAGCTTCAGTTAAAGACATCTGTATGAAAACAATGCAGATAACTCTTTCCCCTTCAGTGATGCTGAGATAGGAGGTGTACATGAGAAGACAGAACTTCAGAGGAATCAGATTGCTTGTGGGCAGTGTAGAGTGCTTTTATAACAGGAGATTAGGGGACTTCTTATCAAATGCTGAAAGCAACTCAGGAAACAAAGGCAGTTAAAGGAGTTTATCCTCCAAGCAGGAAGAAGCAAAATCAAAAGCAGTTTCCAGACAAGATGAGCATGTAGATGTGTCCTTTTCTCCCTGACTGAGCAAAGCAGAGGAAGAAAAAAGCTATTTTATTTGTATCAGACATATCTATTTTCTCAGATGTTGCTGAAATACATATCTGCTCTCTTCAATAGGAACAAAATCAGCAACTGTTTAGTTTTTGCAATTTTCCTGTTTCTCATGGCATAATCACCAGGGATTTCAGGATGCAAAACCATAAAAAAAAAACCAAAACAAAACATAGTTTTAGTGGTATACCTGGAACAGACACAAATACTTTGGTTTTTCCTCTCTCCTTCAAACAGCACTGTCATACAGACTGTTCAACAGGCACAGTAGAAATCCTATGGTTTATGGCTGCATCCACACTAACTAAAACTAAGAGAAACTGCTCTCAGGTTATGAAACTATCATATACAGCTCGGTGAGAAGGCTTTGTTTCAAAAACCTGTAATCTTAGTAGGAAACCGTACTTGTCTTTGCTAATAAATGTTTTGCCTGTTTATCAAAATACAGTGGGGAGTTTCTGGTGAGACAGTGTGCTAACAGTCATCTTAGGACTGTTTCTTTTTAATGCTTTTCAGGTCATCTTGTCTTTTGGGGTCAAACTGTGTTGTCAATACGTGTCCTTTATTTGCATTAGAGGCTTATTTAGAGATTCTGTCATCTCGGTTTCTGAACAACCAGCAGCCTGTCAGACATTAGGATGATTTCATGATTATTCATCAGACTCTCACAGGAACCATGTGTCCATGCACAGAGGGCCTGTAGTCATCAAGAGAACAAACAGAAGAAAGAATCAAATGTTGAAACATTAAATCAACATGTATTTAAATATAAGTGAAGATTTCTAGGAATGTGTTTCACCAGATGCTCCATACCTAACGATTATTATTTCCCAGAAATTAATTACTTGGTTACTATCTTAAAAGTTTTAGCAAATGTAGGGATCATGGAGTTCAAGAAACAGCAGACACATCTTTTCATTGAGGTTTTCACAGTGCACAAGAGAGGCCAGTAGAGTCTGTAGCAGGAAAAAAGAGGTGTTTGTGAAGAGAAACAGCCCTGTTTCTATTCACTGCTAATTTCTTGCTTGATGCACATCAGCCTCTCAGTTTGACTAACACTAAGTTTTGTTCCTTATTCCCTTACCCTTCAGCTCCCCACACAAGCACCCTAAATTTTCAGCCATGTCTCTCTCCTCCTCTTAGCTGCTTTCTCCATACCCGGCTTTGCAGTAGTCACCACCAGGACATGCTCTGCTCTCACAGACAAACCAACAGACCTCAGCACCACAGAGGGTTCCTTGCTGTGGCCTCCAGGTCCCTACGTGGCAGCTGCCAGGGCAGGTGGGGCTAACAGGGGCCATCCACAGATCTCACTTACTCATTCAGCAATAGCACTGGCACTAGGAGAAAACTCTGCTTTTATTAGTCATTTTGAACACCAGATTACTTTACAGCAGGGAAGAAACTGCAGTTCTGTGTTGGTGATCAAGTCAGATTTATAAATTATATGGAAAAGGCTTGTTGGGATTTCCACATATTGCAAAAATCAGTGAAAGACAGGTTGTTTCTGTTCAGCGTGTTAGGGTCTCATTAAAAATAGGAAATAACCTTTGAAATGTCACCCAGCATCAGAGGCTTATATGTAGACATTTGTCTGAGCATTTTCAAGATCCATTTATATTTAATAGATAAAGGAACCACATAAGGCACAACTCTTTGAATAAAAAGATAACAAACCAAAAACAAACAAAACCCCCCCCCAAAAAAAAATCTAAACACCAAAACCATGCAAATGTTTCTAAGAGGCCAGATGAAGAGGTGTGAGATTCCAGAGAAACCATTATTTAATTTCATTACCTACTGGTGAGTCTGGGGAGACTAGTTCAGATGGCGATATCTGTACTCTGAACACACACACAATTAACCGAGGCTGCTCATCCAAGACTTCCTACCAACTTACGCATTTTTTAAGAACAGGTCCTGAAACCTTATCTTGGACTTTTATCTTTAGAATTTTCAACCACTTGAACTTAAAAAGCAGAGTAGAATTCAACTTCTTTCCCACAAAACCAGGTTCAGGAACATGGTGCTTTGACTTATTCCTCTGGTCTAGTCACAGACAGTGAGCCAAGAGAAAGTTCTGTGCTTTTTTATGTTGTGACCCTCCAAAAATTGTTTACTGATGTGGAAATAAACAGCTTTGGATTTTATTTTTAGAGCTTTCCCTTTTGCAATCCACTAATATTTGGTCATATTTCTCACAATCATGTGTTTTTTGTACCACTCACACACACACAGACACAGACACAATCTTTTCCACAGAGGAAGGAAATTGAAATTCTAGTCTATTTAGGATTAAACTGAGTGTGGCTTCAAGTTCTACAAATCAAAGCTTTGACAGCTTGAAACTATTGTCCCATTTAATGAGTTAATGTTTGTACAGAGTTTTGATCATCTCAGACATTGTATAAATTGTGTGTATGATTATGAATTCATCTGATTTCATAAGAGGCTGTACATTTCACAGTATCTAGCTTTGATGTATCTCTAAGGACCTGTCTGAATTTGTAAGTTTTCCAAAGAAAGTGATCCTAAAAAACTCTCCAAGCATGGATGAAATTTATCCTAGAAAAGAAAGCAAGAAGAGAAAGCCAGCACGAGTCGGAAATTCTGTTCCCTTACAGAAACAGCCAGTAGTACCTCTCTGAGCTGTACTGATAAAAAGATTTTCTTGCCATTACACATGTAATATATATGCAATTTTCTTGCATGCATAATTGAAAGAAATTTATTATATTTACCAGTATGGATATAAGCAAATATTTCAAGTGTATTCATTTCCAGTATGCCAGAGAATGTCCCAAAGAAACTTCCAGATCTTGCAGCAAACTGTAACATCAGGTTGCAGGATGATGGCTGAACTGATCCTTACGGGTGATCTTTTGATCAGATGGCAACCCAAGGGATCTCATCATCACTCTTACCCACGCTGTCCCTCATCAGAACTGGTCACCAGATCACAGGTCAGGCTGACCAGTTGTATTTCTTGTTCCCAGTGGAACAGACTGGGACACAAAAGCCCACAGTAGTTTGAGGTAAGAGTTCACTAAACAAGTTCCAATCCAAAGTGAATGTGAGTGGTCAATATACTGGCAAAAAAAGCATTCATATCCCTAATGAAAAAAGAAATTGAATGAGCAAATAATGAAGTATTGAGGGATACAGATTTCATCTTGATGTGCAATTCTTGTTGTTTAGGTGCTTTTGCACACAGAGAAAAATGTTTTGATGTGGAGATGTGTTTGAGACAGAAATGTCTTTGCGTTGGACATTCCCCATATCTTGGGATTCCTACCTTAGCATTCCATTATGGGGCATCCAAACTCTAAATACCAACCAAAAAAGAATACTCAAATTACTTTTACAGCTATTTTTAAGCAACTTTTCATTTTGTACCGATCTCTTCAAATAAATAAATATATGAATACAATGTTGTTGTTCCTCGGTAATCTGATAGCATATTCCAGCCTTTGATCCTCATGAAGGAAAGATGATCAGAAAAGCATATCATATGCGTCAAAGCTTGACACTGATCATCTTTGCATTGGTTCCTTCATTTACAAGATTATGTTCATGTGGCACCCTTGATGGAGCAGCATTAAATAAGATAAGCCACTAGAGTCTTTTACAGTGCCATGACAGTACATTTTTGTGACTCAGAATATAAAAAAGCAAAACCACATTGAAACTCATTCTGAAAATATGTTCAGGCATTATTTACTTCCTAGTTAAGGCTAAGGATGGAGAGAAAGATGTGGAAAGATTTTTTTAATCTTCTAATTTTGGAACATAGCTTGTTAAATATTCTTCAGGGGCTGTACATTAATACTGCATCTTCTCACTGACCTAGAGGAATCTATGTCTAAAGAAGACATAGCCCCAGAATAGCTCTCTCTGATTGTGAGGAGGTAGGATTACGGGCTAGTCCCATGCTTTAAGAATCCCACCTCAATCCACCCTCTCCCAAGACTAGGTCACCACAAGCAAGGAACAAAGATCTCTGCTTTACTTTTTCACTCTCCCTTACTCCATTGAAGAAATAACAAATTTGAACAGAAGGGCCAAGACCTCTACAACTTCAAAATCTGGAAACCAAATAAGATGCATTTTCTCAAAGGTGAAATGAGATTGTGGCTCTGTTTTAGCAGAAAGGAAGCTGCTACAGAACCTTCTGTCCCATCTATGACAGCTCCAGTGTTCTGCAGCCCACAGAAGACTCCTTCCTCCTCTTTTCCCAGGGCAAAATCAATGGAATATACGTGTGTCATTAACACATCCTGTTTCCAGAGAAGAAATCTGAAAAGACAAATACTACTTACTGAAGCTTTGTTGCCATGTCCTGGTTTATTTTGTGATGCTCAAAGTTTAACTTACACTAAGGACACAGTAACTGCAACTCCAAATAAATCTCTCTCCAACTTGGCTTTCTCTCAGCATGTGGAAAATCAGGTGCTTGTTCCTGTATTTTCATCTTTGAAGTCACGATTTAGTCCATTGCTTTAGCTCCAAGAGAGGGATGCAGCTAATAGATGTCACACATCAACAGTTACAGTGGCATTTCCTTTTCTGCAATGATTCTTTCTAAAGGGCAAAGGTTGTTGTTCACAGAACTTATTTATTTTGGGTTCTTCCCCACGACTGCATTAATGAACTATAGTAGAACTGAGGACTGCCAGAAACAACCCCATCTTCTCCAGTTTCATGCTCTCTGTTTCATATTATCATTCTTTAATACAAATTGAGAGCCACATGGCTATTTTTCACCTAAAAAAAACAGGAAAAGAAAGAGAAAGTTTTCCTTCAAATCACTATCAGAATAAGATAATAACACATAAACAGAGTGGCAGGCTGAAAAAAAACAACAGAGAACCAATGAGCCACATTTTTTACTGGGATACTGATGGATACACAGCTACTACTGGAAAAAAATCATGATAAAAAGCCCTAACTGAACCAGAAATGCAGCTACTGATGGGGTGGAACTAAGTAGCAAAGTGTATGTAAAGGGTAGCAGGAATGAAGACATATCACTGAAACTGAAGGTGAAAGAAAAATCAGGTTCTGCCATTACCCCAAATGGCAAAGTCTAGTTTGGGAAGAAGACAGTGAAGGGACATTATCATAGCTGGAAGTAGGCAGGGGTGCAGTATTACATCCATCTGTCAGATAAACACCATTTCCTGCAGAGGCTTCTAGTTCTGCAGGCTAATATCTTAGTTCAGCAATCAGCCTGCGATAAGAGAAACGACTCCTGAATCACCTAGATTTTCCCTTCAGTTCCTCCATTACAAGAAACAGACTCTTTCTGACTCAATTTAAACATATGAGATGGGGTGAGAACACAGCATGAGCAATTAGAGCTACAGAACCTAAACTTTTATGGTCTGCATCTTTGCTATAGCAAATATAAGATTTAAAGTCTCCAAGGGTAACTTAGCCTTTTTGTTGAGGAAGAAAGCAATTTTCTTGTCTGACACAATTTTTCACACAAGGCCAATCTAAATATACAGTTTTATTACCATATCATTTACAGTTCTGAAGGAATCAGAAAGCTTATCTATCTGGAAAAGATCAATATTCCCCAGTTTCAGAGTTGGAACAGATAAAACTTAGAGAGGGAAAAATCAAAAAACACAACACAAAACCCCCCCAAAAAAACCAAACAAGAAGTTCTGAGAAGAACCTGATGTGTTTTCTCCCAGCTGCTGTATTTATTTACCCCCCACTACCCTCCGTGCAATAGACAGGCCTCTAATGCAGGCGCAGGAGACAAAAATTGCAGATTACTCTTTGACCCCTGTAGACTTCAATCAATAGAATCACATGTGATCTGAAAATCAAATCCCTAAGGTTTTCATGCATGTGAATGAGAGTGTAAAT
Source organism: Xenops minutus (assembly GCA_035221455.1). Lineage (NCBI taxonomy): Eukaryota > Metazoa > Chordata > Aves > Passeriformes > Furnariidae > Xenops > Xenops minutus. The sequence goes on along the minus strand of JAWWEE010000159.1, from coordinate 24,226,815 downwards.
TCCAGGTCTATTGACAAGGCTGTTATCCTCTTGCACAATTGTATCACTTCAGCTGAAACAATATTAATATTGACATTTGACAATGGACGCATTGTGGGAGGGGGAGTAGGACATGAGTTAAAATGAAAGAAATCTGATAATCAAACCACTAATGTTGTAGCACTAGGTTTCATTCTGTTATAATTTCTGTACATTATGCTTTTTTTTTTATGCTACTGAAATATTTTAGAGTGTTTTTCTCACAATGCTGAAGTGTAAAGAAATTTTAAATAGCATGAAAGGGTACAAACATAATCAAACATAGTCTGTGCTGTAAATCCACCCAATCATTCTCTTAGGGTAACACTAAGCATCAATCAAAGTTATGTTATTTGTTTATGACTTGCTGGATCCAGTTCTTGAAGGCACCTTGTTTCTCTGTTCCAAAGAGCTACTTTCATATGGAAAGAACTGCTTGTAGCATCAGCTAGGATAGGTTCACCTAAGGACAGATTTTTGCCTATGGCTCTCAGTGGTCTATATAGGAGTCTCAACTTCACTGGAGTATGAAGACAACAAAAAGTTTTTTGGCTGTTCTATAGGGAGTAATTCTAAATCCCAGTAACAAAGAAAAAAGAAAAAAGCTGAAATAGCCGAGCTTGGTAGTGTAGTTCGATGGAGTTGAGAAAATGCAAAGTATCTTCTGCTGTTACTGAAATCATTATCATGATTAGAGAAAAACCTCAGAGGGAAGAGATCCACACTGTGGGCCGAAGTACATAAATAAAGAGATAATGCTTGAATCAATCTTCATCTTTCTCTGGCTTCTTCTGACACCTCTGACAAGATCTGGGTTGATTTTTTCACTTCTTCCTCATCAAACACAACTTAGTGGCACCTGAGCAAGAACAAACACTAAGTCAGAAGCTCATGTAATCTGGCCTGCAATATACAGGGCTGGGGTCAGGAAATAAAAGCGGAACTTTGCATGATGAGAGCAATACACCTGTAACTTTTGTCATTTAGATTTGGCCCCGTGAAAAGGGTCCAGGAACATGAAAGATAAACCAATAATCATATCAGATCCAGCCAACTCATTAGGCAATTCTTCATAGATCCTTTTTTTTTTTTTAAAAAAAAAAAAAAAAGAAAAAAGCCAACCAAGCAACAACAACAACAAAAAACCCAAGCAAACAACAAAAAACCCAACAAACCACTCAATTTTCTATGTTAAAAATGAATGAACACATCACAGGAGCACATCCTCTAAACCTCTAACATCAGTATGCATTTTAATAGCTAATTAAAACACTTCAACCTCTTACAATTGCCAATAAATTCCAGACAGGACCATCTCCTTGAGCTCCAAGACAAGAGAGAAGAGAAGAGAAGGAAATTAAAATATGCCAGTATTGCAACTGTAGATGGGAGGCAGAAGCACAGATTTTCACATTACCTTTTACTAAAGGAGTCACTGTGTGAATCTGATATTAATTTCAGTCTAGCTGAAATTTCAGCCCTTCAGTTTTTCAGAGGAACTACTTATCTTTCTGTTTTGGATTTGTGGGTGTCATACTCACACTAATTTTTTATTTGATTATTATTTTCAGAAGTGTGAAGGCAGAAATTCAGGTATGCTCATCTTTCAGAGCTCCTGTTGCCTTTAACTCCACTGCAACGAGCCAGAACATTCAGAATAAAATTAGGGAACAAATAAAAAAGCCATTTCTGTTTTCTCTCATAGCATTCTAACAGCTTTAATGATGTACCTGTGTGATGGTGACAGTTACCCATAATCCAATAAGACCTGAAGGTCTATACAGTTGTTCGTCTGCATCAGCTTTCTGAAAGTTCCTCTGGAAATTCTGTATGTATACATTTTAAAACTCAAGAGAGGGAAGCAAAGAATATGATGTCTGCAGAGTTTACAATGTGAGCTTACTTGGATTGTTATCAATAAGGCTCTATAGTTGCGATAAAGTCTATTTTCCTCATGGAAAGGAACATAGAGCAAATATAACACCAAAGGTTTTACTGAGGAGTTCCTATGATTTGACAGAACTGTTGCAGTTGGATTGTCTGTGTATTTACATCTTGAGAGGAATTTCCTGTGTTCTTTGTGGCTGTTTCTACTGTCTAAACAGATTAAAAAAAAAAAGAATATATTTAGGTTATATCCTCTTCCGTCATCATCTTATCAAAATTGGTCCATGAGTTCAAAGGTAAGCAGGGACACAGATATATTGCGCTAAAAAGTCTGGCTTCCTTAGCTGGAAAGGAGGTGGTGTCATACCAAAGCTTGGGTACTGATGTGCCCTCGGGTTCTCCCATGTGAACCTTGGCCTAAGACACCTGCATACATCAGGCTTGGAACTGTTGCACTGAACTACTTTTTTTTTTTTTTAAACAATGGATTCACAGGCCAACATCTACAGCAAAGAAAGGCAGATTTCATATGACTAAGGGTCCTACACACTCATGATGAGAAGGCATAGGACACAACACAGTGAGGGAAAAGCACACATGGAGCACTGGTCCATAGCTGAAAAAAGGCATCACTGAGCTGACACCATGTAGTTTTATATCAAGCTCAGACACCATGTTTCAAGTGGGAAAGAGAGGGTTTGAATTTTCAAACCAATTATCTTTCTGTGCCTCTCCCTTAGACTCAGATAAACATTCTTTTTGAGAGTGATTAAATAGAAAAAGGAGTATTAGAATGTTCTCATACCTTACACTGCAGAAAAAATTTAGTCTGTGGTACTGCAGGAAATTATACTGTTGAGGGAGAAGAAGGAGAATGTCTTCAGATACTTTAGGCAAGATTTTAAAGAGAGATCCTAAAGTCCTGGTTTAGATGCTTTATTACTGTCTGGAGTAAGTGCCGAGCTTTCTGCAGTTCCTTCTGATTCTTAAAAGGTAAAAGACTGAAGAAGGCATCAAACCTCCCATGAACTGGAGAACTCTGGTCTTTATATCCTACTTCCAAACAGGCAGGACTAAAGATATGATCTTAAGTGAGAACAGTGATGGAAATGTTAGAAATTATGTCTGTAGTGGAAAATGCAAAACAACTTGACATGCTCCCTTTGGGGTTTCGTTGTCACCAGAAACTGGAAAAAACCCCAAAACCTCAACAAAGTGGCAACAACAAACCCAGCAAAAATAAAAACAAACAAACAACTCAACAACAAAACCCAACCAACCAAAAAAACTCGAACAAGCCAAACTTCCCCCAAAATCCAAAAGCAAATATCCCCAGTTCCACCCCCCCACCCCCCCCAACCAAACAAAGACACTCAAAACCCCCGGATGAATTTTAGGGATCCCATCCAGATTTGGGAGAGAGAACAAAAATTAAATTTCTATTCACAACACATTTCTGCAAATGTATTTATTTTAATAATGAATCTATAAAATTCAGCAATGTCCCACACTCAGGGTCCCACTGCAGAATTCTCGTGGGACTGCTCTCTTCCCAGGGAGATACCCTTTTCCCATTTCACTAAGGCCATGGAGGAATTAACATCGCAGAACATAAACACTTAGAACAACAAAAAGGCAGTTCCCTCTGCTGGTATCTGCTGCATCTCCACGAGGGGTCTCTGCAGACGCGGATACGGCAGCGGGTGCAGCGCGGTGTGAGCGCCCCGCCAGGGCGGGCGAGGAGGGGCGTGCGGGATGCCGTGGGCGGGGATGTGATGGGTGCGTGGTACGATGGGTGGGGATGAGATGGGTGCGGGTACGATGGGTGGGGGTGAGATGGGTGCGGGTACGATGGGCGGGGATGTGATGGG
>JAWWEE010000159.1:24196502-24222980 GCA_035221455.1 Xenops minutus | reverse complement strand
GATGGGTGCGGGTACGATGGGTGGGGATGTGATGGGTGCGGGTACGATGGGTGGGGATGTGATGGGTGCGGGTACGATGGGTGGGGATGAGATGGGTGCGTGGTACAATGGGTGGGGATGTGATGGGTGCGGGTACGATGGGTGGGGATGAGATGGGTGCAGGTACGATGGGTGGGTGATGCATTGCGGGGGTGATGTGATGTGTGGTTGATGAGATGGGTGGGTGATGTATCAAGGGGGCGATGCGATGAGTGTGGGATGCAGCTGGGGGCGGGGGGACATGCCATGCGTGGCTTCACAGCTACGCCAGGTTTGAAGGAGGCGAACTACGGAAGAAACCAGAAGCATATGGGCGTGCCACATCCCCTTGTACAAGCACCCCACCTCTGTGACAGTGGCACACAGGATCTACTCCCTCTCAGTGCTGGTGTAGGACAGTCCTGAGCTTCAGCCTTACCCGTGGCTAAGGCAGCTTCGGTTCTGGCGCAGCTTGTGTTCTGTGCAGCTCTGCAAGTTGCTTCCTTGCCCAGGCTGGGCACATGCTGTGCCAACAGCAGGATGTAAACAAACCCCCTCTGCCCCAGAGGCCAGCAACAACTGCAGATCTGGGCATTCACTCGAAAATAACTGCGCACAGCTGTGGCAGATAAAGTTGTTTTCTATCCTTTTCCTCCCTGCATTCATTTTCAGTATAGACAGACTAAAAGTAGGAGTTTTTCAAGGCATTTAAATAATTTCAAATAGCCCTGGTGTTCTTGCTCCTTTATTAGTATTCCTCCTAACAGCAGTTTGTCAATGCAAGACACTAAGCTGTTTTTTTTTGTTTGGTTGGTTTTTTTTATGAGGCAACCTAACTTGGTCATTATCTTGAAGGATGGTTTACTTTTTCTTCCATTCTAAACATCTAAGAATTCTAACAGCTAACACTGAAGGCATTATGTTCACACTCTTCATGTTTTTTCAACTGCGCATTTGCACTCATACTTAACTGTCAGAAAATTAGTGATTTTCTATAACATAATTATGAAAAAATATAGAAAATACAGTCAAAAGAGATCTCACGGTGATTACCTCACCCAAACAGTTTCAGGAAGAAGCAATCAACTCTATGTAAAGCACGAGCAGTTCTTTAACATTTGTAATTTTGAAGACTTCCAGCCTTTCCAGGAAACTGATTTCCATTTTTCCCAATAGAAAAAGGTATCCTGGTTTCTCACCTGTGGCTATTCTGATCCCTTTTAAACCCATGTGTCCTTGTACACTTGACCATTGACATTGAAAAAAAATCTCAATTCCTTCTTTGACCACTTGGATAAGGACAGCCTTTGCTCATCCCTGCTAGCCACTGAAGTGGTCTCACTCCAAAATGACTCCAGTTGAATGAAAGCCCAGGCTACCCTATGTGTGTTCACCCCCTGTGATGGACAGCTTCTCAATTTCAAATGTGAGATACTTTTTTCATATGTGCAGTATGTATATTTTTAATGTATTCACTTTAATAAAAGGCTTCTGGCTTCACTACGCAGCTGGTATATAAGCAGTATAGGCATTTAGACTTCCCTTGCCTTACTAAATTTTTCCAATTATTTTCAGCTTATCTCATACCTTAAAAAACCACACTGAAACATATAAATCAGAGAAGCCTTCTCCATTACTTTGCTTTAAACATTACTGTGTTGAGAGAAAAATTGGAGTCTTTCTTTTCATCCAAATCAGAATATCAGATCTCTGTACCCTGAGAGAAGCAAAAAATATCTGTCCTGGATTCAAATATTCCCAAATGATGCCTAATCCCAGGCCTCAAACACAGCTGCTTTCTGTGATATAGAACATTCTTTAGTGTATGTAAGCTTTCCTGAGCAGGGAGGGAAAGGCTCAGGGTTTAATGCTCTTATTTTCATGTTCAGTTTTGATACAGGAAGCTGATTAGGTAGAGGTGAAAGGCTATTTGACATTTTCGTAATCCAATCGATATTACAGGTCTCCTTATCTCTTTAGTGAGTCACTGGTCTGGAAAAAGATCTTAATGTGCAAGACTCCTCCCACCTGCTCAGCTAAAGTAAAAAGCATCCTGAACTGAACATGAATGTTCAAAGTCTGAGACAGGTTCTGGTTCAGCAAATTCCAGGTTCTTTAGTCCCCAGCAAGAGAGACTATCTAGACCCTCACAGGGAGGGGGAAAAAAAATAGAAAAAGGGAAAGAGAATCCCAAACCAAAAAACCTACAAAAAGTAATTTGAACAAGCGCTTTCTTGCTTCACTGAATTTCTACCCTATGAAGCATTAACCATTTATAATGTATACAGCCTTTTCCCTGAAGGCTACTGGAGCCTTTCGCAAGCATTTTATGCAAGACTCAGATGTAACAGTGCTGAATTCTGTGTTTACAAAGCTTGACAACAATTTACTTCAGATTTTACAATAAATTCTCTCTGTGTATGAGCATGAGGAGTCTGAGGTACATATTTTTCCATGTTGCCTTCTAATGGCTTTTTCTTACAGTGCAGAGAGGCACTGTATTCATACTGACTATGAAAGGGTCTCATTTCAACAGAGTGGACTTTCACAACAAGCAAGGCATTCATGTCCTGACTCTTTACTTGAATGTGTCATTCTAGATATTATTTCTTGGCTTTTGTAAGCAAAAAGAAGATAAAAAACAATTAATTCAACCAGGACATGGATACCAAGCTGTAAAAATATCCCAGAGAATAAACAAATTATCTTTTTCCATCAAATTGTGTCTGTTTCTTATGCACATCATAACAGTGTGCATTCTGATTTGGCTCTGCTTTGGTTGATGTGGTGGCATCCCAACACTTTTCCAGCACACTTCATGAATGAGTAGGAGCCACCTTTCTCAGGAGGCTGAAGGCAGATGTATGGGTACATCAAACTGCAATTCCCTAATGCAAGGAGTGTAAGCAAAGAAACTGGCACCAAGAGAATCTGACATGTGATGGGTATCTCACAGCCCCACTGAAGATCTGGTACACAGTGAAGTATAGTCAAGTGGACTTAGCATAGCAAACAACTACCCAAGGTAACCTGTATTATTCATATTCTTTACTTCCAAGGATAAAAGCATTTTTAATAACTCGGTTTAAAAGTGCGTTTTTGGAAACTTATAGCCACTTCTGAGTAAAGGATCTATATTAGACCCCTTTGGGGCCTTATGGAAAGAGCTGTTTTCTGGTTAATTTCCATTCTTTAAAGAAGGCTGAAGGAAGATTTTTAGAAAAAAGAATCAGAAAGAAATTACATAAACCCATTCAAAACACACAGAACGACATATTCAGTGAGACAGGCATTGAAACATTTTCCGGCTCCCAAGTGTGCCTCACTGGGGAATTTAGGACTCTTTTCCAATTTACAGGTGAGCAAATGCCAGCGTCCACATGGATTTTAGTTCTATCTATATAATCCAAGGGGATGAGAATTAGTAGTGACAGGAGCTAATTATAGTGCTTGAACACAAGAATCTTAATTGAAATAAATCAATGTCAGCAGTCATGGTAGGAAGAAAGAACTGATTGAAGAGATTTAAAATGGAAGAGACTGAATTACCCTTTTAAAGTTTCCCAAAAGTCTGTGATTGGTTCAGAGCAGAATGTTTTTTTCACAGGGGAAAAAAACAAACCAAAGCAAAGCAAAACAAAACTCCCTCCAGGACCACCACCATATGTAACTACTCTGATTTATGTCACGCAGAATTATTGGCACAAGCATTTTGCAGACTTGAAACTAAGATGTGTCGCCATTGTTATGACTCTCTGGCTCAAGAATTCAATGGGATATCTAAAACCTGAGAGAACTGGAATACAGAAGACAAAGACTAATTAAGAATGTCATGGGCTGTGTTGCAGCTCTGTTCTCCCTAAGAAGTGTGATCTCTGGACAGATGGTCATTTCAGCTTTCCTCGGTCTCTAATGTTCCAGGATTTAGAAATATCTCAGTAAACAATTCTCTTCAATCCTTTTTTTTCCTCTTTTCATCTGTAATGAGCCTAGTAGAACTGATAAAAATATTTTCAACTCAGTTTTCTCTCATCAAAAATGAAATGTGGTCATAAGAATGACTTAATCTGAAAGTCTTCCCCACATCATAAAAATTTGGTGGAAAAGTCCTAGAAGAGATTACTGGATGATAGAATATTTTCTTAAGTTTCATACTTGTTTGAAGTTTCATACTTGTTTCTGCTACCCTAAATGAGGTATAGTCTAGTTTCCAGTATTTTTGTTGTCCAACTTTGTCTCTTACTACTGCACAGATACAGTCTCTTGTATGTGTAAATCTATAAGGATTTACAATGGCTTCATGTGGACAGCAGTGCTGTAAATAAGTAGACACCATCATTTGTTGCTGCGGAAGGGTCAGGGCTGGAGACCAGAGCAACTTGGGTACCAGAAGCTAATCATCAGCTATCCATCCTCCCACCCTGGAAACTCATTTATCCTTCAGAATTGGAAATGACCAAATCAAATTAGGAAAGATCAGCTGGCAACACAAAATTTGTCTCTCCTGCTTAGACTCCGTTTAATCTCAGTCCATGGTTTGCCTTGTTTTATTTCTTGTTCTACTCATTTTCGCTCCCGTCTTGTCTGTCTCTGAAGCAACACTGCTTGTTAGTTACTCTGACAGATGTTTTTATTGTAATGTATCATCCTTGTTTATTGACACATGGCTAGACAGCTATTAGAAATTAATTAGAGGATTAATTACACCAAAGTCTGCTCCTGCACACAACATTAAAGGCTATTGCCACAGCTGGGTTTTATCTTTCTCCACAACATTTGGATTAGTCGTGTGAAACAGTACAGTCTTTCATTTAGCAGGGATGATGATGAGGGCTGATCACCACTGAGGGTCAGACTTAAAGGTTGACCTCAAGGCAAAGCATCAATGAATTTCACTACCAGACTCCTCAGGCTGGGTTTCACCCTTCCACTTACCATTAATGGGGTTGATGTGCAGCGTGTGATGAGGTCAGCTGGGCACGCAGGACAGAGATCTTTCCTCCATGCCCATTTTGTTTGTATTTTTCAAGATTATTTTTGCCTTAAGAAATTGTCCAAGCCCAAAAATAACAGCTAGAATCACCTGACATTCAGGAAGCCTTTTTAGGAAGCAAATCCAGAACTGCATCACTATTGGGTTGGAGAGTTAAAAAACCTGCTCTGGGAAACAACAAAACTGAACTTTATTCTATTTTTTCTTTTCTTCTTATAAAACACTGAACTTTCCTTTAGTACAAAAAGAACATTTCTCCTATTAAACCCTCATCAGCCAGCATACAATTTTTTAGGAAAACATGAGTTATCAATATGCTAGCAGCTAGACTGAGGTTTTATTTTATATGACCCAAATTTGGCCATGAACATTTTTCCCATATATATCTGCAAAATATTTCTCTACAAAAATATCCCAGTTATCTTTCACTTTTAATACCACTTCTTGGAAATACAGAGGTCAACAATTAATAAGCTCATTAAAACTTACAAGCCGCTTTGATTAATATTCCTTGTCTAGTTCCTTGAGAAATGTACTGTATCTCCCAGGCTAATGAAGACAAGGCAGAGTTATTTAGGTGTTTGTTAACAAAGCTGATTTGCATATAATTAACTGAAAAGAACTCTGTATTTACAACGCAAACTCTGCCAATCTCTTTTGCTAGGGTGTTTTATGTAAACAGACTAACTCCATGCCAAATTATTAAAGCAAGATATGTTCTTAAAAAAATAAATTAACTCAAAGGGATACAATTTTGGAGGCTGCAACTGATAAAAAGTAAAGCACATATTAGAAAACAAACTGCCTTTTTCAAATACTGTTCATTCTGTCGTGTGGGATTTTTGTTGTATGTTCTTGTTCTTTTAATCAGTTAGTTTGGATTTTAGACATTTAAACAGACAAAGACTCTCATATTGGATTGCTCTTTCCTATGACCTACTTACGGAAAAAACTAGTACCATTTCAGCAAATCCATACTTTAACACAGATGTCTTTTACAAAATTACCTATTTTACACCTGTCATACACCCTGAAGCTCTGAATATGGAAAATTATATAAAATAACTAGCACTTGCAGCCTGTAGGGTGACCAGACCATCATTGAAAATACATGCCAATTCAGACAAAATTAAGACAAGGGCCTTTAGTCATTCACTTTCCATTTTGTCGGCTTTTCAAAAAATCTGTCATTATGGTTTCTTCATCAGAAGTGTTGTCAGGTACTGGGGCAGTCTGCCTAGTGATGTGGTTGGGTCACCCTAATTGGCAGTACTTGGAGGTTGTGTAGATGTGACATTTAGGGACTTGGTTTGGTGGTTGGTGGTTGGGCTTGATGATCTTGGAGATCCATTTTAAGCTAACCAATCTTGTGATGCACAGGGACACTTAAGGAGCCAAAATCACCCTAAACTAACAGCTAACTATCCAATGAGATCTTAGAAATTAGGATTGAGAGGATGTATAACAGCAAAACACAGTTGAAGGTATATGAATCTGTAGATCAAATAGTAGAGAGGGAATCAGAAGCTCCTAGTTCTTGACCTGACTATGATACAGAATCGTATATGAGTTTGGTTGTGTCATCTTTCTAAGGCTAAGAGGTAAAAGACTAAACAAAAAATAAGAACTATAACTATTGCAATCTTATGTGCATCATGTTGTATAAAAACTGTCTGATCTCACTGATTACATTCAGCTCCCAATCTGCCTCTTCAACTATTACTTCACCTTCTCACTTTGTACCCTTTTCTCCCATTTATTTATGCATAAAACATCTAATAAAAGAAAACAAAAGGTAGCACATCACAAGCCAATGCCTGCAGGGGACAAGAAATTTCAGGAAACTTTCCTGATTATCTACAACAAGAAAAACTTGAGGAACAGGGCAAGGTATTTAGGTCCTTAAATAAAAATTCCTCTATCTTCAAACAGGAGCAGAAAACAGTGATCAGTGGAGCTTCCAGATTTTAAAACCTTCCTCTGCTGTACTTGCTACTGCAGCAGAAATACATGGCATGAAGAAGAAAAAGAACTTATTGAAGGAAAGCTTGTGCACACACTATCACTTCCAGTTATGGACTTGTTATGTGAGATAGACAGAATCTGCCCTCTGTGGGAAAAAAACAAAGAGCAAACTAACTAACGAACAAAGAATGCCCCCCCCCAATCATCGGTAACAACAAAAATAGTGCATCTGATGTTACTTGATCAAATCTGAGGAGAAAAAAAAAACCACAAATCAACCACAAAGAAGCTAAAAGAGACCAAAGTGGAGACTGGGAGCAAGGTGGAAGTAGTGTGATGAGTTTAGGATCTTCCACTCTGCTGTTGTAATTTATTTCAGAGAGGTTGTTTTCTCAACAATCTCTGTAGGAGAGACACTCTACATGGCCCATTCCTACTGCTGACAGCCTGCTGGTGCATGACTGAGAGCTGACCTGCTTGCAAAGCAGAGACCAGTAAACTGCAAAAAACCAACAACTGGGGAAGCTCTCTGTTACTGGTCTAAATCATACTCAATTACCCAATACAGATAATAGAGACAGACAAACTTTCCAAAAAGAAGTCTGATTATGTCCACATGAAAAAGCTCCACATCAAATTAGATAATTTCAAGGGTTTTTTTTTAAAAAACAATAAAATCAAAATAGTAAATTTTGTAATGCCACAGGGAAGTCAAAAGCTTCCTAGGCTAAGATGTCAAGTCTGAAATAGGGTATGCTATATGATAATTTATTATTGTTTCATTTTAAGTGTGTTGCAGCTGAAACACTGTTAGTATCATTGTAAACTAGCATATGAGAAAGTACCTTGGTGACTAGTCCTATTGAGCTGAGTACAAAGTGTAGTGGTTTAAGAGGGAGAGATCATTATCAGAAGCAGTCTTCAGCTGCAAAAAAAAAATTGCATCCAGAACAGGGCTTATTCAGGGGTGCTAAGCATAAAACAACTGGAAAGAACTGAGAGAGACCAGAGATAATTCACCATTTTCTCCTGTCCTAGATCATTCTTATTTTCTCTCCTGAAATATTTGTAAAACTTTATCATCTCATAAATATTGTTAAAAAAATAAAAAAGAAGAAAAAAAAAAGAGGTAGCAGGAAAGAAAGTATTTCTCCCACTACTACTGGATAATTCAAGTCACACACAGAGGAATGGACATAGATGAGTTTTATGCTAACTCTCTTTTTGCTGCTTCATTATTAATAGTAGGATACTTACTCTAACCACAATTGCTACTCTCTAGATACACTAAAAAATACAAAAAATATGAATCAAACCATTTGCAAAAATTTACTGCTGGAGGTGGATGAATATTTCTAGACAAAAACTCTAATGCATACACCAAGTGAGACTGATCTCAGTCTTAGTATCTCAAAACTAAGAGAGCAAGACTGTTGTCACTAAGCTTGTTCTAGGTAAAACTGATAAAGGCTCATTTTCTAGAGTTCTTCCACATGCATACTTTAGTTAGAAATTAACTTTAATATGGGAAAATGTATGCCACCTTAGAAAACTGCAGCAGTTAATTCAATGCTGTAAGAACAGAGCTGTGGAAAGGGACCCAGATGTAAAAGGATAAGGTCCTAAGAATCTCTCTCACAACCACCTTTGCATCAACCTGAAACATCAATGTGGTGTTTACTGGTGTGGGTAGGCAGCCCACAGTAAATCTAATTAAACTGAGGAACAAAAGGATCCTGGAGTGTGCAGAGCCATGAATGGAGCCTGCCTTTTAGGCCATTTACTCTGAATGATTGTGTGTTCCCAAGGCTTTCAGAGAGTTCCTCTTTGGAAACAACGAAAGGGGGAAAAAGGGACTTTTCTTCCTACTGCAAGGTGAGTGAGTTAGATAGTGCATCTCATTAATTACATGGAAATCATCACCAGAGCACAGGAAGCCAAAGAAGAGGCCAGACCAACATTTTTTTTGAATTATTATTGTTCAGTAACAGTGACAGAAAAATAAGTAATAAATCAGAATCAGAGTGCACTTGATGGTTTTATTTTGCAACTCATCTTGCTATTGTGACAGCCTGACACTAATTAGCACTCAATGCACAGGGGATGGATTACTGCGGCCAATGGATCTCATTAACCGCTGCGAAATTTTCATGCCAAGACCAAGCACGACAAAGAACAGAGACCCCAGCAAATCTTCTGTCAGCAGCTGTAAGCATCACCACAGAGCCATGGGTGCATAGACCAAAGGGCACAAAGAGGGCCTGCATAGCCAGCTGCCTAGAATTTTACAGATTTATTAACTTGTTTCTTTGTGAAGGCAGAGAGCTGAGAAAATCCCTGTGTCCAGAGTTTCTCACCACGATTAGAGCTGAACCAGCCCATGGAGAGGGAATCTGAGGGCGCCCCAAAGCCTGTGGCACTGCTCTTCAGTGAAGCCTTGTGTGAGCAGATGTGCCGTTCCGGGGGTTGAGCCAGTTTGTGATCACCTTGGGGACAGGGATGTAAAGAGACATTGTAGGCTTCCTTCTTTTACCAGCTGCCTATTTGCATTAAACATAGAAGAAATTGATTCTTTGAGATTTGTCAAGCATGTTTGGGACTGCCCCACAGCTCCATTAATAGAAAACAAAGGGCAGGAGGAAAGAGAGATATCAAAACAATCACAGCCACAAGCACTGAGTGACTGCCTGATCCTTCTTTAGGAAATGGGGCTCTCATTCTGCTCTCTCTTCAGCTGCGCCCATCGCCTATCCCCATATGCCTCCCCCAGACACTATCAGAATGGTCCTGGGCACACCACTGAAGGCAGAGGACTCCATGGAAAAAAACTTAAAATCACTGCAATAGCAAAGACTCCTTTATCCTGATCCTTTTTTGGTCAATTGAGACCCATCGGTCACAGAATTTTCCCCAACAGCCTGTGCTTTACCTAAACCAAAATAGAAAGAGACAACAGCTCAGGCTCCCAGGCGATCCCATAGGAATGGTGGGGTGTGACTGACCCCATGACTGAATTAACAGGGAGCTCACAGTGATGGGCTTTCCTCACCTGAAATCATCCTCCCTCTTGGATGCAGGCACGGTAAGGAACTGCAACACAGTCATTTAGGTAACAATTGCAGACCACAACAGACCTCCTCCAGCCCCTTGCTATGGCAGGGGTTTCCCAGCCCAGGGACTACATGCTTGCCAATACACTATCTCCCTTCTCCTACAGCTCTTTTAAGAAGCGTGAAGCCAAGTCTGCTTAAAAACACGTTTAAGGAAGAAGGAAGAAGAGTCAGCATACTTTGTTATACCTCACTGTGAACTCATGTAGAGGCTGGCAGGTCCTTTGGATTATGGCAGCTTGCAGGAGGTAAAAACTCAATTAAACAGTAAAACACCAGGACTATGAGTGGATCCATTTTCTTAACACCCCTTCAAGGAATAAAGCACATATTAGCCTAAATGTTTATGCTGAGTGTATAATTAGTCTTCTCTTTTTTTAAAGGGTGACTTCTGAACTTCAAATAGGAGTAAACCTATTTCTTAAAAGAGAATCATTTCATGTAAAAAAAATCTGTATACGAAAAGGTTGCTTTTAAGTTCTTTTCTGTTCTCTTTCTGTTTGCAATTTCATAAAGTAATAACAGATCAGATTTGGACATCCCAGCAGCTAAAGTGATCTAATGGCTTTTGGATTTCCATTTTCCTAAAGATGGAAGTCAACATATAGCATTTAGACTGCAGGCAGTCAGAGAAGGTCATTAGTGCCTTTCCATTTTTTGGTTTTGAGATTAAAGCTGGGTATGTTTATTCATATTCCTTTTCAGAAATTGCCTGGGTTACTTTCACCAAGAAGCAAGAGGAGTGTCTTCTCATGTTTATGGTACAGCAGTCAAGAAGGTAGAGGTCTGCTGTCTACCCACAACCTTTCAGGCTCAGCTGAATACTTTATCAAACAGAAGACAGTTTCTGGCACGCAGAACTGAAATATCTTGGACCATGCTGTTTCTGGTCAGGCCTGTGTATGTAACTTATTTATTTATGGCATTTTTAATAGATGGAGCATCAATATTTGATGATGTCCTATGAATGATTAAAAATCAAGAAAATCAAGAACATGAAATACAAACATCTACTTTTAAGTGACGATGGGGTTGTGATATCCATAAATAAATCATTTGGTGGCCAGTTTCAGCTTTTCGAGATTGAATTAAATGAACAGGCACTTCAGTGGATTTACAGCATGTTTACAGCCATGTCTGTGGGAGCAGAATCTGACCAAGGGATTTCAAAGTGGATTCTAATGAAGTTATCCCAGAGCAGTGTGTGAGTTTTTAGCTCCTTAGAAAATGCATTATTTAAATAAATATGTATAAAATCTTTGGTTAGAAAGGGACAAGCAAATTAAATTTAGATAGATGTAGCTCTACTTTTGCTTTTTGGCTTCTTTATAATAAACAAAAAAGTCCTAGTTTTACCTCAAAGAAATTTGCTCTAAAACCAAAATGATTTTAAAACATGTGCAATAGCATACCTGAATATAATTTTCTGCGACTGAAGACTTCTTTAGACTTTATACTCTCATAATTTAAAGGACAGGCAATATTCATTAGATTGGCTGTTGTTTTTCAGCTGTTTGTTAAACAAAAACTGTTAGTTAGCCGGTAAGAAACACTCATTTTCTTTGCAGCAGTGAACTGAGATGTAAACCACAATAGCTAATATCTAACTTGTATGTATTAGTAGCCTAGAAGACTATTGCCTAGAATGATGAAAAACAAAATGTGGAGGTAACCCAAATATCATAGTTTTACAGATGTGGAGTGACTCACAGAGAAATACAGTAATTAAGTAGTGCAATGAATAAATATAATTCTAATGCATCCTCTGTCTTTAGCAATAAGAAAAGTCCTTTGTTCCATCACAGTTTGAAGAGTATGAAACCCTGTAAAAACTCACTTTCTTTTCTTTGTGGATAACTGGAAAACAAGGAAGTAAAAGTGTGGGAATGCAGAGACAGGGAGGTTTTAGGGCAGTTGAAGTTAAAACTTCTAGGATATTTATTTCAATCCCCACCAAACTACTAATGACAAATCAAGAGAGGCTGCAGTCACCTCTACTGGAAGATATCAAGAGCCAAAATTCAGATTTTGTTTGATGTGTTTTGAATCCACACAATCATATGAACAAATTGTGCATATCTTTTTTAAATCCTGAATTAGCTTTTTCCAAGTATGTTTGTGTGTGTTTGTGTACGCTTTTAGTTTAGGAAATAAAACCAATATATTAATAAAAGTAGGTGTGTATATATGTGCAAGACAGTGAAATTAACAAATGTCATGTGTCTGTTTCTCAGCACTAAGCAGATGTCATCTCTTTCTTGCTTTGTTCTGCTTTGTGAATATGTTTCTGAATAGTACCTTGGGCATCTCTGACTTTTCCAGACCCTGAAAGCTGTTCACGAACTATTCGTTTCTGCAGTGAATTTACCCAATTCCCTCACATTTTGTGTGACTATGTGCCAGTAGGACATTGCAGTTGTGTCAGTTTTACAAATATGATAGTTTTATGTGTAACTCTCAAACACCACTATAAGGTTGAATGGATTTTTGTTTCCCAGCAGATAATACTGGGATAAGTTAAGAAAAGGGACCAAGATCTGACAATGAAGTAATAGGTCAACCATGAGAGAGCTGAGGACTCTTGACTCCCACATCACTGTCAAAAGCTTTCCAAGAGCACTATATCAGTATGAAAACAAAGTGCAAAATGTCTTCTGCCTTCATAACTGAAGTATCAGTCCTTAAATGAAGGCACATGGAACTTGCTTAACTAGCAGCATCTCTTTTATCCTATCTATAGATTGTACATTCCAAGAGATAGACAGCTACAGTATCATTATTCTTACATGCAGTATCACCTTCAGTGAAGAATGGGGACCCCACATGACAGATCCAGCATATACCCTGACATGAAGATGTCCCTTGACACACAGATTTCTATTAAGGACATGAAGTCACTGAAGAATCCTGCTGGCAATATTGCAGGAGTGACAGCAATTAACCAGAATCCATCTGACACAGGGCTATGTTAAAGAACTGCAATTTTAATTAAAAGCTGGAGCTGTTCTTAGGTTTGCACAGTACTCTCCTGTCTGGTTCCTCTCTGTGGTGGTTCCAAATTGCAGCTATCCCTTCCCTCCATTTTAATTAAATGTTGTTAACCTGACATAATCAACTCCCCTTAATTTTTTCTTTCCCTTTTTTTTTTTTTTTCTAACAGTCATTAAAGAAACAGAACTCAAATGCTATTTAGTATTTGCCAAATTCATTGGTGGTTAAATACAATAAATCTCATTAGACATCTCAGGGTTAACCTGATTAAATAATTTATCACCTTTAGAAAATTTCCTTCCATGCTGACAAAAGATCACGGCAGAAGGGTTCTCTGCTCAACAGGCACAAGCATATTGTCAGTGTGTCAAATGCAGCTGGTGGTGGTTTCATCTAAGTCATGGCAGTGTCTGGATGCATGTCCTGCTCTGGGCATGTGGGCTTCCTGGCACTGCTTTCTGTTCTGCTGAGTCGCTGTGAATTACATGGCTTCATTAACAGGGTTGTTGGAGAGCTAAAGGTCTGCAACAGAAGATTTTTCCTCTTTGTTCACCCTCTGTCTTTCCCAGGGCAAAGGGAAGGGGGAATTCCAGAAGGGGGGAATTTCCTCAGAGACTTGACTGTAGCAGAGTTTAGCTCACATTTTTGCTAAACCTGATGTCTCTACTAAAAGACCTTTTGCTTTGGAGAGTAACATCTCCTGCTAAGGTTCAGAACAGGCACAGCCTGTTCTTCACAAAACAAAACAGATCTTGTCTGATCAATTCAATGCAGTATTTTGGGACAGACCCTAAGGGTAGAAAGAGGAAAGGGCAGCCCTCCCCTCATCAGTCACAGCAAGGATCCATGCAGACTTCTCTCCAGACTCTGACCCTGGCCAGAAATCTGAAGAGGGGAAAAAGAGCAAGATAGGTATGGAGAGTCCTTTTGCAAAATAATCTCCAGTCTCCAGCAACTGAAGGGCTGGAGTCTTCTTGAGCCAGACACAGTCTCTATATATTTAATAACAATCAGTGGATCTGTTTTTCAGTAATTTGCCCAGCACAGCATGGACCTGTGCAGTCCTTTGTCTTCAATAGTGTTCTTAAACCATAAGTGGGGCAACACTTCAAAAAGCCACATTGCCTTGAAAGATGCTGGGCAAAAAAGGGGGCTGTTAGCAATGTTTTGAGGTGTCTTTTTTGCTACACTGTGACAATGAGACTTTAGTGCCTCAAATTCAAATAGTACCCTATTTTAGTATTGCTGAACTTCAAACATATGTTCTGGGAGGTGGGTTAGGGAATAAGGTTCAAGTAAAAGGGGTGAGAGAGGCAGAAACTGCTCCAGAAAGTCATGCAAATAATTTAAACTATGGTTTAAACTAAAAGATCCTTTCTATTTTTCCAAATGAAATCTAACCATCAGGCAGCATGGCAAGTTAGATATTGGCTCAAGGAGGAGCCTCTCCTTCTTACAGGAGCCATAGGGATTGGTGCCTGTTTCAAGCTTGTATAAACTCCTGCTTTCACATAAACTTGACTGGTCCAGCCAACCAGTATCCTACCTCCAGCCATGGCCAACAGCAGTTATTGTGATCTGTCTCATTTAATTTCTGTGAGAAGAGTCAGTCACAGCATCCAGCTAGACTGAGAAGCTGTTTATGAATCTTCTAGGGCTTAGCTCCCTGAAGCCATTCCCAGACTTCACTTTAGGATACTTGTGAAATAGGACTTGTGAACGAGGTACTTTTCTAGTGCAAATTTCTCCCTTTAATTTCAACCTCATTTTCCTAAAACAATTCTGATGCTGCCTGGCAACCTGACAGGATTTGTACCTTTGCCTGTTTGTCACAAACCAGTGGGATTAACATTGTTGTTTTGGTTTTTTTTTTTTGTTAGTTGGTTGATTGGGTTTTTTTTGTTTGGTTTTTTGTTTGTTGGTTTGGTTTGGTTTGTTTTTTTTTAAAGAGGTTAATTACAGACTGATTCTAAGGTTAGGTGCATATAGTCACTTGTTCAGAAGCAAAACAATATCCATATCCTTAAAATCTGTTGGTTTTTATTCCCCCTTCTCTACTTCAAGATTTTTTCCTCTGTTGATTTGTGTAAATCACTCTTCAGGGCCAGGAATATTATCTTTGGCTGGCTTGATTTGATAGATCTGTTTTAGACCTCAGAACACCATCATGGTGAAGCAGTATTTTCTGCAGTAAGTTAATAGGAAAATGGAAATCATTAATGATAAGAGAGAGGAGGTTTTTATTTTTGAATCAACCCTTTACCTACTTAAAAGACCCTGGGCAGAATTATTCATCCTGCCTAGTTAGTGAATCCAGTTTGATTGCATTTATCAAGGTTGGAAGTTTTTTAACTGAAGTTAAGATTCAGCCAGGCAAACTTACCTTGCATTTTCATATCTCCTGCTGTTGCTGATGCTCTACACTTACAGCTCCTACATCCCTTTGAGGGTGCAGAAAACTGTGTAAGTGCTCATTATTGCTATTACCCACTTCACATCCTTCCACCACGTGCCTTTTACACCATACAGTCCTCCATACAGTAAGTCAAGCATACGCTTAGCATTAGGCTTCCTAAGCGCCTTTTCTAAATAGAGATAGCTGTTAAAGGCAGCTGATCCTTTTACCTAAAATGTTTGTATTAGTGTAGACAAGGATAAGACCTTCTCTGTTCAGCTGCTTTAATGTTTTAGGATGAAAGTTAAGGCTGGGAAATTACCTCAAACTGATTTTTTTTGAGGGAAAATGTCTAGAAAATTGATTAATTTGTTGAAAAGAAGAATATGGAAAAATGCATCCTCCTTAACAGACACATGCACATTTACACAATCACTCATTTTCTTTATTTAAAAGATGCAAATTCCAGGTAGGCAGGCTACATTCAGCTCTGGATACATGAGCACTCGAAATCGGTAGCTTCACTTATTTTAGAAAGGAAATTATGAACAGTTTCTCCATGCCTCCAATTCAATAAATTGCAGGTTACAATATCTCTTATGACTCAATGTCTCTCTCCCCTTGTGTCCAGAAACATGACATGGAAAGAAACACTTTATAACTTTAACTGGCTCTAATTCTAAATAAGAAGAAAAAGCTCTGCCTTCTCATTGGTCTGAAAAGAGAGAAATATACCTTCAACTGGTGGTTCCTGATTTTCAGCCAAGCACTCCAACTTTTCATATAGGGTCTTGTCTGTATGAGCTTGCACAAGAAAGCTTGTATATCCACACACACACACACACACACACACACGGAGCAAAATGTGCCTGAGGAAATAACCAACCTCCTTCATCAAGAAGCAAGAGAAAAATACAATGTCCAATTAAGTTGAAGAGAGGTTTTTCTCTTTATCTCAATCCTTAATCTGCTTAAATTTTCATCAGCTCAGATGCTGGCTGTAGCAAAAGTCTGATTTCACCAAAGGTGTATGATTTTTATTTTGACACAGATCAGTGTCCCAGGGAGACAGAAGACACTGAATTTCTTGGCAGTGAGTTCATTAACTGAAGGCTGTGTATTATGAGCCTTCCACCAGCTCCTCTCCACTGTTTCACTGGGATCCACATACCAAAGTTGTTCCTTTTTTTCTGTGCTTTTTCAAAACCTCTCAAATTCAAAACCATTCGATGATCACATGCAGTTTGCATGTGACTGAGGGTGTCAGGCTTTCAGTAGACTGGGAAAAAAAGAGGGTCACATCATCTGGGGACTTAACAAATAAGAATAAAAAGGAAAATCAGTGGCAAACAATATTAATAATTCACCTGTCTATCACTGCAGCTCTCAAATAGAAGAAGATCCTCTCTCCTCTTGATAGATAGGCAGGAGGAAAAGGCCTGTCTCAAATGATTAAGGGAGGCAGTATATAACAAGCTTTCCCCATGCTGAGAGTGCCAAGAAAGAGGCTGGTCAATGATATTTAAACACACATTATCCTTCCATCTTCCTGTCATTTTGTTCTGCAAGCTGTTCAGATTTGTCTGTGCCAGTAAGGGGGCTGTGAAAAGCAGCTGAGCAAACAAAGAGAAAAATCAGTGTGAGAACGGGATTTGGATTTCAAAATCCATCCCTGGATTTTTTTGCCCTATTTCCTCTTATTTTTACTCCCTCTCCTCTCTTTCTGACCAAACTCCCATTAACTTTTAGATACACCAACACCCAAGCAGAAGAGAAGCAATGCAGTATAATGGAGCAAATGTTGCTATGTGAAAGGATGCAGAGATTTCTAACAGGAGGAGGAAAACACAACCTCAAACTTTTCTTATCTCCTCTCAAGGCAGCATTTGAAGCACTGGTGGGATTTTTTTGTTTCACTGTATGCCCTCCTTTCCTGAGCAGGACCAGCCTGCTGAGTCCTTCAGGACTAAGGCACAAAAAAACACTTAGCCTGTGAGACTGCCCAGTACTCTGGGACAACTGACTCCAGCTGTATAGTGGTACAACACATCTTAGATATAAAGTTCCCCTGGGTTCTCATTAGATGTTGCTTCCTTCTCTGAAGAAAGGGCACTCAGACCGGTGGCTACTGCAGAGGTGCACAGCTTGTGTTCCCAGAGGGACCTGTCCCAGCCCTGCCTGCAGCCCTGCTCTCACCAGACCTGCAGAAGGATTATCAGAGTAGTTTTCTCTCTGAAGAGATGGGGAGCAGAAGAATTGAGAGGCAGAGGCCTTAGCTAAACAGGACACACTTCAGGACTTATACCAGCCTGGAATAATGCTGAGATTTTGTTTGCAATATGAGTAATCAAAAGGGCACTTAAAACCAATGTATAATATATTAGAAATGGCTGAATGTATTCTTCTCACACTTGGATATAAACTGAGATCCACAGAAGAAAAAGGAGGTATTTATTCAGCCTTTCTCTATAATAGATTTTATTTTAAACTTGAACATCAGATTGGCTATGGGAGAAAGAATGGAGTTTACCCAGGAGGTACATTTGGATGGAAAAGCAGTCCTGGTTTTCAGTGTAATAGATCTGCATGACTCAGCACAGCTCTCATGGAGTTTGGCTGATCTTTTAATTTCTAATCTTTATTATTCTTGACCAGCCACTTCAAAAAGGCAAAGCCTCTCCATATCCCCAGGATCAGCTAGAAGGAGAAACCGAAGTTGGCAAAGAATTTAGCAATCATGGTAGATTTTTTTTTTTATTATTATTATGACTCTTTTGTAGATTTCAGATACATTAAACCATACGATTTGGTGTCTCAGAGCATCCTTATGTATGCTCCAAAGTTATGTGAACTAAATCACATTTATTTCATCACTAGGAGATAGGGATGTCATTTCTTTTTTTAGATTAAAAGGCCTCTGAAAGAACAGAAATGATAATGGACATTTTGAACCTCAAAGATGTCATGCTATTGGAAAGCAACAGCATGTAGATAAATCCATCCTTAATAAAAAAAGTACTTATGATTCCCTTGATTTACATGAAAGTATGTACTTAAAAACTTCTCTAAGGTTAAATGGAAGTGAATGAGGCAGTCAGAGCTTCCTTCTAACACTTCTTTCAGGACCCCTTACTCTACAAGTTTGTATGGAGACTCTTGACATTTGTAACAGCTGCCAACCATATCAGCTGCAGTTTAGAATAGATTAGTGATAAGATACCTTAGTAATAGCAACCAGCAGCCCAAATTAGATCTGCCAGAATAAAATGATCTTTCGATTTCACAGTCAGAATGAATGCATTGGTTTGGAAAAAATCAATTCTTTTGGAAGCAGATTCAAAATTCTGGAGTTCAGGAAGTTGCACTGGTTAATGTGAATGTTCTGGCCAGAATAATAGAAAATTTATTCAGCTGTCCTCAAACTAAATCCTAGAAAAGAAGAAAAAATTACCTGTGTGTATTGGATTAACAGCAAAGCAAAATTTCTACCACATGAAATCAGGTTATAGTCTATTTGACTTTATTAGTAGTCAGATTTAATTCTCTTTAAAATCAGTGATTAGGGAGTGTCTTATTAGTTGATCTTTGTGTTCGAAGTACACTGTAGCAATTAAGCTTTCTATTTATTTTACTTTTCAAAGATTTAAATAAGATACACAAACACAATCTATGTTATTTACTTTAATGGAGTAGCTTAATTGCTCCCCAAGCTTTTCTGTACACATTATAAATAATTGCAAGACACAAATAGAGAGCAAAAGGAGCAGCCACAAGAATGACACCATAACCTTCCAGTGACTCACACTGCCACTCCTCTGCATTGAGCACATAACAGCATTCATTAAGTACATAGTGCCTCAGAAATAAAAATGTTTAACTCCAGGGCAAGTTAAAGATTGATTTTCTAAAGAAAGAAAAAGATGGTCCCCCAATTATGTAATTGAGACCAAAAAGCTGTAAAATTGAACACCTATTACTCATAGTTTTATTGTTGTTACTCCCAACCCATGGATCTGGCAAGAAAGCTGAAGCACATAATTGTTCTTGGATGCATCAGAAAAGATGATACAGACCACAGCTAGATATACGTGTATGGTGGTGGGAAATGGATCTCATTATGTCCCTGCCATGTAGAAATAAGACCCTTGTGCTGGAGCTTAGGAGAGTATGCACATTGGAGGTTTTCAAGGAAAATTTGTAGGGAGTGAATATTCCTTGCACTGGGAGATAGAAGGTGGAGAGGTTCACATATTCTTGCTCATTTTGGAGCCCTCATGCCCCAGAGGTTGAGCATGAATTCAATCAGTTGCCACGCAAGGAGATGCCCCTCTGAGGTCAGGTCTTTCATACATTTGATGTTAATGCCTTTGGCCACACTTCTCATGAGTTCCCTCAGACCTCCCTTTGCTTTTTTTCTCTAATGAAATGGCACACAGATCCATGTTGAAGTCTAAAACTGATGGTAAATGTTAGCTTTTAATAAGTGCTGCTCTTGATCTCATGGAACAAGCTCAATTACTCAAGGGAAAGTTTAAGACAATTTTTTTTTTCCCCTGCACAGTCTGAGTAGAGCTACTTAGAAACTGAAAAAAATATCCACAAACAAAACCTCTTTACTTAAAGGAATCATCTCCTATTGTAAAACAAAACTAACCTTTGCAAAATCAGCCGCACTTTTCCAGAATTGCATTTGGATAACTATGTGTGTGTGTGTGTGTGTGTGTGTGTGTGTCTGTGTGTGTGTGTTTGTGTGGGTTGGGGAGGAAAGCCTAACAATCTCTAGGCGTCCTGCTTCAGCAGCTTTGACATTAAATAATTTGATTGCTCTATCAAAAAAGCATTCTGCTGAATTCAATTTTCATCATTATATTTTACTTTGTATGATTAAAAAGGAGAAGGGAGGATAGAGGCAGGTCAGTGAAGCTTGTTTGGATATACAGTGTGGAGTTTCTGATGGAGTTTCTTTTCAATTTTATTTCACAAAGGATTTTTTTTTAATTCATTTTTATCTACTAAGCACAAGAAAATAGCAAATATGGAAACCTCAAGACTGTCAGACAAGCACTGAGATCACCTGAGAGCTGCAGAGATTCATAATTTTGAACAATTTTTATCATGCTTGAATCTGACAACCTGACTGACATTGAGCTTTGCTGGGACTCTGGGTGGATCTAGTTCCCTGGCTCTGCTCTGTTTACAGGAATTGGGATTTTTCAGTCCTTGTACCTGGCTGAAGGCGCTGATCAGGAAGCCTCTGAGCCAAGGAAAGATATAATATCAGGGAGCTTTTGAGTCAGATCCTATTATCATATATTACTGGGATGAGAGTGAGGAAATGTAGATAGACAGATGAAAAGAGGGATCACTAGAACTACTTCAATATAATTTTGAAATAACTAAAACGAAGGGGTAACAGAACACATATATTAAAAAAGGAAAGAATCAAATTTTCATCTGTTCTGAGAGATACCATGTTCAATAATGTGCCTGCTCTTTAGTCATATTATTTCCACATGCCCATTGAGCAGATAATGAAATTTGGGGTACCAAATCAAAGCTTTGTCACTTAAAATAACAAATATTTGGTAATATGACAGTCCTGGTAAAAGACTGGTTATCTGCAAGGTCTGCTGGAAAACTATGACCTACTAAACCCTCATTAATTTACTGTCATTTGTTATCATTCACTCATACACACACAATTTAAAAAAAGAAATAAAAGTCACAGTGACATTGAATTTGCTTGATTCTAATATGAAGCACTATACTACCTCCTCCATTCCTCTGCTTTGCTACCAGCTCATCCTCCTCAGGACATGAAAGAGCATTTCCAAGCAGCAGGAATTGCCTTTGATCAATGGAGCTTGTGTCACTTGACTGTATAGAAAAAGCCAGCAATTTACAGAAGTTCCCTTCCACAACTGCAGATTCTAGTCCTTCTCTGCTGAACTGAGTAAAAGTACCATCTGCCTGCCTGAATCCAGAGTATGTTTTTTTCCTTTATTTTATATACACCTGATAAAAGCAGATCGGATTAATGTTTTTCCAAATGGAGAAATGTAATTGTTGGATCTTAGCACCTCTTAGCTTCAGATGCAAACCACTCTTAAGCTGTAGATGGCTTTCCAAAACAGTCTCATGGGAGGAGGTGGATTACATAACTGGGTCTGCTGTGTCAGCTTCAAGGTCAGCTCCACCATCTTAAAAAGTTTCAGGGAAACAGTCACTTAGTGACTTTTCTGATTTAATAAATTGATCACATTATTTCATTGTGATACTTTTTGTGACCAATATAAAAGCCCAGTTTCCTCTTCAAGTTTTTTCTCTGGTCTTACATCCATAATTTCCACAGCTTAATTTTGCATTGTAAGAAAAAAATCTAAAGTTGGACAGAAGTTTCTCTTTCTAGACTTTTCTCATCTGAACAGCTACAATCTGAGACAACCTTGCCATTTAACAGTTGCTTGGTGCTACCGACTAAAGTTGAGTAGTCTCAGTTCTCTGTTTGAAATTCTATACTACCTGCGATCCATTACTTTTTGATGCTATTATTAAAATGACTAAACTGAAGAACAAATAGGTGTTCAGAAAAAAAAAAGAATCCTTAGATTTAACTGGAATTTTTATGAGAAAAATATTTTCTCCATGGAAATAATCAACTCATTAGTAGCTCTACAAATTGTCATACAAACAAATACACGAACTGAATAGCCCTTTATTGTGTATTTAGATGACTGGCATCAGTACTGCTTAGCTACAGTCAGACAGCAGAACTGCTGCACCAGGAAGAGTGTCTCAGTACTGCCAGCTGAGGTGTAACATAGTTCAAGTACAAAATGTGCACTAAGACACAAAAGGTTGAAAAGAATGACTTGGGCTACCACCAGTTTATTTCACAGCCAACTATCTCAGTGTTGGTATTTGAAGACCTCTCACACCCCAGCTGCAACTCATGGCTAGGTCTTTTGTGCACACATTTTCTCTGTGAATATCTATGGAAACCAGTGAAGTCATCCATTGCTACAGGTTACATCAAGCTGCCTGCTGGCCTCTACACCAAGGGAACAATTTTAGCACTGTGGAAATGAGGATCATGTACAACCAAATGGAACACTGAGCACATGCTGCTCTGACTCCTTTCAAAGGTGCCATAGACAAACATCTTCACTATGGTCTTCATGAAACACATGCAGAATATCTATGACACACTGTGACAAAAACCCTTGAAGGACTAATTTTTCATGTTGCAAAAACACTTTCTGGTCAACCTCAAACCACAGAGGAGTGATACCCATTCTTCTGATGAGAAAGACATGTCTCATTCATTGATAGGATAAGATGAATCTTGTTGGGACAGAATTTAAATAATGCTAAGGACCTCAACTAAATAAAAATATGAAAGGGAAAAAAAAAAAAAAGAAAAAAAAAAGTCCTAAGATTTGAAAATTCTTAAACCCCCTTCTCTTTAGGAAGGAAAAGTGACTGAAGAAAAACACTTCCATAACCCCCACCTTCCAAAACCCTAAAGCCAGAAAATTTACAAACCTTTCATCTGTTGTTGTTGGCATGGGGTGAATTTGTTAAGAAAGCAGGTAAATATTGCAGGTGTTGAAATTGTCTGTTATCAATAGAGGTGGAATAGCTTGCCATCTAATACCATTATACTGTCCCTAATTATGTAAATCCTCCAGATCAGTATTCCCATGATAGATTTATATTTCTTCTAAAGCTGGAACCTTGATTGCTGTTGAAATCTTGACTTACTAATCATTCACTGCCACTGCATTGAATGTCATGTATTTTAAAAGTATCAATTATCCCTTCTCTCTCTTTTTACTGATTTGTTCCCTATAATTTAAAAGGTATATCTTTCCTGAATGGCATTAAGATGGACACCTGGCACCCCTCTTCAGTGCATAATCTATATCATACTGAAAATGTACAATGCCATCACCTCACACAGAGGAAAAGCACATGTTAAAATAGGACAGAATCATTTCTTCCTTTGGTTCTCTGCTTAAACCTTTTCCCTTTAGTCATGAGAAGCTGCAGTTTATGAGCCCACGAGGTCAACAATAGGGAAGTTCTTGAGCATTTCCCAGTAATAGAGATATAAAGAATGAATAATCTTTAACTTACAGTAATGGGGTACTTTTTTAAAGCCAGGATGTTATAACCATTTAATTAAGATAATAATGGGGCACTTACAAAAGAACAGAGCTTGCTTGGTATACATCATCTTGGAAAATTCCCTCTCACCCTCAAACTGTCAGGTCATACTGGATGTCATTAATTCAGCTAAGCAGCTCTAGGGCACTCTTGAATTTCAACCCAGAGCACAAGGGAACAGAGGCAGGCTGCCAGCTAGTAAGTCAGTGAAAGGAAGAATAAAGAAAAAAAGAAGAAAAAAGAGAAAGAAAAAAAGAAAGGAGGAAAAGAAAAAATGGCCTCAGTTACAGACAATGATTTTCATCTAACTGAAGGTGAGCTGCCCACACATGTTAAGACTTAAAGACACTGTGAAGAGAGAAGTGCTTTTAAAAATAAATTGTGCTGGAGAAATGCCTTTGGATTCCTTACCAACCAAATTTGTTTTGCCAGGATGTAATCTTGCAAACAAGTCTGAGGCAGAGTGTTGTGCTTTCTGGAGTGTAATTCCATCTTCTTGCAAAGATGGGATTTAACATCAGCAAGCAAAATGCTAGCATTCATCTTCAAGCTTGACACATTCAAGCAAAAGTCTTCAGAGACCAAGTCTGTCCTCCATTGCCCCAGCAGGAATCAAAGAAACTCTACAAATGTTGGTTTCATTTAGCTGTGGAAACTGATGGTTGTCAAGGCATTTTCAGAGAGCCTACTCAGGAGAACACTTTATCTTTCAAAAGTCCTAATGATGACATAATCGTGTGGCTTTGAAGATGGTGGTGAAGGAGAGTTATCCAACTGATGATTTGAGGGAAACATTAGCTCTCCTTTCCCAAGACAATTGTTTTCTAGTCATGGTTTTGCTGAATTCAAAATGATGAATACAGGCAGATGTGCAAAGTGGGAGAGAATAAAGAATGTGAGCCAGTCACTAAGCTTTTCTGAGTAAAAGATGTGTGTTAAGGAAATCATGAATGGATTCTGCCTCCTGAAAAAAAAAAAAAAAAGTCTATCACTTGGTGGTGGTAGGTCACAGAAGGTTAAAAAAAGAACATTTTCAGATTTCTACAATTGCTCTGTAAGGAGAATTTTTAAAGGGGCCAAAAGTTCATTTCTGACCTGGTTTTAAGCTTGGTCATAATTCTTCAACTTCATTTGTCTGTGATCAGATTTAATATTTTCTGAGAGCAGCTTTACAGAGAGAAAGATTCAATCTTCTACAACAACAGAACACCTCAAAGAAGACTTTTGCAGCTTACTGACGCCAAAGCACTTTCAAAATTAATATATGCCAGTTGCATTAATAGTTTTCCAGTGTTTAATTTAATCAGTCTGGATTGTTCAAACTGGCCTGGATTTATAATGAAGACACGAAAATACAATTTCCTTGCAAAATAAATAAATAGAGGAATTAAACTCCCTGGGTAGAAGTAAAACTGTTTATTAGCATCCCTATTAGCAAAGAGTAGCCACCTGTACACTTAACAGAAGGTGATCTCTAGCTGCAGCAAGTCTGTGTTCTAAGTGCTCCCTGGATTCATAAAATAGTACTGATTGGGAAAAACAAATCAAAACCAGATGCAGTCTGTGGGAACTCTAACAACACCTGAAATCTATCATTACATGATTTATTTTCCTTCTCCTCAAGACTTTATCCCATATTTATTTATTTTAAATGCATTCTGTTGTGTCCCAACTGTGTGTTATCTTTCACAAATGAATCTTGGGAATTGTAATATTTGAACCATGGAGAGGGAAATGCTACATGCATGATCATTTCCTAGTTCTTTACAGGATCAGACCCCAGGACAAATGTGTGATAAAGTGTATGAAGCGGGAAAAGAGAACACAAAGACAATGTGAGCCTTTTGAAAATGAAGTGGGAACAAGCCTCACAAAAGCAGTAACAGCAGTTCACCCACACTTGGTGTTTTTACCATCACTAAATCCACTTTTTGCTCATTTTGAAATTATGGTTAATACCAGATCAAGCATCCCTTCCCAGTCCCTCCCCAGAATACTCCAGAACAAGAATCATGCCAGATTTCATATAGGCTCTTTAAAATCTCTTACAGCAGAGAAAACTGAAGTATCGCTGAATTGTCCTTGCTCTTTGAATCCATCACACTGACAAGATGCATCCACTGTTTTCTTCAGAGAATAGAGCAAGACTAGGTCCCCCCACACACACTGATGGCAAATATCACTAAATAAATGTCCTCCACCTGTCAATTCAATTCATTTTATACTCACAGAGTCCTTCTTTCTGTTGCAGTGACCACTGTAACCCACAGATAGGATTTGACTTGGGTTGGGCATATAGAAATTATGCATTTTCCTTACTGCCATTGTAATATCAGCAGCTCTGTAACCTCTAACTTTTTTTCTCATAAATCAACCTCAGAGCCGAATATGTCCTTGTATTAAAGAAGGAAACTAGAGAAACTCACAGGAAGAAAGAAAAACTAAGAAAGGAAATCTTGCAGAACAACCTGTCCATTCCCAGTCTCTGATAGTTCTTTCCTGTTGCATAAATTCAGCCTGGATTTTGTAAATAACAAGGTTGTGTTTCTCATTATGTATAACCTCTTTCAAGGCCAACAGCAGCAAGTTGGTGGTTCACTTCTTACTTCTTTGGCTATATGTTCATGTGTACTGTCTCTCATCTTGGTCAAGGCATAGGTAAAGCTCCAGTACTAAATGCCACAAATTACTATATGGATACCCAGCAAGGAACAGAGGGAACTGAAAGCAGCCTACACCCTGCACTGTACAGACACAGCCACTCTCTTCTGGACAACATTTTACTACAGCTCAGGTGGTATTTTGACTTAAAAAAAAAAAAAAAAAAAAAACAATTC
>JAWWEE010000159.1:24170225-24196402 GCA_035221455.1 Xenops minutus | reverse complement strand
CTTCAATTAAATTGTAACTCTGACTCATAATCTCTCTGGTAGTGGGTCCATTTCTTCTGCTGGTTTACCTTCAAACCGGCACATTTACCTAAACACAACCTGCCAGACATGGGGTGCTCTGACACCTAGAAATAGTTTCCTGTGGAAAACAGCCACCCCTCAGGCTTGTCTTTCCTATTTTATTGCAGCTCTTTTGCATATTCACTTCCTAAGCATCATTTAACCATATCAGGGTATAACACTTACTGGTTACCCAGAAGACTTATGTTATGCTTACCTCAGCCCTTATGCTGCTTGATTTTGTGGTTGCTACAACCCGAATTCACAGATCTCTGTACCTAATGATAAAAACAACGTAAACTTTCTAACTGAGTGAAAGTATTGTGCCTTAGTTTTGCTTTTCTGAACCAACAGATACTCGCTGTAGGCTGTCAAGCTGCTAGGACAGCTTCTGTACATCATCTGACCCACAAGGTAATTTGTTTATATCAAGCAAACAATAAGGACATAAATTTTGTTTACTTGTCTTTTTGCTAAGCAAAAACAGATTGGGAAGATCAACAAGACCTCAGCTCTTGCCCCAAAGTGTAATTCACACTTTGGTGAATGATTTGAAAGATGTGTAAGAGGAAATGTGTGGGCATCTTCCCTGGATGATGCGCATTGTTTGGAGCAATCCATCATATTGGTGAGTTCAACAACAGGCCTGTCCACAGCAGCCCCTTCAATAATCATTTCACATCAGGGTGGACCACATTTTTCTTTTTCCCTGCTGCAATATCTCAGGAAATCTCAGTCCAGGTCTTAAGACAGAGAACGGAAATTATCCCTCTTTGAAAGGTCTGGAAGGCTAAAACTATGACTGGTCTGAGACCATGTGGCCAGGTCAAACTGAGAACATGTGGCTAAACATGACTTAGCTCACATTTCCAATAGCAAGGAGATTTCCTTTCTGGTTTGTAGTGGGATTTTAAGGATGGAATAGTCTTGAGACAGTAGGTCTTGAAGTTGCTATAGCAATACTACAAGCAGAGGTGAGACAAGGAGCAGACGTGGAATGACAGCAGATGATGCATTTCAGAATCAGCAGTAATTCAGTGGGAGCCACATTGCAGACGCAAGATTACAGTACTGAGCAACCTGAAATTCAAAACTGGATCGAAAAGGACGCATTGCAGCTTTAATTATGCTATTAAGGTTTCTTTTCAGGGGAATTACCATCCATTCTCAGGTACTCAGAGAAATGGTAAAATCAAGGAATATTTAGGAAGTAGAAGAGTTTTAATATTGGGTGGGAGAGATCTCACAGGCTCTAATTTTATTCTGAATAATAGAAATTGTTCCCAAGAGACACTTGCTCAACATCTGAGAAGCATGATATTAATTGCTTCTCCCCAATTCCAACTTTCAGGGTACTCTTGAGTAAAGCAAAAGACCAGGAACACTATTTTATGCTGGCAAAAAATTAAACGTTCCTGATTTAGTTTCTGGTTGCTCCGTAAATTACCACCATTAGCAGAAGCTATTACTATCTGTGCTGATTCTCCCAGCTTTATTCTTCCTAAAGCCTGAGGCTTTATCAATAAAATGTGTAAAGCAACATGTTCAGAATCCAGACATCTCAATCTCACACATGTAAACATTCATACACATGCATAAAGCATGCCTGAGCAGCCCCAAAAGTCACTGAAGAAAAGACTAGCAAAGATAATGTAATCATTCTCTGACATCTTGAAGTAAATGACAAAAATCAAGGGGAAAAATTAAACATGCTACTTAATGAGTAAGCTCTACCATGTCTTATGACTTTTAAAATCTCAGAATGCCTGCTTTAGTCCTTCCTTTCTCCATCTTGGCAGCTCTGTGTGGATGAAAATCTCATTAGTTTAAGAGGACAGGACCGGCCAGGGAGGGCTCATGACTATTTTACTGGACTCTAATCTTTGAGAGTCTCTCTTCACGAAACTTCTTTTTTTGTGCCTTCTGAAAATAGAACAGAGATGGACAACATCCTTTGCTGCTGCTTCTGTCCTAGCCCCTCTGAGGCCATTGAGGTGAGCACCTGCCCCTGGCTGGAAACTCCCCCACTGTCATTCAAGATAAGTCTGCAGTTGCATTCAGCACAGCTCTGGTGTGTTGTCCCTCCTGCACCTTTATGAGGTAAATCAGTGCTAATCCATGAACCAAGAACCAAGGGGCAGTGGGAATACCTATAATAGAGTTATTAATTTAAACTACTTGTCCTATACCCATTTTCCTACTTCTCAGCTATTTCCAGTCCTGAAATTGTCCTTCTCTAGGTGGTTAACTCTGCCTGATCTCCATTGCTTCTGGATACAGGAAGCTGCCAGAGAGCTGAGTGCACTAATGCTTTAACACATTATCTTCCCTTCCCTGAGCAGTAGACCCTGAACTCATCTCTATTTGCAGCATCTTAGAGAAAGCACCTGTTCCGAAGTCCCTGGAAACCAACAAATGGCCCTCAGATGAGATGCTCTGTCTCACATTCTTAAAGGGGTGAATATAATTAATTCTTACTGATTTTTGTTTGTAACTGGGTGCCTGTGCACCTGGAAGGATCTGTGTTCCCACAGCATAATGAAGCCTCACAGAAAACAAGCCTCACTTCTTCATGACAAATAAGTCAGCACTAATCTTCCCATCAACTGTTTGTATCAACGGAGTCAGAAATGAAATATTCCAGGCTTTGTTCCAGTAGAAAAAGGGTCAGTTTCCAGGAATCCATTATTTTTTTTCCATAGGAATTGTTTAGTATGCAAATGAATACATATGCATCTATAAACATGTGTGCACATCTACATGCATAAGCAAATACTCAAGCCCTTAGTATTGATGCACATATCTTCTTCTGAGTTGCAGTAATTCTAAACAGAATCCCTCCGGGGCTTTTCTCACCACTCCTTTTTACATGCTTGACAGTTTTCCAGGGAATTAGTCTTAGTGTTTTACTAAGTACGTGTTGAAAATAATTAAATTTGACAATTATTTGGGAGAAATTTCAGGCAAAAAGATCAAATGCAAAAAAAAAAAAAAATTAGTGGGAAGGCTCTTTTTCTTTCTCTCTAGGCTATTCCAACCCTCCCTTTGACTCTATCTCCTATCCATTACATGTAAGTGTTCATCATGTTGATATGCAGAATCTCAACTCAGCAGGTGCATTTAATTTATTGAAACATTATTTGAGAACAACTTTATTAAAGATTCAAGATGTCAGTACAAGATGACATAGTGCATAGCAGCTTGTAACTTGGAAAGCTTTACAGAATTAAACAACATTCAACAGCAGGCAGGATGCAGTGTGAATTACAGAAAGGAGCAGTGTTAAGCTGATCCACAGTGAAAAAATTAAAAGTGTTCAGTCACACGGTCAGTAATGAAGATAGGCAGGAGCAAGGATACACAGACAATAGACAAGAAATTGCTTGTGAAGAGGTAGGGAGGGAAAGGGAGAGAGGCAACGAGACTTATTTTGGGTTATCCAATGTGCAGAGAAGGCTGAGGGATTCATGGGAAAATGATATCTGGAAAGGCAAGGGAGTTCTGGGCCTGTATGTTTTTCTGGCTGACTGAAGTTTATTGTGAAAGGTGAAACATACTCGGTTTAGATTTGGGTGTTGCATCTGCTGCAACGATTCCCAGCTGTGCCTCGGGGGGCCAGAGTTCATAGCTCTCTGACACTGAATGCCCTGTGAAGGACCTGGACCCCACAGGTCACAAGACCTTTGCTAAACTAAAGCTGTTAAGAAAGTTCATTGCATAATACAACAAAATATGTACACCAACAACTAAGTATCAGCAAAGGAAACATAAGAACAATAGTTGGAGAGAAACATAATGTATAATAGTATTTGTAAAGAATATAATTTAGCTGTAGCCAGAAGTGAGTGCTGGGTAAACAGTTTTGCAAACCACACATTTGAAATATATGGAGAACAAATTTATACAAAGCATGAGTAAGCCAAGTGAAACTTTATGTCCATATCTGTGTGGGGCTTTTTTAGATGTCCTTTAAAAAAAAAAAAAAAAAAAGAGATCTCCAGAAGAATTCTTTAATTGCCAATTAAGGATTTCTCAAGTTTTTGTTTACTGTAGAAAAACAGTTTTCAAAGGATGCTCAGAAAAACAAACCCGACTAATATCATTTTCTGACCTTTTGAAAATAATCCTTGTGAAGTATTTTTAAGTCTGTTAACAGGAAATACAAAACTTTGAAAAGTAATGAATAAAACCAAAAATATTTCCACATTCTTCCAGAAAGAGGGAAACATCCACAGGTGGCTCATTCTGTTGGCATTTGTGCTTTCCTTTTCTACAAGTGAAGGTCCCTCCTTGTCCTTTGAAGTTTCTAGGAGAGATGTTGACGTTTTCCTTGAGTCAAAGAAAAGGAATTATTATATTCTCTAGGCACTGTTTTCTATGGTAAATAAAGTTCTGGCATGCTCAAACATCACTTCTCTCCACCCCAGCAAGCAACTTCATAAATCCAAAGATACCCCAGTGCCATTTGATAGTTCTGGGTATGCCCTTCTAGTGTTTCTATCAACCATTCCACCATAAATTACAACTTCTAGCTTTTTTTTGTTGTTTGTTTGTTTCTTTTCCAGCCAGTTCTCTTACAGAGCCACCATTTTTTGCAGACAGGGAAAGAACACCTGATAGGGCAGAAAAAGCATGGATTAAAAGGAAGGAAAGGAAGTGAGTGTTGCTGGATGGAAGATTACGACTTTGTAAGCTAGCACGTGGATCCTTTTCCTGGTTCTGTTTATGAACTTGATCTTCTTGTTTTCATTTGTTCTTGTGGTCAGCCTGAAGATCCTTAGGCCAGATGCTTTCCTGCATACTCGTAGCATACATAGAATAGCAGTCTGACATAATTTAGATGGATAGGAAAAAGTATTAATGATAAAAAAAATATTTCTTCATAAAGTATTAAAGATTATTTTCTTATTAACAGAAGCTCTGATGTAGGAATACTTTTCCATGACAGGTTCATATCCTATTTTACTAGTTCTCTAGCAAGTTACTGTTCAACTTCATGAAGCAAATTCTCACCCTTGAGGAATAGAACTGAAAATGTGAAGAAGCCACATGGCAAAGGCTTCCAACAAGTGACCTGTGGCCACAGTCATGCTGAGCACAGATCTCTGTGAGAGGTGAAGGATTCTGGCCAGTCCTTTGTTGCATCCTCACTCACAGCAAAGCAGAAGTGAGTCACCACAGACTCATACCCAAGCTAGAAATACAAATGGCCAAGAAGGTTCATAGATCTGCTTTCCAGGAAGTTCTTTTTAAGGATTCCTGAACGAACTCAGGTAGTCAAGTTTTGAACCAAGTTCATAATGAAATATCTGACTTGACAGAAGTTTCTAACAAACTTATGAGTATGCAAAACCCTTTTCTGTACATATTTTACTTCATTGTTAGATGACATCATTAAATGACATGAGGAAACGTTCCTCATGTATAAATGCTCATTAACAGAGATGAGAAAGCAAGAGAACTTTGCAATGACTTCCAATCTTTTTTGGAGACCTAGAGCAGATTCTTCCAGAAGTAAGTTGTAAGTTGGCATATCCATCTTTATGTTGGGGAGTCCCCAGTTAAGAAACTTCAGAACTTAATGATATTTAGGAAGCTAATTCTCATCTCAAAGTTCACCTTCTGTTGGAAATCAGTGCAATGTGCAAAAATCTCTTAAAGACCTGATTCTTTGTTAAAAAAAAGCTCTGAATGCATCTCTGATCTCTTTCACAAAGTCCCATGGATATGACTGATACATTCATAGCTGTAAGTTATTTACTCCTGTCTTCACCAGCTTGCAGTAGGTGGTTTGAGGTGTATTTACAGAAGAAAATCCTAGGAGACATGACCTGGACACAAATGGAAGAGACTTCTACATTGCACTCCTGCAGCTCTGGGACCATTAAAATCCTGAAATAGCAACTTCTGGTCACTGATTTGTACTCTTCTGTCTGCTTGCAGCTAGCTGAATGGGGTGACTGTCCTGGAATATGAAATTAACTGAAGAAATGTCTATTTTGATAGATGGATTGGGTGCAAAGGAGAGCTGGAGAAATTATCTTTAACAAGACAAGAGCCAGCGGTCAGAATATTGCTGTATTCCTGCCCTCAGCCACAGCACATGTGCAAATTGAACCAACAAATACCAAAAAAGCACAGCATCACTTCAGTTCCTTTCTAGGCTTGGGCCCAACCCTGCCTTCCCAGCACAAAGGGGTTATTTTCTGAAAGTAAGGGAAAAGTTAATTACACAATTCCTCCTGTTTTCTTCTGGATTAGGCTAGTGAGGTCTAGACTTGCAATTTAGAAAGCTGTTTATAGGCAGCTGCTTGGCAGAGAACAGATATGTTTCTTGTAGTCCAATACATTTAAATATTTAAAGGCCAGCTGCACAGAGCAATGTCCCACAACAGTATCACTGGGACATGGTGACTCATCCACAGCCGGAGGAACATGAATTGGACTTTCTGCCACATCATGGGCCTCTGCCTTCCCACTTTCCCCATATACTCTATTTCATGTTTTGCTTCCTGTCTTACGTGAAAAATCAGTATTTCTTCAGGTATAACATGTCTCTCCCCCCCCCCCCCCTTCTTGTTTTGCTGTATTGAAGAACATGAATTTTACATGGCAAGCAACTTTTCTGTGTTGCCCCCAAACAGACACACAAAACTGACAAAACATCTAGAATCCTCTTGGCTGAGACAGGTGAGCTGTACTTCCAGAACTAAAGCAAAACCTTTATTGCAAAGGAAAATTAGGCTATAAACAAGCCATCTGTTTCATAGCCTCCCAAAATGGAGGACATTCCTGCAGGTTTCCTGCTTCATATTATGCGATCATTTTGTTTCTAACTAGCAGAGGATCAGTGACCACATTCTGACATTTGGTGCTCATTGGAGAAACAGGAACAGGCTGGAGTTCACAAAACTGTGCTGGATTTTTATGCAAGGATGAATAGCAACCTCACTTTACAAGAAAGAAATTATTGGTACTGTGGTTGTGCCCAGGGGCTTTCATCAGATCTTCACAATGACTGGTAGTTAACACACACATATAAAGGCAATTGGCTTATGCAGGGTCACACTCTTCCTTTATCCTCATGAGAGGGTTTGGCTTTGAATAGCATCCCTGGTTTCTATCCATCAGGTAACAAATGTCTTAAATGAATTTCATTACTTGTACTTACTGGTGTGTGGAGATGGTCACATGAGAGCTGTCTAACAGCCTCAATTCACACAGGGTTGCAAACCAAGGCACCACAACCACCATAAGAGGTGATCGCCCAGAGTCAGCACACAGGGAGGAAACCCTCTCCCTGCAGCATGGGATGTTCCTAGGTGGTGGGATCTCTGGATATGCATATCTGAACATGATCCCAAGTAGCTCTGGCACTGCAGGGTGATCATATCTCTGTGCAGGGAACCACCATGGAGGGACTTGAACTTCTGAACTTCTCCAGTAAGCAGACTTTTTTTTTCTTTTCTTTTTTTCTTTTTCTTTTAAATTCTTTTTTGTCATCCTCTCTTGTTGCTGCTTGTGATCTCAGGACTCCCCTTCCTGCACTAAATCTCTTGCATACTTCCATGTCCACCCCCCGAAAAAATGCCGTCACAACTGCTTCCAGGCTGTAACAGAGCAAATAGCAATCATCAACATGGCCCTTGGAGGATACCTGGACAAGCCAGTCCTCTCAAAGTCTGGCAGCAGTACCCGTCATGCCTTCCTATACATTATCAAACCCTGTAGTGTGAACAAACTGGTTCTTACCTTGATTTTGCTGCTTTACTCCTGTATGTCCTTTCTGTATCCCTTTGTTTATCCTAATTGAAAAGTAGAAATGATCATATTAATGAAGGCAGTTTAACTGAGTTACAAGCCTTTGGAATAACAGATTCCTGACAAGCCTCTGTATTTCTCATACTCTGATATACACAGTTACTGCTAAATTTTAGCTACAGGAAGGTTACACTGTTTCTAGAGCAGTCCTGAGCCATTCAGAACATTTTTCAGATTATCAGCAGACTCTGAATAATTGGTCAATGCACGTTACCTCCACTATAAAAAACAGAGGTCCAAATCTCATTTCTTTGCCTGCTTATAACCTTTGCTTCTTCTGCTGTTACATGCTTGATCTTTTTCTTAATAGGCACATAATGCTACTCTTCTTTTAAAAACACTAAAACACCATAAGAAAAGATAGTCACATATTCCTAAATTTCATTAAAATATAAAACAGCCTTCAGCACATTTATAATTTGGAACCAAAACATAGTTATTGGATCCAGTCCAGTCCTCTGTGACCTGAGGTTGCTTCCTCATACAAGCTCATTATAAACTTGTCAAGGCTATTTTAAATGAGTCAGAACTTTCTTTCCCACTAGTCCAATTGGAATCTTGCTGGGATTTGCTGATAAAGGAAACTTCTCATTTTAAAGTGAAAATTCTTCATAGTCCTGAAAAGAGGGATTTCATGTGCCATTCTTTGCAGAACAGGCAGAAGAAGAATGTCAGAGGTTTTCCTCCATTTTAATATAAATTGTTTTTACAAAAGGTCTAAGAAGTAGTATAAAGTGATTAGCCAAACAGTGGACCCAGAGGACGAAAGTGCATTTTTAGTTCTGGGTCTGAATGCTGGTTAGAAATTATGAAAAAATCCTCTCTGGGCAGACTGGACAAAACCCATGAACAATTCCCATCAATTTTTTTTTAAATTAGTGTTCAGTTCTCAAGTCTTTATGTGAATTAACATAATGAAATAGTCCAATCTTCCCTTAAAACACAGCTTTTATGAATCACCTTTCTTTCTGTGGTCACTGGACATTTTAAAGCAAATTGTAACAGAGGCCCATGATGCTGAAGAGAACTACATACCAGGCTTCCTTCTTCTGTGCTCCTTGAATGCACTGGATCTTAAAGTGTGTTTTAAGGTCTACTGTCATTGTCTTGCCCTTCTTAGATGGAAGCTGTTCACCTTTTCTCATTGAAATTTTCTTTCTGGGAATCTTGCAGCAACCATCTCACAGCTATGCCTTGTACACTTTCTTCACAAAGACTGAATACCAAGGTATCTAGGAAGTGGTACCCTGCTTCAAGGAATAGGGACAATTTCATTCAGGCAGATAAGGAAAGTGGACAGCTAGCATAGGCTGAAATTTACAACTGGATACACAGAAAAACTTGGAGGACACAGTCCTTGTCTACAATTCACATGAAGAGCTACCTCCCTTTCCTCTTGTAGGTATGAATCCCAGCTGTGGCCCTGCCATGTATTGACAATAATAGGGGACAGGCAGCAACAGACCAGTGCAGCCCATGTCAGAGGTGCGAGGAAAGCTGCTGAGCTTGCCCTCTGCCAGCTGTGTTAGTTGCACACATTCAGACAGCTTCCACATTCAGACACAACCACTTTGGTCAGGAAATAGTAGTGGTTCAGACCACACTGAAATGTCCTCTCAGGATACCAAATGCTTTCAGAGAAGAACACATTTTTATGTCTCTTTTCCTCCATTCTGCACTTTTTCCTCAGTGCAGAATTTGCTTACTTCCTTAGTACTTACATTTCTGCACAGTCATTCCCAGACTAGTTGTCATTAATAATTGGGTTTAGGGACTGTGGCTTAATGAAGATAAATGATCCGGCAGTCTCTGTAATATAAAGCCATTTGCACAGTAGCAAATGGTGGGTGAGGCTGGTGGGTTTGCATCCAGTTCAGAGCATTCAGCCAGATGTTCCTGCCATACGTTCTGTCATCAGTATTGTCACTAATCACCAGCCTTGTTAGTAGCTTCTCTAAACCCAGGCCAAAGACCGATGGGCCACAGAAGGCAAATTTCCCCTAGAGATTATTTTTGCCAACATAGTTTAAAAAATGCATTTAACAAGGGACTGTGTAAGAAACAAGTGATCATAGTGTTCAGTGTGTGAAAAGATGGCATTTCTTCAGAGCAGTCAGTATGGCATTGCTCACTAGCAGCAGTCTGCTGGAGGATATATCAGTGGTTGTGCTTTCAGAAAGAAGTTGCTTACGCATCTCAGTATGGCAGCAAGGAGGTTGGGGAACAGGGCTTTTGTTTTTTTGAGGTGACCGCGATGGCCCAATCACCATGAGGGCATGTTCTTTTTGAGCAGTGCTGCCTTTGGAGCAAAAGATTGAAAGCAAACCAAAACCAACCATACAAAACCTCCCTAGGGAATTCAGAGGAATAATAGTATGATTTTTTTTTTTAATTAACATTTTTCAGGTAGTCAGAAAGGCTATAACAAAACACAGCACAAACATTTTATTTCCTTCTCTTATCTAAGTCTCATACAGTTTCACTGAAATTTTAGAGGTTAAACAAAACCAATATCCTAAGCCAGAGGAGGAGTCCAACACACCAATTTCACCACAAAGAAATAACAAAACTGTTGCAAGCAAGCTCATAAAGGTGAAATTTCAAGGAATTTTATCTCTAGACAGTCATGCCAACTTAGTTTTTACATCCTCTCCTTCTCACATATTCTCACTGTTCTGCTTTGTTCTACCAGTCTCTTTTTTCTCTACTATTCTCCTTTTGCATAATACTGAAATGAGGTCTTTTCTTCTCTCTCTTCCTATCTCTTCTAAATAGAAGCAAACCTTATAATCAAAGAAGTGCAAATCTAGTTTTCCACCCAATGATGTTGGAGTTGATTTGAAACTCAAAATAGAACCATTTGTTACATTCTAACTAAATGATATATGATAAGGAAGGAGCTTTGTGCCTTCCCTTGAAGGTCCATTTTATGAAAAGTACAAAGGAAAACCAGTAAACCTTCATGTGGTATATGGTATATGGTGTTGTATGATTCTATATGACTTCCTGCACTTACTTTCTCACTTGTCAAAACATTAGTAAAATAGAGGGTTAGTGATGTGCATTGTTATTCAGGGTAATTAAGGAAAGTACACAAGTCATCATCATTAGTGGTTCATAACACAGCAATCAGAACATGACTGCAGCTTAGCCCTAACTCTTAGCTGACTGAGCAGGGCCACTACAGCAGGACTGTGGAGAAATGCTGCATGACAAGAGGTTTGTAATGATTTACAGGGTATTCCTTAATTGCACGATCAGTTGTTTGTTCCAGTTAATTGAGTTCCCTTTCCAGTAATTACTCTTCGCAGTTCTTTATGCCACTGTGCCACGAGCTTAACTTTTCATACGGCTACCTTAGCTCAGTTACCTCCCAGGACTTTTCTGGCTCATTGCACTGAATTAGTGTTCCCTATGGTTAACCAGGAATGATGGATTTACTTCCTATACGATTTCCCTATGTATTGTACATGTCTCTTTAAAGAGTGTGACAGGGTGAGAAATGGGATATAAATGTTTTTTTCTGGGCGCACTACATGTGAAGTCTTGATCTTTACTCCAGACGTCACTGCTGCACCCATGGCCAGGAATACAATTCAAACCATCACCTGCCATATGCTTGACTTCTTAGTGTCTATTTCTGTCACAGAGGGAAAAACACCCTCTGTTTAAT
This sequence comes from Xenops minutus, assembly GCA_035221455.1. Taxonomy (NCBI): domain Eukaryota; kingdom Metazoa; phylum Chordata; class Aves; order Passeriformes; family Furnariidae; genus Xenops; species Xenops minutus. The sequence continues at coordinate 24,184,848 of JAWWEE010000159.1, read as the reverse complement.
GGAATTTGAAACTACTAAGAAAAATCTGCATTTATATATGTGACTACAAAACTAAGCGAGTAATATTTCATGAGTATATAAAAATGAATATGCAAGACAAAGAGGGCTGTGGTCCCAGGATGAATGGAAGGGATGATGGCTGTCTCAGGGACTACCAAAATTTGCAGTCAAACCTGTATTTCTTCCATCACTCATGAAATGTTAACTGCTCTTTGTTGTCTGCTGCTATTTATCTTTAAACTGTTTTATTGTTTGTTTATGCTAACAAGTGTTTTATACATACAAAAGTCACCATTTTAACTTGGATGTTTATGAAAGTCTTTTCTGTATTATGGCAAGTTGTGAACCCTTTCTCTATATTTGTTTGTACATGTATAGAGGCAACTATTTAAATTTTTCATGATCCTTTCAGTCTGAAAATAAGTAAAATTGCATTTATAACTTTTTTATTAAGTACTGCTAATCCACACCTATTTTTATCAGTTGTAAATGATTTCTGTGCACAATTTTTTTTAATGTTTCTGTTTTTAGGATTACCAGATATATACTAGTAATGATGATTCATATGTTTCATACATACAGATATTTCTGGTGCTTCTACTTCTAAGACACGCAGATGGAGTTTGCTAAATTTCACCAAGCTGTATATTACAAACAGGTAGGATGTAAGTAAGGAAGTTTGAAACAATGTGCTGAGCTTCCCCCTCAGTTTCAGCTTCTCTGTTGCCACTTCAGACCAAATATCAATACCACATGTTTTATGTCAATGCTTTCTTGTCTTTTATAGTCTTCAACAATAAACCAGCAGGCAGTGGAATCTCAATACTCTGATGGGGTTTTACACTGTTTATACACAGTTAATTCTCAGCATCTCTTCTCCTCTGTGCTGTTTTGTTTTCTGTTGAAATCCAGCAAGGATTAGAAATTCTTTTCTCCACAAATTCACCCAATCGAGATATGGATCACCTAGATTAAACTGATGTGCAGAGCAGCTAACATTTTGATTTGTCATCCACCTAGAATATCGGGCAGTAATCATTACTATAGTTGAACAAAAACAGCTAGAGTGTGTATTAAAAACACCTTTGCTATGCCAAACTGAGAGGTAGCTTCCAAATAGCAAAACTATGTCGTGTTTCATTTCAACTATATGGTGGTTTTCAACTTTGATTCAGCCTTTTAATTCTGTTGTAGTTCAGCTTTAACATCTCAAAAAAATATGTCACTCTGAAGGGAAACATTAAAAACAAAAATCCCCAACATTCTAAAAGTTAAAAAAAAAAAATATTTCTAACAACTGCCCACACTAGGATTCAAAATTCTTGGAAAATTTTAATCTTTTTTTACTTACTGAAATAATTTTTCAACTGTAACCTTAATTTGTGTTCTGTGTTGACCCTGGCTGGATATCTCCAAAACTGTTCTATCACTCCCCTCCCCAGTTGCATAGGATAGTGAAAATACAATGAAAGGCTCATAGTCTGAGTTAAGGACAGGGAGAGATCACTCAGCACTTACTGTCATGGGTAAGACACACTTGACTTGGGAAAAATTAATTTATTACTAAACAAATCAGCGTAGGATAATGAGAAAAAAAAATCCTAAAACATCTTCCTCCTACCCCTCCCTTCCTTCTAGGCTTAACTTCACTCCAGAATCCTCTACCTTCCCCCCACAGTGGTGCTGTAGTCAGTTCATGACACAATATCTCTGCAGCATCTTCCTCCTCATGGGGGTACTCCCCACACTCTTTCCCTGCTCCAGTGTGGGTTTCTCCCAGAAGAGACAGTCTTCCACAAACTTCTACAAAGTGAGTTCTTCCCACAGGCTGTATTTCTTCACAAACTGGTCCAGCGTGGGTCCCTTACATGGGGTACAGATCTTCAGGAACAGACAGTTCTGGCACAGGTCCCCTACGGATCAGAAATCCTGCCAGCAAACCTGCTCCAGCATGAGCTCCTCTCCTTACACCCATCCACAGATCCTTCCAGGACCCTGCTCCAGCAGAAGTTTCCCACAGGGTCACAGCCTCCCTCAGGCACCCACCTGCTCCAGCATGGGATCCTCCAGGGGCTGCAGGTGGGTCTCTGCTCCCCCATGGAGCTCCCTGGGCTGCAGGGAGACAGCCTGAGTCACCACAGACTGCACCACAGGCTGCAGGGGAATCTTTACTCCAGCACCTGGAGCACCTCCTTCTACTCCTTCTTCATTGGCCTTGGTATCTGCAGAGTTGTTCCTCTGACATATTCTCACTCTTCTCTTCAAATACTCAGCCTTGGCCAGTGCCAGATCCAACTTGGAGCCGGCTGGTATTGGTTCTGTTGGACAGAGGGGAAGCTTCTGGCAGCTTCTTGTTGAAGTCACCTCTGGCAGCTCCTGGCTACCAAAGCCAATATATTCTGTAAACTTTTGCAAACTTTTTAAACTATTTCAAGACTGACCAACTGCCCCTCCACCCCCACCCCTCAAAAAATCACTATAAAATGAGGGGAAAAAAGGTAGAAAGTTGTATTTTAAGAGATTTAAAAAATAAGCTTCTTCACTGGACATTTTTCATAAAATATTCAGTTTGGTAGTCTGAGGGAACTTGGGAAAGACGTTTGCTCTCCTGTACCAAACAAATGAGTCCTAGCCCTGACACTTTTAGAAAAGTGAATAAAAAATACCAAATTAGACAAAGAATATTGTCCAGAGTGCTGTGTGGTTCCTGGAGTGCTTAGCTGTGGGGCTTGGGTGTTCTTTTGAAAGGGACTTTAGTGACTGTTGAAAAAAGAAACTTGAATTTAAAAAGTAGAAAACCAAAAAGTGACTGCACTGGATTCTTTTCCAGTAAGTTTAATTTCCTAATTATTTGTAGGGTCACTCCCAGGAACTGCCAAGTTGTGACTCATTTTTATTAAACACTGTGCCATCCAACACTGTTCATCAATATCTTTCAGCCATTCATTCCTCTCAGCCAGTGTCCCTTTTAAGAAGAACTCACAGCACTGGATTCAATTGCTTCAGCTCTAGTGAAAAGCAAGCTCACATCAAATATGCTGAAAAGTGTGTAACTTTTATCAAAGAGCTAGTTAGGGGACTAGAATGGAGTCCATCCCAGTAGAAGTAAGTGGTCCTGTTGAGCCTTGGAGGGTAGTTTAACCTACAGATCAATACTGATTCAATATCCAAAGACTGCTACTAGGAACATGTCTTTTGAGCTTATTATCTTTCAGAAAAGCCTTTAAAAAAGAAATCTTTTTAACTCATGTCATTAAAAAGCTCATGTAAATTTTTTTTCAAGAACAATTATTTATGCTAAATGTCAGACCAAATTTAGTTTGCAGTGCTGGTTGTGACCCAGAATATTTTACATACTATTCTGCTCTGCTGTGATATCTGCATCAAAAATAAATAAACACAGATAAGTCCTGCTACAGAAATTGCTCTAATTCCTGCCATGGCTGAAGGATTTTTTTTCATGAGCTGAGGGCTTAAGGACTGGGTAGAAAGCTGTTAATCCTTTTGGTTCATTCTGGATAAAAAAAGCGCGTTTTCTAAATATAAAGTGATTTATTGTTATTTGTTCCATAAAGGCAATGGAAAGAGAGAGAGGAACTGAGCAACAGGTAGTTCAAAAATACTAAGACTGATTTGGCACTATTCATTAAGGCTGTTGCATTATAAATGATCATGAAATGCACTATTTAGAATTCTAATGACCCCAGTAAAGGCGGCACATTCATTTTTAGAGAATTGTTAGGAACAATTGCTTGGTTTCCTATATAAACAGCAGCAGCCTCAAGTAGAAATTAGCTGATGTGTAAACACAGTTGGGAGGTAAATGTGTCTGTGTTACAGCGAATGAGTTGTGTTGCACTGCAGATAAATATCAGCCAACAAACTACTTTATTCCCTGCTTCAGCAAATCCTACAGTAAATGCTTTGCTACTTGGTGTGATCAGATGATGACAGGCATAGTGGACATGCCCTGAGCACTGAATTACAGTTGTGGCTATCTTGTGGTTGTAACTTCAGCATCAGATCCACAGTAAACACAGTAAGCACTCTGCCCAGCAGCAGTACTGATGGAAACAGTATTCGGATGAAATAGATAATGTCTAAAGGCTTCATTTTGGTACAGAACATCACCCATGAGGTCCTCAAGAACATTTATTGCTGCTGTGGTGGTGGTGCTCCAGTGCTTACATTAGAATTGCTCACTGAGTAACAAGCAGTAGTGGGTAAATTATGTGCCCAAATTATGCAGGCTAGAATTAACTTTGAATTATTATCACTTAATCATTTATAAAGTTAGCTCAGACTTATTTCCAATGTCTTCTCTTAATTCCCTCCTTTGTTTAAATTGGGAAATAGTATGTACTTTGCTTCAGCACAGTACCTTTGGATCACCAAATGTTTTCATAACACCCTCTTCTCAGCTTCAAGGAGGCTTTCTTTTGGATGCTACTAGCTTGTACACAGTATTTCTAGACTGCCTTAATAAAAAAGGGTCTCCTAAGACTGTAAATTTGGAATCTATGGTGCACAAAGTTATTTACCATTAAGGCCATTGCTTCTTTCTCAAGGTTTTCTGAAGTGTATTCTATCTTGAAAAAGAAATCACTTTAACTAGGATGTAAATGCATATCTGAGTATGCAAAATTATTCTCATTTTACATATCTGTGAGACTATGCCGTATGGAGGCCATTTAAAAAAACTTGCATGGAAGAACGGGAGAAATTTTGCAATAGTAAGCTTTTTTTTGTTTATTTAACCATCCTCCAGGCGAACAAGGTAGGGAAAACTGAGACAGGAAAAGAAAATTTCACTTCTACAGAAAACCAAACTCAAGATGCCATTTTAATAATTCCACCTTAAACCTGAAAAAATGTAAACCACATACTCCCAAACTGGTCACACTGAAATGTGTTCTGTCAGGGCCCACTGAAAAGGTTCAAAATGAAAATCATTAAATATTCATTTAGACATTGACTTCAAAAAAAGTCTTGACTAACATTTGCTTAATGTTTAGAAACAAAGGCACTTCAAATTGCAATAATTTTTTTCTTCCTTTTATGAGAGTTAAAGCAATTTTTTGGACAACATTGGCCCACTTTTAGCTTAAAAATCAATCCAAACTAACTCTCTTCTGTCAAAAGTACAGTTAAAAGAGAACTGCATTTTAAAATGAAAAAAATGTTTTGAGAGAAAATTCTTAAATATGTCATACCATATCATGTTACACCACCTGACTCTAATAGTGAAGCTATTTGGACAAACATGTTTTAGTGACCAAAAATGCAAAAAGTGATTCATGACTGTCAGAAATATTACACTGAAATACAGGCTGAAGTATTACTTTGTCTTATGGGAACATGGTAAGGATGTACATATTGCAGAGATGTTCAGATGGCCTTTTAATTTGGAAACAGAAAAACAGGTCAGTCAAATGCAAGAATAGTGCTCTGTGATCTTTGTACAGTTTGCGAACCACAGTTAGATCTGAGACACCTCTGAAGAAATGCCAGTTCATAAATGTACATGCAATCCATGGAAGCAACATGATCACACCAGATCCTCTCTTCTAGAGAGCTTTGGTAGGACTTGGGAATTCAAAAGCAGTGGAAAATCACTCCATTTAGCTCCTAAGAAAAGTTCATTACTGGAGAGTCTTGAGCAGTGATTTTTTTCCCACTTATGTTTTTTGACTCTCCTTCCGTTAATGACGTGTGGACTGTTCTTTTGTGAATATAAACATCCCCTTCACAGTGCCGCCAGTTAAGGTACTCCCTGTCTGTTTTGTTTTTCCTGTAGCTGAAGATAAATTTTAATTACTTTTGGATACTTTGCTCCCATTTCCCTGCCAGAAGGGTCTGAAGGGAACACCTTACCCCCGCCAACCCCTGAGCCAGCAGAGATCCACTGAAATCACCAATTAGGAAGAGTAAAACTGTCCCCCTCCTTGACATGGTTTGTTCTCAGTGTGTTTGCTTGGCAAAGTCCTTTTCTCCTACCCCCAACTTTTTCAAGGAGTTACTGTACACTGCAAAAAGGAAGCTTGCAACCTCATGGATATCCAGAAGAGAAGTGCTTCCTAAATCTTTCAGAGTGATCACAAGACTGTTACAATTTTAGCACCATGCAACTAGGGAGGGCTGCACTTCAACACATTCCCTCTTCTCATCCTGCAGTGCAAAACACAACTCCTGTGATTAATAAAAAGCATCATAAAACCATAGCTTGCTGCCTGCTCAAATGTATTAACACTGTACAAAGATCTGCTACAGAGTCAAAGGGCCTTCATGGAACTTTTAATTCTCCCAACAGCTGCATCTCTTCCCTCATTAAAATTACCCATATTTGCTTTTAATCAGGCACTCCAGAGCTTCATAGGGAAGTTTGATTGCTGATTAGAGAGTGATGCTTGCCCACATTTCTCTTTATCCTGGTTATTAAAGGCTCACTTGGAGGGTGAATATCTTTTTGCACAGTCTGCTATTGCAAGGGGATTTAGAAACTATGAGTTTGGGAATTTTCTAATTATGACATTTCCAACCAGTTTGTAGGGGCAAACAAAGATGTATGATAACAACAACAACAATAATAACAGTAATAATAATAATAATAATAAAAGGATTAGAATATACAAAACAAGTGATGCACAATACAATTGCTCACCACTCACCAACCGATGCTCAGACAGTTCCCGAGCAGTGGTCCCAGGTCAGCTTTCCCCCAGTTTATGTACTGAGCATGATAGACAGGATCACCTCTCATGGTGCAAGGGAAGCTGCCAGTTCTCTCAATCCAGCACAGGTGCAGAAGGATAGGAAGAATGATGGAAAAATGGCAAAACACCATTTAAGATGCCCTTGATCTGAGGTAGCAATCGTTCAAGACCATGTGTGTTCAGTTGAACAGGTTTCTGCTGCATTTAGGGACATGATATAGTGGTAGACTTGGTAGTGTTAGGCTAATAGTTGGACTTGATATTAAAAGTAGTTCCAACCTAAATGACTCTATGATTCTCTCGGAGAGTCATGTGCATTGGAGGTGACTGCCATACAGTTTGTGGCTCAGAGTGAAGCACTTTGCCTTTCCCAAGCCAGCAATTCTTACACCTCAGGGGAATATGTGCTCCACAGCATGACACACTATGTTTTCTGACAAAGTAATAGAGTAGTCAGCTTTTGGGAAGATGGTTAATGGCAGGTTTTGCCATAAGGCAGAAACTCCATGTGTGAGACAGAAGTGGAGGCTTTGAGTTGGGTTGCACATAATTTGCTTTTTGATCTCTGTCCTTTCCCTGTGTGTGGTCAGGTAGAGCTTTCTCAACTTTCCTCTAAAGGAGAAGTGTTCTCCTACCCTTGAAAAAGCTTGTTTCTGGTCCAGCAAAGTACTATCAACTGCTCTGTAACTATCAAGAAAACTGTTAGTGAAGCATTGTTTACATCATTCATCCAAAGGAGGTCAGCTGCAGCTATACTGAGAAAAGCATTTACTAATAGCAGGACAAGTTTAAAAAACCCAACAACCTGGACAATGATTTTGTACTGAAGAAAGTAGAAAAAATGTCTTTCTAGCTTAAGTTTCTTGCATGTTGAGTAGTAAAAGATATATTTATAAACTACAGACTTTTCCCTCTTTTGGAGAATTAATTCCTACCTACCAGGAAGTTGCCAGCAGGTTCAAGCAGTAGATGGCAAAGCCAGCCCTGTATGCAACAACTTACCAGCACCCTGTGCTATAACACACAAATCTTAATGGAAAAGCTGAGCAGCTGCCAAAGAAAACAGCCTGAGGGAAGGGGGAACACACTGATGTTCACAACATCTGAGTCATGAGCTTGAAGAGCAAAACTGCTTTGAAGCTTTTTGTTTTCTGATTTCAGGCAGAGATTTATGAAGGAGGCTAAAACAGCCCTCAGCCCTACAGGTACTGGATGTAAAGCACATTTGTTCCTGTGTCATGGCTATATAGCGACACAGTATTATTAAGTACAGATCAGGACTTCTTTTTCCATCATGGCCTTTTCTTTCTTCCTTCTTCAATCTTACCTAAATGAATCTTTCTTCTATGGTTTCCTTCACCCTTTCTGGTGCATTTTTCTTAATTTCTTTCTTCTTTTTCTTTCCCCCTTTTTTTTTAATTTTTTTTTTGCCAGAATTCCAGTTCATTCCAGTAATTCTGTTCCAATTGCCTTAACATCTCTTGCAATATTTTTACAAGAACTAGACATATATAGGTGAGGGGCATATATGTCTGTCAATAAAATACTTTGAATTGAAAGTGGAATAATGAGCAAAGCAGTACTTATGAAGAGTTTTTGCATTTGTGAGTAAATTTCTTCTTTTTTTTTTTTGTCAAGAAAATAAAGCATCTTCATATAAACTCAGATTTCTTTCAGATGTGTTGCGCTGTTACAGAACCTCCTGGAAACTCTTGTTTGGTTGAGTCCTTAATCTCTGTGCCAATTTTGCCTGCCATGCTTCATCCTCTAAAGGAGTTTGTTCAGACTGAGCATATCTTAGGCAATTTTGTGACCTTATTTCACGATATATATAGATATTGGGAAAATGATTCTTCAAACAACACAATTTGAAGGAGTCACTGGAATACAATATCCATTGGTCATAATATGTTAAATATTTTTTTAATTATTATAACATCATGAAAATTTCTTTTGCACTTCACTTTACATCTGTGAGTTTCCTTATCTTCACATTTGCCACTTAATTTCCCAGCCTTTCCTTTAAGTGTGTTTCTGTACTTCTTACCCTTCTTACAAACATGGACAAAGACAGTTTTCTTTTGTGACAAGAGGTTAGCATGGATACAAGAAAGTATGTCAACGAGGGCCCTGACACAAGTCCAGCCTAAATATATGAGTTGGTTTAAAATAATTAGCCAAAATCATGATCTGTTGGTATAGTAACATGGCTAAAACTCTGATTTCACTAGCACTTACACAAGTTCTGAGAAGAATGAAGTGTTTATCCAGGCTTTATGCTCTAGATACTGGGTACTAGTTTTACTCTTTAGTACTATTGCAATAGGTGGTTGAGGAGATTGACACGGGGGAAACCAGAATAATATATTGTATCAGGGAAATTGAATGACACAAGGATCTCTGAGTCTTTCAGGCATTGCTACAGATCCTTTCCAACCCACAGAGGTATAATTCAACCAACACCATGGACATGTGGGCCTGAAAGAACCAAATGAAGATGGCACCACTGGCACTTTGGTGTGTCTGAAGGATTCAGAACATTTCCTGTGTTGACAGAACAAATCATGCCAAAGGAAACATAGAAACCTTACAATCATGGCAAGAAGTGAGAAGAACATGAAAAGACTAAGAGACAGGCTGACAAACCTGCTGGTTTCATATTATCAATGGTAAGATGATTGCACTACACAGCCTTGGGAATGCCTGTCAGTAGACATTCACTGGTTTGTGCTCCTGGGCAGGGCTATGCAAAGGAGGTGCTAAAAGGAACAGTTTCCCTTTTCTCTTTTGTGCCCCTTGGTCCAAAATGTGAGCCTCTTTTTGTATAACATGGTTGCGGTGTGGGCAAAGTTTGGTTTCAATCTTGCTTCAAGACACATCTCTGCAGAGTAAATTGTTTTATCATGAGGTCTTCCATTTTGTCTGAGAACTTGTTAGGCTTATCTTTTCATATACTTGAATATGACTTATTTCAATTTAAAAAATATAGCCACACTCTTTTGCAGACTATGGTTTTATCCATAAGTCTTCTTAATGACATCTTCTAGACCAAGCAGCTGTTTAATTTCGACCTTTTATGATGAACTACTTTGATCCAACCAGACTTCTATATCGGTGTTCCAAGCAAATAAAGAAACAACAACAAAAAAATCAGGTCATTCCTTCACAAACAGAACAGTTTATAATTCCAGGGGAAAGGTGGTGGTGCTGCTATAATCATCTGTAATACACAAAGGAATATTCCTTACCTTTGCCATTATTACTGAAACAATTGCCTCCTATGTTAGAATAGTTAACAAGTCTCTGGAAGGTGTTAGTTTTGATTAGTGTGACATGACTGATCTATTGTGACAGCAGCTAAAACTAGAAGTCCAATTAACCTTCAAAGTCAGTCTGTGGCTCAGCAATATTTATGTTTTCACTGTGCAGAGCCTTTCTGTATCTCTCACCCATTTTAATGTGCTACTTGGCCTCTACCTTCATACAGGCTGCTCCGGACTAACCTGATTGACCAGCAACAACACTTGTCATCTGTACTAGTGCTGAGGCCTCCTTATTCATCTTCATCAGTGAGTACTGGTGAGTCCATGAACTTGAGAGTTGCTCCAGTTTTCACTGGAGTTCTTGCTGATTACAACAATCCATAAGGCTTTAACCTGACCTGGTGAGGTCTCTAGTCCTTGTCATGAGCTAAAGACTGGCTCAGTGGGCAATCCAAAGGTTGTCCTGTCTCCCCATAGTGTGGAAGTGCTCCCACAAACAAGCCCCATGGGACTAGACTTCTCTTTTAACACCTCCTAGATCCAGACTTCCCAACAATATGCAAAATCAAAGACATTTTGATCCCAAAAGGCAATCCTGGTGACAAGTTTATATGGGAATTGTCTGCAGTGCTTCCCTATCAAGGTGATAACAAATGCTATCTTGTTAGGTGAGATTCTGACCTCTAAAGTATGTCCTTGAGATAACAAAAGTCTTGCCAAAGATTCATATCTAAAATGGCATTCTTACATTCAAGGCAGAGATTTTTAGAGGGGAAAATGACATTTTGGAAGAAAGATTTTTTTTCCCATAACAGGTTTTATTTAATAAATTGCTACAGAGACATTGAGAAACGGATCATATAACAGGCCTGTATAAATCTTCTCTTCCATCTGGGGTCATCAATGGATCAGTATATTATACACCCACTTTCATATACAGTCAGAAGAAGACTTTGCCAACAAACAACCAAATTCAACACATTTCATTCAATCAACAGATGCAGGACATCAGCCTTTTAGAGATGACTGAAAGCAGTTGAGCAGTCAAGGCTGTTAAGTTTCAAATTGACAGGACATTTTGACATAAAGTACATCCTGAAGGAATTCAAGTGCCCCAGAGCTTTTTGTATGTAAAAGAAGCATCTTGGCATGGCACCATGGTTAAAATTTTTGTCTTGTATGGAGGGACACAGACAAGTGTCATGGCAAAAAGCATAACATTATGGTCTGTCTATAGTGGTGATTTACCCTATCAACACTGTAAAATATTGACATTGCCATTTTTGAACTTTGGGGCAGAAATCTCAGGAATTAAGAACATCTTGCCAGAAAAGCATCCTCATTTCTAGCTGCTTTTACACTTTTTTCTTGGTTTTGGTCTATTTTGTCAAGAACAAGATCAGAAAAGCAAAGCCTATCAACTGCTTGCTAAATCAGCTCTATCGTGTAGTCTATTTTAATTCATACACTGGCACTGCACACACAGACTTATACTTTGAAGAATCTGTTCTCGTATTCTGGATGACAGAAAGATACTCCAGAGGCTGCAAAAAGGAAAGAGTTCAGGGAGCTCATTTCTCCTGTGACTAAAGTACAAGATTCAATCATCAGTTTTAGAGTCTTTTTTCATTAACATTCTAAATTGCATAGCACTGCATATTATAGATCATTTTTCAACTAAATCTCCTAAGAAAAATACTTTTTTTTTTTTTTTTTTTTTTTTAATAATTATCCTGCATGAATATGCCTGGATTGCTGTCAACATGACCCTTCTTAAGAAATTTCATCTCTATTTGTTAATGATTTTGATGCCTCATTCCTGCCTCTCTCAGAGTACCGTGGTACCCAGGTTTCTTCACTCTGTCATTGGTAGTTCTGACACTCAAAGTGATTTCCTCTGCTCTCTGTCTTCAACAGCCTGCCCCCAGGCTTCCTCCTGCCTTCACTGAAACACTTGTAACAGACAATGAGATCACGTAACTACAGGTGGAAAGGCCAATAGTAGCCTGCCACAAAAATGGCTGAGATGATGCCATTCTCTTGAGTTTTGACAGTCTGAAGAGTTCAGGTCTTTACAGTCATGCCCAGCAATGGGACTGTTCTTTGCACCTTGTGCATAAACACTTATTGATGTATAAGAGATTAATACACTAATATTTAATGGGAGAAGATGTGACAGTTTAGACTTTCTTAAACTACATGGCAAGTTCTTCTGGTTTAAGAGTCATGACAACATCATGGAGGCATTGCTGAAATAAATGCAAATTATTCTTCTGCCATGAGGGTCATCCCTGACCCCTACTGTCACACTACAGACCTTCAATACTGCAAGGACTAGATCTTACCAGAGTCCAAGACAGCACCAGTGTCACATAAACACAAGATTAGTCTTATTTATGAAGTTTCAAACCCAGAAAACAGTTGATTCTGTAAGCCTATGACATTAAAAGACCTACACATAGAACAGAAAAATCATTATTTTCTGTAACTATTAGTGCTGCTAACATTCTTTCAATCATCCAGCTGCTACCCCATTGTTTATTGACTTCCATAAGTTAATCCTCCCAAGGCATACCTGCTCTATCACTACCTGAAGTTCTTGCCTGTTTAGATTGAAAATTGTATAGATCCCTGCACAGATAGTGGAAAAGATAAGGAGGGCTACTTTTGAGGAAGAATTTTTCTAATTACTGTTCCTTAAGGCAAGAAGTATATGCCCTGTCTCAAAAAAAAAGAAAAAAAATTAACTCTATCTCATTATGATGCATGGCAAATAAATCTGATTAAAATGAAGAAAACAAACTAAAAAATCAAGCTCACTTCCCCCAGGTTTATGAATAATTCATAAACTCCTCCTTGTCATCATAACTTCCCATAAACTCCTCCATTTACCTGTGGATGAATAAAAATCTCATTTGTTATTTATTGGTTTCTGATAATTATCACTGTTGGTTTTGGCATTTCCATTACTACCCATCAGTTATTTGAATATAACCAAGAAGCAAAGACTGTGCTCCCTTGAGGTAGCAGGAAATGACACTTGAGATGTTGGTTCAGAAATATGCTAGTGAATATTTTGGTTTGTTATTCCAACAGTTTAATCAAGTCCTGCTTGAGATGAAGAAGGATTTTGACTATATTTTGATTCCTCCTTTCCTAAGGGGTGCATGCTATGTAAATATTAACACTTTAACTTGCTGCACACATCCTTTTATGCCCAGACCTTAAGAGAAATAGGTAATTGCTTTGCCTCTCTTTCTGGAAGTCTGTGGCCATGGGTTCAGCTTGCCAAACCTGGGGTTGTGCCTTGTGCCTTCTGTCCACATGGCTGTCAAGCAACTTGCTGAAATAACAGATGTGGTTAGGAAGAGTCCACAGTCTGAAGAGTCAGAGCAGAAACCAGGACACTATCTCAAGCAGAAACAGCAGCAATCACTGATTCTGTAGTCAACACTGTCTAAGGAGTAGACAACTCAGAGCCCAAATACACCAATTAAGAGATTTGGGGCCAGAAAAACTACTTCCCTTAGATCAGGTTAACAACAACATAATTTCTTAGTTTCACCTTTTTTTGAAGTGCTGGATACAATACACTCCCTTGGCTGATGAGAACACTGCAAATTAATAAATTTCCTAATATGGTGGGAATCATAAACCACTACAATGCTCTTCATTCCACATTCTCGTTCCCTGTGATATGTGACACACGAGATGTATCTATGCTTCATGCTAAATCCTGATTGAAGACAGAATTACATTCTTATCCATGATCTCTTCTTTATACCCAATAGCTGTTAAACCTCCATACCACTCTAGGGCCAGATAAAGTCCACAAGTCTATCAGGAGTTAGAGACTTGGTCATGAGTTTGGATGAAGGGTCCATGAGTGGTTGTTTTCCCCCAGGTGAGACTCACTATTCAAACCAGCAAATTTGGATCTGCACATACAGCTCAGTACCATCTTGTATGAACTCCCTGTACATCTGTGCATGAATGTACTGTGTGTGGAGGAGAGATTGCTTCATGCTAAGTGACTTCAGATGTCAATGCTCCTTGCCCCTAGTGTAGAGTTATTTCTGTCATCTCACAAGGCCAGTTCAGAAGAGTCATAGTTAGCACTGGCTAGACTTAACAATCACTATGAGAAATAGATCATAGATATATGAAAAATCTAAGTCTTGTTTTCTTCTTTAATTCATATAATTTCCCTGCCTTTGGCAAACACAATCCCTGTGCATAAACGGCTTCAATTTTCATGCAGATTGTTAGATGCTAAATTCAACATTAGGGAACACTCTGCTGGTCAACTCACTTTCAAACCAGCTACAAATGTGAAAAATAGAGTTGGCTTCAAACTTTCTTTTTTTCCCCATGTATTCAGGTGCAACTCTGTCCCAGGCCTTCTGAAATTGTGCAAGGCACCAAATGAGGGAATGGGGAGAGCAAGGGAGATGAGGCCTAATTGTGATGTTTGACTAACAATTAATTCTCTCTTAACATTTTCTGGTTACATAGGACACATTGGTACTTTCATCATCATCATGGCTAGGCTTCGCAGACGAAGATTGGGAAGGGCTCTACCCACACTTGCTACAAGCACGCTGGTGGCTAAAAAGGCCAATGTGAGATAGGCAAGTCCGGTCACAA
>JAWWEE010000159.1:24055612-24160212 GCA_035221455.1 Xenops minutus | reverse complement strand
ATTTCTACATTCAGTCAAAATAAAGATATTAAAAATACTTAATTTGTTTTTGGCAAATTATAAATCCATCTATTACATTTCTCTAGAAAGCAGCACTAATACTTTTCTCACTGGCAGGAGTAACTCCTCACTCATTAACAGACTTTAAGATAGGTGTCCTCCAGGAGCATCAAACTAAATCCACAGTACTGATATACATTCATTAGCCTCCAGATTTTTTTTCTTTTTTGATTCTGCATTTATGATCTCAAAACCCAGGATTTGTCTACACAATAGCTCTGAATTTTGTGTGTGGACCAAGCCAGACACATTGATACACATTATTCATCTATTCTGTATACCAACCTTTTTTTGTATAAAAGAGGAAAGAAAAAAATTAAGAGGTAAGAACAAAAGTAATTTGTTCTGGATCCTAGACCTATTGCTTTCTCATAGATATTACAGATAATATACCTTTGCAATCCTCCTGTTAGTATGAAGAGGAAGAGTAAAAAAACAGAACAAAAATATCCATTACAGGGGCCACAGAGAGACTTATAAAGGAATTAAAACACAAGAGGAAAACTACTGAGCACAAGGAGGGTTATTTCAGGTCATACAAGGTCTCTGGCCCACAGCAGTAGTGAAAAGGTACTAAGAAATCCCCTTTGGTGTGGAGTGCTCCAGATCTCTCACATTAGTCACCTGAAAGACATGATAGAAGTTTATTGTTTTATCCCATGTATTTGTAAATACTTCAGACAATACAAAAGAATCAGAATTCCTCAGAATATATTGTCTCACCTATGACTTCAAACTTGCAAGTTCTAGGAGGCTCCTCCATCTCCATGGTTAGACAAAATAAGTTTAGACATTCTGGTAATTTCTTGTCTGCTTGTACATATTTTTCAACTGCTTCCAGGTACATTAGACAGTAAAGAGAAGAGGTAGTTGCCTTAGTTGTATGATCTGTCTGTCAGGTGTTTTACTGGATTTGTCCATGACATATCCATAATGAAGGCTTCACTTTCTTCTTTGTTGTCTGAAAAGAAAAAAAAATGTATGAACAACCACAATGTATAGTCTTCCATGAATCTTTATTCTACTCAGACGTGGAATTAAGGTTCTAATTAAAGGCTCTAGGCAGTCCTGTTTGTCTCCATATTAATGTTCCTACTGAGCCCTGATGTTTTTCATATTATAGTTACAGAGTAAAGGAGGTGAGGTGTGGGAGGAAAAAAAAGGCAGGGTAGAATGAGGTGTTTCATTTCTCTTAGATGAGGGCAGAATAAAGGAAAAGAGAATATTTCAAAAATAAAAGAGGTGGAAGAAATTAAGAGAGAGATGAAAAAGTAAACATGAAGAGACAGTAATGAAGCAAATGTATTATTACTACACATCCATTTTTGTATATGTAGTTGCCATCATCAGTGTGATTTAAGGAAAATGAAAGCCAGATTTCTAACTTTGGCTAAGAAAGGTTGTCTTGGACTATTGCTAATACCAGTAGAGTTCAGTTTCAATTGTGCTGAAAAATAGTGTGAGAGGAATATAAAGGCTGAAATTCTGGAAAAAAACAACACACATTGCAACCTCACAAAATTAATTGCTGCACAGCATGGAAATCTTAGGATAGAATATCTAAAAGATAAACTGGGGAGATACCAAATTTGTGAACACAATTACTCCAGGGTGAAAATGTCAGCAACTATTTCACTAAAATAAAAATTTCATTGGTTATGACAAATAATCACCAATTGAATCAGAATTATTCTATTATCTTACTGCATAAACATTACATTTATTTCATCACTCAAATGTATAATCACTGCCCTTATTTACACAGCGTGTGTTGGGCAGAATGTGATTTTTTTTTTTTTTTCCAAAATATAAAGCACTACAGACTTATTAAATCCTAGCTATAAACTCTTTCCTGAGGAATAAAAACAAGCTGTTTTGAAAGGCTGAAATGGCTGTTGGCTCACCCAAAGTGATTTGTAGGGAGCAAGGGAACATGCACAGAATGTGGTATTGCACAGAGAGCAGCACCTGGTTCTGCAGCTGAGCCAAGGCTGGGACCTGTAGATCACACCCTAGTGAGAGCTGGGCAGGACCAGGCAGACTCTCCTGCTAACTCCGAAAATTTCATGGTGGTTTCAGTGACAAGCTTTACATGAGCAATGGCCTTGCTACCTGTTCATGAGTCACTATTTCCCTGAAAGTATGAACAGCCATTTCTATTTGTGCAAGGCTTCATTAATTCTAGCAAATACGTCATTTTGATTATTTATTGTTACAGCAGTGGCTGGTGGCTGGAACTGCAGAGGTTTCTATTTCAAAGTGGGTAGCATAAACTTATACAATGAGAGTGAAGGCCTGCACTATTTCTGCCTCCTTCCCACTAGCCAAGACAGCACATGCTTTCGGCGGCATGACAGGGAATAGGCTATCTCTGGCTTTCAATCATATTATGATTTCATCTGGCTCTGATTCACTCCTCTTCCTGTAATGCAAAAGGTACTAAAGAAAGCAAGAAGAGCCATTCCCAAGGTCAAACTATAAATCCAGGGCACTGATATTTTCGTTTCATCATGAGCTTCCTAGAATATTCAGTTTCCTTCCCATGCAGTGTTGTATATTGTAATGAAGAGATCTTCTGTGGTTACTGTCAGTTTTGTCAAGCATCCACAGCTGTGTGAGCACACATGGATTGCCATGATTGAATAATCTCTGTCAGGAGTGTGGTAGTTGGTTGGTCTCTGGCACTGAGATACAAACAAACTCTTTCCCCCCACTTTGTGTTCTTTCTGTAGACTTTGCAATTAAAAACTCGAAATACAGAGATGGACAAGGAGATCATTTATCCAATTACCTTCCATTCTAAAGTCTCATAATTATGTACAATATAAATGGGAATTGTTAATATAATTTAATATTCAGTTGATTTGGCCTTAGGAATATAATAAATTTCCACTGATCGTGGAAAGTTATGCCTCTCTACATGAATGTCTGCATTAAAATAAATCACATAGTGCTATGTGAAAGCTATGTAAAATAGAGAACACCACACCAACAGGCTTTCATAAAGCCATTTTATTCTTTTTATTAGTGGAGCATGGAGGGTAACACACCCATTTTCAGTCCTGGCCTGTCATTTATCTGCACTGCTTGCTCTAATCCTTGATGCCCTTGTCTCCAAGAAGGAATAATAATGCTGGTGGATCAGGTGAGTTAATGAATTTAGAAGCCATTTGGAGCATCTTGGATGAGAGAGACCACAGAAATTCAAAATGTTGTTACAAAATCCTCAGTGCCTGCCACACTGGGGAGATCATCTGAAAAGCCTTTTTTCCCCTCCCAATATGCTGTAGACTATGTGACTGAGCCAGAGCTTTCAAAGGGTGGAGTCAGCAGGTAAAAGAACTAGAGGTGGCCTTTGCAGTCAGCTTGAAGAAAGGAAAGTGCCCTACTAGCTCAGCAGCCTTTGCAGCCTCTTCAAAGGACAGGAGTCATCTCAGGCACATCTCTAGGTCCCAATCCACACGACTGGTGCAGTATCAAGACAGAAGTACAAAATAATGAGCCAGGAAGGTCTTTCAGAAAAGGCAAATAAGAGCAAGGAGTCAGGACTAGAGAATGCTGAGGAAGGCAGAAGTGTTACAAAAGGATTTGTAACACTGTCAGCCACAGACTCTTCTCTAAAGAGGCAACTCCCTCTCACAGAATTCATGGACACCCTTGCCTTGGCACCTTTCAGTCAGACTGAGACTACCTGGCTCACCGTTTTGTCCAGTGGGCAGGTGGCATTACATGGGTTGTGCACATTTTCCTGAATGGAGCACATAACCTATAACCACCTGGGGAAACATTTGCCTACCAGGGCATGTGCAGCTCCCTTTCCTTCCAGAAACAGTGGGGTAAAGGAGTCATCTGCCCTGCATGCAATAAACAATTAATTTTCCAGTGAGTAATGAAGTCAGTCAGGTTACTCTGCTAGGGAATCTCAGTGTTAAAGCTTCAAAGTGTTTTAGGTTTATGAGTTGGTTTATGCCATATTATTCCCTGATCATTTACTAGGCTGTGATATGCTCTTGCTAGAGTTATTCAACAGCTTATTAATAGATTCCTTGGGTCAGATATCACTTAAATAAATGTAGAACTTGACTAATTCACATGAAAGCAATGACAATAAAGCATCCACCTTATGGCAAATTATCTGCAATTAGAATCAGGGCTTTTCTGTTTGTTTGTTCTCTGAAGGATAGTTAAAGTTTTCTGAACAGAGATAAACATTTATAATGTAACAATAATCTTTTCGTTTCTTTTTGTTTTCTTTTTTTTTTGGCCCCCTGGAAGGCTAACACTTTGAACCCCATAGGAATCTAACAACCTCCAACACAGTGCAGAATTTAAAAGAAGACACATCTTTAGCTGAAGCCGCAGGGGACATTTTAGACTGACAAAGGACTTGTACTCAAACATACCTAGGGCCCTGGAAGTAGCACAAGATCTTTACTGATCACTAAGGTAAAGGGACTTTCATTTTGCTCCTCTCACCTCCAAAAGCAGAGTTGTTTCTCATGATAGGCTAGAGACCCAAGCTAGGGCTTTCAGAAGTCTCTTTGGGTCAGATTCACAAAGGAGTTTAGATTTCACAGTCCTGAGGTACCTTTTGTAACTTACTGTGACTTGCTTTGAGCTGTTCATCATATAAATAGCAACCTGACTAAACCCTTCACATGTGGAGTTTGTCACATACTCAGCAGAAGGCTGTGGGTTTCTTTTGATAAACTGAAAAACAGAAACCAGAGCTGCTCTGTGTGTGCAAACCTTCCTAATGAAAACTAGGAAGCTCTTCCCTCTCTCGTGCACTCAGATGACGGAAAATTGTCTATGACAAGGTAATTGACTCTGTAAACAAGGGGTAACTAGTGACCACAGTTCATCTGAGCTTGCTTCCTTGGAACCAAACTGGGGAGATAGGGTCTGGATGGATAAGATAAAAAGTGGGTGTAAAACTGACTGGATCGTTCAAACAGTACAAGTTTGAAGTCTAAAGGGTATGGCGTTGTTCCTCAGGTGTCATGGGCCAATGACATTTCATATCTTCATTAACAACCTGCTTAACTGGAGGGAACTTACCCTCAGCCAAGCCACAGGTAATAACTCATAAGGCGGGGGAGAGGATGCTGCTGAAAGCCTGGAGGGTAGGACTGCTGTTCAGAGAGACCACAGAAAGCTAGAAAAATAGGCCAATGGGAATCTCAGGAAGTTAAAAAAAAATCAAATTCAAAGTCCTGCACCAGGAGTTAAAATCCCCATGCAACACTGTAAGCAGGGTACTGGCTGCACAATGAACACTTCTGCAGGAAAAGGCGCAACGATGTTGGTGGGCAGCAAATTGAATATGTCAGCAAGGCATCCCTGTAGTAGTGATGGATGAGTAATGGTCCACGTTAAAAGTGGACAGAAACAGCAGATCCAAGGAATTAATTTTTCCTACTATTTGGCACTCGGTTAAGTTTGCCTCTGGAATAGCATCTGGTTGTGGGCCACCCATGCAAGTAAGATGTTGACATGCTGATGAAAGTTGAGAAGAGACATGAATCTGTCAAACCTGCACAAGGGGAGGCTAGGAAGAGAACTGCATGTTGGACAATCATTCCTTTTAGCAGAAGGAGCAGCCAGACTTCAGAGTGCAGAGAAGGAGTAAGAGACAGAAGCCACCAGCTGCAGAAATGAGAATTACACTTATTGAGAAAAACTGCTATGGCAGTAACCCTGGACCAGAGTACCAAGAGGCTCTGGATTATCCTTTCATGTGGATATCTGAAATTTAACTAAACATTGCTCTGCAGAAGTATTACAAAGATAAATTTCACTGTAATAGTAGTGAAGTGGTTCATGAAAAACTGAGTAAACTTACCAATCTGTTGTTCCCAAATAAGCAGTGAGAATATATATATTGCTAAAATTAAACATATGTGAGCTGCATTCTTCTGCATTTACTCATGATTACACCATTGATTTGATGTTGGTTGCCAAAGAAGCTTAATAATGAACTGAAGTATTTATCACCAGAATTGAATGAAATGAGCTCACTAGCTCTGTTCCAAACCTGGTTCATAAAACGCAGGTTCTACTCATTGTAATTTACATTATTTGCATTATTGGCAGTTCTCCCAACAATACTGTATTAGGCTGAGAGTTGCAAGTAAGCATATATTTGTTTTAGTATCACTTAGGCAATTATTCATTGCAAGGAAAGCTTTGCTTTCTCAGTTTAGATATGACTGTGGTTTAAAGATCCTTTAAAAAAAAGATAAAGAATCTATTTCAAGTTGAACTGTGAAATTTACTATTAGGCAGAAGTTCAGGGCCAGAAGCTAAGGGGTTGATTCATGAATGTAAGCCAAAAATGGATGTCTTTATATTGAACCTGTCAAATGTATTGATGCTTGTTAACACCATATAAATCTCAGTTAATAGGTTTTCTAATTCTTGGGGTTTGTTTTTTTTTTTTTGTATGGTTGGTTGGTTTGGTTTGTTTTTTTTATCCCACATCATACTCTGATGCCACCATCTGCAAGGGAATAGCAAAAATAGTAGATCTAGGAGTTGAGAAATTACCATGAATTTTCATTTACTTTATATGAACTTAAGCATGGAAGATGGGTTTGGATTGGCAATTCTTCATTTGGAGTCAAAAAGTGAGTTTCCAGGTCAAGACAAGCATCTTCTAGTAAAATTTTAACAAGTCCATTAATCTTTGCTGCAGCAGAAGAGGAGAGTCCACTTGTTTCCTGTGTTGGGTTTATGTGGCCAGGCTTTGGTAGCAGGAGGGCTATAGGGGTGGCTTCTGTGAGAGGCTGCTGGAAGTTTCCCCCGTGTTTGGCAGAGCCAAAGCCAGCTGGGTCCAGGATAGACCTACCGATGGCCACAGCTGAGCCCATCAAAAATGATAGCAACCCCTCTGTGACAACATATTTAAGAAGGGGAAAAAAAAGTTGTTGGTCAGATGAAAATTGCAGAGAAGAGTGGAACCAGAACATGTGAAGAACTCTGCAGACACTGAGGTCAGTGAAGAAGGAGAGGTAGGAGGTGCTCCAGGTGCTGGAGCTGAGGTTCTCCTGCAGCCTGTGGTGCAGACCATGGTGGAGCAGCTGTGCCCCTGCAGCCCATGGAGGAACACAGGGGTGCAGAGATCCACCTGCAGCCTGGGGAGGAGCCCACACTGGAGCGGGTGGATGTCTGAAGGAGGCTGTGACCCTGTAGGAGGCCCATGATGAAGCAGGGTTCTGGCAGGGACCTGCTGACTCATGGGGAGAGAAGCCCATGCTGAAGCAGGTTGTCCTGGCAGTTCTTGTGATCCCATGCTGGAGCAGCCTGTACTTGAAGGACTGCACCCTGTGGAAAAATTACCCATGTTGCAGCAGTTTGTGAAGAACTGCTACTGTGGGATGGACTCACGTTGGAGAAGTTCAGAAGGACTGTCTCCTGTGGGAAGGACCCCATGGGAGCAGGGGAAGGACTCCTCTCCCTGAGCAGCAGCTGAAACAAGAGCTGATCGTACTCCCATTCCCTTTCTCCCTGCACCATTGGGGTGGCAAGACATAGAAATCGGAAGGAGGGAGGGGTGGAGGGAAAGTGTTTTTAAGTTTTGGGTTACTACTCCTGCTCTGATTCTGTTAGTAATAAATTCAATTAATATCCCAACTTCGAGTCTGTTTTGCCTGTGATGGTGACTGCTGAGTGATCTCTCGGGGTCTGTATCTCAAGTCATGAACCCTCCATTATGTTTTCTCTCCTCTGTCCAGTTGCAGAGTGGAATGAGAGTAGCTTTACTGGGGACCTGGCATCCAGCCAGGGTCAATCCACTACAGTTTCCCCACCACCATAAGCTTTAAACAACAAATTGTTTCATATGATTTCAGGATTTGAAATATTCTGAGGGATGCAGGAAGACCAAGGGATTTTGTGTGTGTCACCTTCTTTCACAATATGCCTGTGATTTCCAGCTGTTAGGGCCTTTAGAAAGACTGGTAATAGTTTGTCCCACAGCTGGGGCTTGACTGGGAAAGCTGCCTAAAGCTGTGCATTGATAATTAAATAAATCAGTAATTCTAATATCCCTGATTGTTTGTTTCCTTTTTATTCCCCCCTGCACCCTCCCTTCTCTGTAAGCACAGTATTACTTAATCAGTAACTAGTTTGCCTTGGTTTTCTTTTTATAATAGATCAGCGTTACTGCACAAAGCAGAGGTAACAGATGAGTGTACTAATTGGAGATGTCAGAGCACTGGGGACTTCATTAATGACCGAGAAACATCAAACACTTCCTCTCACCTCATCATGCACCTTATCTGTGGAAAAATGAAAAGCTGTTTAAGACCTTTAGTATTTTAATAGAGCTTTAGTAGTACCAACGGAGGCATCTTGTCAGATCAAGTAACATGAAGACTAAGTTTATTTTATCAAATGAAATATTAGAATAGAACCAAAAACAGTCCATGAAAGTGCTTTATTCTAAGACTGAATTTTCTCAGTCAAAAATAACCAAACTCTCTCAGGAAAAGAAAAGACCAAATAAGCTATCTGCACAAGAATATATTTTAGTGTTTTACAAACCTTTTAAAAGCCTCTTGACCACTCACATAAGAGAGGAACAGAGAGAGCAATACAGTTATGCTTAAGGATTTTAATGTGTATTTTATAGATTTTCATAGTGTGATATAAGTTGAATAAGTTTTCCTAAGTCTGTCACATTTTAAGTAGCATTTAGAAGTTACTGAACATTTTCTCACACATGCCTGAAATTCTGTTAGACATACATTGCCAAGGAGACGCTGTTTTGAAGAACACCTGCAAAAACTCCAACTGAGATAATAAGATAGCTTGTATTCAAAACAGGAAAGTAAACTCAGAGCTCTTGGAGGGCCTTCAAGGAGCAGTTCTGAGGAGTTCTGAGGGTGGGCACGAGGGGAAAATGGTATCACGGGTTGGGTATAGTCATCAAGTATGTTAATTACTAAAAGTCATAAAAACTGTAACATTTGGCTGACGTAGGTGCACATACTTTTGTTGTGTACCTAGAAGCTTGTAATAAAGCAGATACTTTATCTATCTGTCTCCACTAATATTGTTTTGAAAGCCTTTTGCAGAATTAGGCACCAGAAGTTGGTGCACCACCCAGGAACCAAACCTGGGTCTCAAGAAGAGGAATCTTGCACAATGCCACTACACCAACAGCACATTTCTGATGCCTAATCCTGCAAAAGGCTTTCAACAGGATGAAACAATGAACTGGTAAACCGGACTCCTGGATTGATCTGTGATCTTCACTGCTGTCTGACTCTCAGCAGAACAGAACACTGTTCTGTTCCTAAATCACCGCTCTTCCCTTTCTAATAATAGAATCTTGATTCCCCACTCTCCTTTCTATAAAATGTTTTGGTATTCAAAGAGAAAAAATATCTCATATGCTGGATTCTTCAAACTTTCAATGTACAAATGAGATTCTGTATGATGTGTGTTTTCTTGGGAAAAAAATCTGATTCACTGAAACTGATTTCT
The DNA here is from genome assembly GCA_035221455.1 of Xenops minutus. Taxonomy (NCBI): domain Eukaryota; kingdom Metazoa; phylum Chordata; class Aves; order Passeriformes; family Furnariidae; genus Xenops; species Xenops minutus. The sequence goes on along the minus strand of JAWWEE010000159.1, from coordinate 24,150,660 downwards.
TTTCCTGAAATATATTAATTGGGCAAAAGTTCCCTCAAGTCATATGGAATTTCAGACAAGTGAGCATGAAAGAGATTTTATCCACCATTTTTCACTGCCAGAGCTGCTCCCCTTCATCCAAATAATGGATTGCAGGGGCTGCCTTGATGGTCAGCTGGCTGAGACAAGTAGATGGGTGCCCAGAGTAAACTCTCCTTTGAATGACAGGTCCTGCGTCTCCCCATTGCCAGCTGTGGACATTGACTTGAGTGTCTTCACACAGTTTGCTCTCAAAGTGTTCTCAGCCTTGAGCCTGAGATGAACTCTCAAAAACCTTTATTTTATCTGCACAGCAAAAGCCATGGTGAGTGTATTTCTGGACTCAGTGCTCTCTGAAGATTATACTTCTCATTGTACTAAATTACTTTGCTATCCTTATTAATAGCAAATGTATTTCTACTGTGGTATGTCACAGAATCAGAGAATCACAGAATTCCAGGGTATGCTGAGTTGGAAGGGACACACAAGGATCATCTAGTCCAACTCTTAGTGCTGCACAGGACCATTCCCAAGAGTGACACCATGTGCCTGAGAGTATCATTCGAATGCTTCTTGAACTCTATCAGGCTTGGTCCTTTTCTAGCCAATACAAGTACTGAATAGAGGTATGTAAAGACAGAGATTCATTGTGAAATTTTGCTCTGGAAAGGAGCTTTCATGAAGTTATTGGAGAGTTTAGTTTAGACAACCCTGGGTAGCATTTCATTATCATTGGCATTTCTTTGTCATCAATATGACCTTAGAATTCTAAATCATTATAAAATTAATTGAAAAATGCTTTTTTTTCATAAAGGTCTGTCTTAAGTCCAGACAAAGTTTGGTAACTAGAATTAAGTCTTCTGATGTTCTTTTTTGATCATCTTTAGTTGAAATTACTTCTTGGATGCTTTTGTAACACAAGGTGATGTCACAAAAAACTCAGTTGCAGGGACTCAACCAGCAAATAAATTTGCTTCCAGCTGCAGGTTAAAACCAGATCTGTTCTCAGAATGTGATCATACAAAAAATCCTGGTCTCTGTTAAAAGTATTTTTGTCCACTTTTAAGTATGAGGTTTCTCTCCAGAGCACTATTAAATCTTTACCTTTGTTACAAAACCTTTCCTTTCTGTGGTAACATAAGAGGTTTTGTTCCAGAATTTTGCAGAGATAGCCCTCACAGATTTAATTTTTCCAAGGGGATAATTCAGACATTAGCTAATTATTTTCTGCCATGAAATAATAAACATATTTAAAAGGAAATGTTTTTCAACTGATAGTAAATTTCCCTGGGGAAAAATGTTAATTTCTGACTTGAGATTTTCACTGAAAGGAAAGAAATTGCAATAATATGTTTGCCTTCCAAAAATCAAAGAAAAAACACCTATCCTTTAAAAAAATTATATTATTTGTTATAATTCTTTCAAAACTACACCTATTTTCTGGCTCATTTAATGAGAAAAACAAGGTTTTTTTCCACTGAGGTTTTGTTACTGAACTAATTAAACCATATTGTTAAAATTAGTTAAGGTTTCCTTGGATCTAAACTGTGGAATCCTGTCACTAGTAAATAATACTATTGTTTCAAGTGATTTTTTTCTCCTAGCCTATTTTCTTTGTTATGATTCCAACTTTTACAGTTAGTTAATAATGACTAGGATAAGATTTATTGGAAAGATTAATACCTAGTTTGATGAGTCTTCTATGAATATTTTTCTAGTAATCATAACTGAAATGTGTAAAATAGCCAACTGAAATAAAGAGAGCAGGGAAAAAAAAGGTCGCATATCATTGAACAATATATCACCATGGAAAATATCACAAAATAGCCCATAATTATGGAAAATCAAATATAAATGAGCCCATAAGTCTAGGTTCTCTCTTTCAGCATTCAGTGAGGGGATTAAAAAAAAAAAACAACAAATCAAACCCCAGAAAAACCCCTCCACAAACCCAAAGCCACAAACTGAAAAATACATTAGTTCTGTAATTCTGCAAGGCTAAACTTTGTAAGGCACAGGAGTAAAACTTTAAGGGAGTCTAAACAAAGCTATGATTTTATCCATACTGAATAAAAGTATGTGATAAAAACTACATAAAATAAGAAAATACTAATTTTGATACACTGGCAAGCCCATGAGTGTATCTATACAAGTTTCTTTATTAACAATTTAGGCTTCTTTTAGCTAAACAATACATTACGGTTTCAGATGGAAATCATTCTGAAGAGAAAAATCATCACCGTAAGCTACACAATCAACAATTTCTAACAGAAATGAGGGAATTACTTTGACTTACAGCCCTCTACACTTATCATTCTCAGGGTTAATGGTTATGGGGACCATCTTTTCAGTGTATGAGTTCAATCAGGCTGAATAAGGGATTTTGATACAAAAATTAAGCACAAACAAACCCTCTCCCCCATGTAAGATTTCTCTGCATGCTATCAGGTATTAAAGCACTGAGTTCTTCTCTTCTTTGTCTTTTATGATGCATATATAAACCAGAGAAGCAGAAAAGGGTCTCTACTCCTCACTTCAGATATAACTTCTTCTTAACTATGAACTCATATCGTCCTCCCATCAAAAGGGGCTTTCTTCAAAAAAGGTGTTCCCAGCCATCTGTTCAGAAGGAACATTGCCAGCTGGCAAATTTGGTTGGGTTTTGTTGCTCTAATTCATTTTCAAAAACTTCAGATTTCCAAATCTGGCAGCAGATGCAAAGTAACAAATTTGTGTCTGTCAGCCCACTATTCCCTGATGAGATGCCTGTGAGCATGCTGATTATACATATGCAGCTAATTAGTACTATGGTTAGGATAAGTAAATGGATTGATTTACCTCCATATCCAGTTAAGTGGCAACCTCAGGAGCACAAAGTGTAGCACACACTGCCCCATGATTTCCCGCTGCCTGGTTCTTGCCAGCCGAGCTGGAGAGGCCAGACTTTCCATCTCCTCAGGCACAGATTGCCTGCTAGAAGTTGTGAAAGGGGAAAGATACTTTAGCAAGGAAAGGGTGAATATCACTCTTTTTTAGAAAGGAAGGGTTGGCTGTTTCTAAACATAAACCCCATTTTGTGACATTGTTTCCTTTTCATGAAGTGCTAAAATCCCCTGGCACTATTTTAATGGCTGGTGTGGTTGAACATAAGCTGCAAACTTTTGAGAGTGTGGAAGCCACCTCTTCTTTTATATCTGTGGTGCCAACTATCTGTCACACATAGTCCTCCTCACTTCAGCTCAGTGATAGCCCCAGGCTAAGGCCAGAGAGGCTTGGTCAAGCCCAAGTGCAGCAGCCACCTGTTCCTGAGGCAGCAAGGATAGGATGGAGGAAACATGAGCAAAAACATATCAGCAAAGACAACGTGTCTAGTGCTCCTGGCATTTGTTGTTCACGTGGTACTTGACCAAACTGGGATAAGAGGAATTTTCCCTGCATAGGGCAGTAGTGCACCTCAGAAACACTTGTGTTGCTTCTGTATGTTTCTTTAAGGGTCAGAATGCAGCTTCCCTGACTGACATTCAACAAGAAAGCGCAGTCCTCACACATGAGGACTTGTACAGGTTACCCTTGGTGTGACTCCCAGTGGTGCTTCAGGGGCAAACTTCCTCTCAGACTGGACGAAAGCTAATGTAGGTCAGATCAGCCTTATGCAAAGTGGGTCTGTTCTCTGCACTGATAGGGTTCTAGAGAGACCTTCATGGGTAACTGCAGCTCCAAACCCCCAGGCTTCCTTCCCTTATCTCTGTGCCACAGAACTGAACTCCATTCAAATTTGTCAGAAGAAAAGTGATCTCACTGCCTGTTCATAAGTAACAGTGAAACTTTGTAGAAAAACATCACTCAGGTTTCTGTTTATTCAATAAGCCAGTAAGTAAAGTGGTACAAATTTGTGGGGACCCAGTGTTTGTTCTGCTCATCATGAAAATGTTTGTTTCTCATGATCTGACATTGCTCATTGTAAGAGAGCAGACTGAATGACCAGAGAGCCAGTGGCTTTGCCTAATCTGGTATCCAGTATGGGTTTGTCAAGCCGTGCCATATGTAATCTCAGTTCTCAGTTCCTTATACTTTGAGTGGGGAAAAGCAGTGATTGCGAATGATTCATTTAGAGCTGTGATTTCACAGATCATGTTTGGTTTCTAATGAGCAAATTCCTTCTGCAAATGAATGAAATCATCATCACATGATGCACACCATATAATTGTATCTGCCTTTTTCACCCCAGGCTTTGACAGCTTCCAATCAGTGTTTCATCTGAGCAATGTGATTGGCAAGACCTGACAGGGCAGTGTTCTGGGTCCTTCAAAGCTGAGTGCTTCTGGCCAAAGCATTTCTCAGAAGACATGTTGCACATTCAATGCCCTTCACTAACTATCTACTGAGAGAATAAACTTACTGTTTCTATTTTCAGTATAGAACAGTGCTTATGTATACATTTAGTGGGCACATCGTCCTACACTGTCCTTCATGATCTCTTTATTGGAGGTGGAGTTGTACATGTGCTAACAATCATGTCAGTATTTAAGCGTTGCACTGAAATATCATATGCTAGCAATGTATTCTAAGTAATTCAAACTACTAGAAGCACTGCAAGGTGATTAGTAGAACAGTTTGCAGAATGATTTAGAATGATACCTTCAACAGAGAATTTCTTAATTGAACACCTAAAATACATCCTTAACTGCTTTATTCAACAAAGTCTTCTACAGATTTGCCTGTTTCAAAGTGTATTAGATGCAACACAGAGTTAATTGAATTTTTTGTAGGCTTCACATTAAATTTGTGCTAAAGGACATTGCTGAATCAGGGATTTAATGGGCAAACAGTTAAACAAAGGAGTCATGTGCATGGCTTGAGTCAGGAAGCAGGAGGCAGGAATCCAGAGGTTTTTTCACAACTCTGCCTTTGGGAAAGTGAAATTAATCTTTACACTTGTAATAGATTTTGAGCCTTCCTTATATACCTCAGGCATCTCAGATATAATTAGAAATAGTAATCAAATGTCAGTCCTGTGCTTATTATACTTAGCAATTGTGGGATTTAGTTAATTAGTACATTTCATGTGCTTTGGGGTCCTTGGACAATGAAGGTCATGTACCTACTTAGATAGAAGTTTGGAAAAATGTAGGCTATTATTATTCAAACGTACTTGAAGTCTTATCAGTCAGTTATAGAGAATCGTGGAGGACTGTGGCTGGGATAACCACTCTAACTGTTAGTGTGGCCAGCAGTTCGTAGAGAAATGGATTCAACATTTTTGCTATCAAAATTACAATAAATTTTAAAAATACAAAAGGGGTGGGAGGAGGGAATGTTACATATATAAAAGTTCCATTTAAAAGTTAGGACAAGCTGTGATGATGACAGTGGGGGGAAGACTGCCACATTGCTTGTGTGTCCTGGACATAGATTTTTCAGTGCCTTCAAAGCACAGATAAAGCTCTTCCCACCATTGGGACATTTATAAGGATTATCTTTTTTGTTATCTCTCTAACTTCCAAAGCATGAAGGCCAACATTCCCATATTTAGCCCAGTGGGATATTGTGGAAGAATCCCTGTCTCACATTTATATGGCCACTAACCTTGAGTTTCCCTTGTGACTTTTCAGTCAAATGCAATTCCTGTCAACCAATGTATTCAGTAATGCTAGTGAAGGGAGAGATGGGAGGCAGACAGACATACTGGAGAAACCTTCTTTTCCTCAAAGAAAACAGTGAAAGAAATCTATTAACCTTTCTCTTCTTTATCCATCAGTGCTTCAAATCTCCTTGTCCTTTGAGTGACTATTTAGTTTTACAATAAAATGTCATATGCACTTAGTTTAGTTCCAAAATTCAGATTTTATGTTAAAACAAACAGAAAAAATAACCAAAGAAGTTAAGGAGGGACTTTCAGGGCGACAAAAACATTTTTAACATTTGCTTTGCCAGCTAGTAAGCAACACTGGTTTCAAAGTCAAACAGTGGAACAGCTCAGCAGGAAAATAAAAAATTTAACCAGTCAGCACCATTTCCCCCTTCAGGACTAATATCTATAGTGATAATCAAATGTGTGCAGGAGTTCATAGGGATGCTCTTAATTTTGGTGCAAGAGACAAAGATTGTAAGGTGCAAAATAAATGAAGGAATCAAGTATTGATGGACAAGCAGCAGTAAATTCAATTATTTGATTTTTTTTTCTATTTTTTGCCACTTTGAGCCGTGGTCCTGGAAGGGCTTATGCATATTAGTAGCCTACTTAAGCTCTCAATTTCTAGATTTTAGGGTTGAAATGACCCATTATTATCATCCAATGTGACCTGCTGAACACAAGTCAGAGAATTCCAGCTGATAAATTCTGCAGTTCAATAAGCTGCTTATTGACTTGATCTTCCAAAATGCTGAGCTTTCTGGCCTCTGTTGAGTCAAGCATTTTGAAGTGATCCATGTTAAGAAGAAGACAAGATGACTACCCACAGCTTAAAATTACCCACAAACGCGTCTTACTTTAATGGAGTCTAAAGTAGGTTTTCAATAAAGGACTTAATCCTTCATGGCAGTAAGATGATTTAGACCTGTGGTGCTGGACCCACAACCAAGGCACTTGAGAACAGACACATACTCACTCTACACTCTGCTGCACTGACAGAATCCTTTGCAGGTCTGTTCAGAACATAAACTCAAAATCTGCTCTTCTTCAAATGCTACTTTGTTGGGATCAAAACAGGTTTTAAAAATGTGCTCATCAATTTTGCTGTAGACAGAAATATTCCTAAGGCCTGGAAAAAACATCTTGGATGATTCCAAGGACTTTGAAACTCACCAAAACACCAACCTTCTTACTGTGGAAAGGGGAATTTTAACAAAATTCCATTTCATTAAAGCTTTGAATTTAATTCTAGTGCAGAAATAAAACAGAGCTGAAATCTCTCAAGTCAGTTTAGAAGAAAAACACCAGACTCCCGAGGAAGCAGATTGCTTGTTTTCTTTCTTCTCTGCCCCTTTAAATGGGTTGTTGTACTCACTTACTGCCCTCTTGAGACTGTGCCTCTTGCTTTCTTTGAGCACTTTTACAAAAGCAGGAAAGGAAAAAATACTTGTCATTCTTTAATCCTTGAGTTCAACAGACAATCTGGGATTCCAGTCTGAAATGTCAAACTGCTTACGTCCACCTGCAGAACAAAGTTGAATTTTCAAATCTTTTATTTATTTCTCTATTTGTCTGGGTTAAAAGTTATCCTAGCACTTGTCATATTCCTTGTTAAAGACCTTTGGTGAAAGGACTTTGAAGCAGTATTCATAAATCTCATTCTTAAAAAGCATTCCTTTGAGGTAAAATAAATAAAAAAAAAAAAAAAGAAAGAAAACAAAACCAACAACAAAACAAACCTGAGACAAACAAAGCTTGCTACTTTTCACTGTTCATTAGATTTTCATATCTGGAATAAACAGTGGGCTTTAAAAGGAAGAAAAGGAAGAAAAGCAACTCAAATTCCCTGAAATACCCAAAGTACTGACCCTATGTACACATTCAGCTCCCATTCTAACACAGCACACTACTGTGTTCCTTGCAAAAGAACCTTTTGTCCATCAGAACTGTCATGGTCTGTGCATGTAATGGACTGAATTAAATTTCTTCATATGTTGTTGCCCAAGGGCTAGTAGCCTTTACCTGAAAGTCATTTGGGGTCCCATATAACTGAATGTAATCAATTTGTTTATAGAAGGGGCATGTCATTGCTTGAGTATCTGATCTTTCTTTGAAACCCAGAGGAAATTCAAAGCCACACTCAAAACATAAATGATCCAAAGAGCTAGTAGATTTAGTCTTGCTTCCTTTGAAAAATCCTCAAAATTGTGTTTAGTTTCAGTTGAATAAAAAAACAACAAAAATCCCACCAAAATGTGTAGTGAACTGGGTTTTTTTCTTCACTATTTTGAAAGACATGTTCATTTGATATAAAAGTTAGATCCAGTTTAAATTTCTGAACATGAAACATCTTCTATGGTAGAATATGGAGAATGAGAAAGTTATTTCAACACTCCTTTTTTTTTAAATAATTTAAAGAATTTTCATTTTAAAAAGGTAAAAATGTTTTATGTAATCTTCATACTGTAGTTAATATGGCACAAATACATTTTACTAGAGTATTTAAATATGATTTAATCCTTTTAAAAAGACACACTAACATCCAATTTCAAAATTGAATAGTTCAGTAATGTAAAAAATGTTTAGAAAATAATTAATGACAAATAGCCCCATTTCAGTTTTCCATTTTGAACAGAACAGTAGAAATTGCTGAAAGAAATCTGGTTTTCAGATCAGACTTTATATGTTGTGGATAGCACTGCTCATATTTCAGAGACAAGCATAAAAATGGATTCTTGTCATGTTAGCATCTGTGCATTTAGCAATTGTGTCTTTATTTAGCCTCATTACAAGCCAGAGACAGGCTTACTTCCACAGTGGTCTGAGTGTACAGCTACATTAACAAACGCAGGGAGTTAGCAGTGCCATAACACAAGCAAGCTGTTGGCTCCCTCCAAGGCAGGGAGGCCCTGCAGAGAGACCTCAACAAATCAGAGGGCTGGGCAATCACCAACCATAGGAAGTTCAACAAGGGGAAGTGCTGGATTCTGCGCCTGGGGAATGTGATCCTGGAAAGCAGTGCTGGGAAAGGGACCTGGGAGTCCCGGTCAATGTCAAGTTAAATATGGGTCAGCAGTGCCCGGGCAGTCAGGAGCACCAACCCTGTCCTGGGGGGCATCAGGCACAGCATCACCACCCAGTCAAGGGAGGGGATTGTCCCTCTGCTCTGCACTGGGGTGGCCTCACCTTGAATACTGTGGCAGTTTTGGGCACTGCAATATAAGCTATTAAGCTATTGGAGAGTGTCCAAAGGAAGGCAGTGAAGATGGTGAAGGGCCTTGGGGGAAAGCTGTATGAGGAGCAGCTGAGGGCGCTTGGTCTGTTCATCCTGGAGAAGAGGAGGCTGAGGAGAGACCTCCCTGCAGTTACAACTTCCTCCTGAGGGGAAAGGAGAGGCAGGCTTTTCTCTGTGCTCACCAGTGACAGCACCCAAGGGAAAGGCCTGAAGTTGTGTCAGGGAGGGTTTAGGCTGGATATTAGAAAAAGGTTCTTCACCCAGAGGGTCGTCAGGCACTGGAAAATGTTCCCCAGGGAAGTGGTCACAGCACCAAACCTGCCAGAGTTCAAGAAGTATTTGAACAATGATCTTGGGCACCTGGTGTGACTCTTGGGGATGATCCTATGCAGGGTTAAGAGTTGGACTCATTGATTCTTGTGCATCCCTTCCAACTCAGCATATTCTCTGATTCTGTGAAGTTATAGCTAATCAGTGAGTATCAGTAACTGGGTGTAGTCTGTCTGCATGTGTTCATCACTCTTTGTAATCGGGATGAAAGAACTGCTTAGCAGATGGAAACCTGTCAGCTCCTTTTCACTAAACTGCTTTCTTGTGTCATTGATCCCTCAAATCATTCCTTTTTTAAAAAATCCATGCACTTCAACAAAACCACTGGGTGAGTCAGAGAGGAACCATGTTTCAAAGCATTTGCTGACTTCTGTGGTAAATGCCAATTGTTCCTGAGAGGATGGCCTTCTGGTCAGGAGCCCAGCATCTTCTAATATCCTGCTTAACTTGAATACCAAAAAGGTAGAGGAAAAACTAAAAAGTCTAACACTTGAGACTCCAGACCAGTGGGAGTTTAAAATCCTAAGTTTTATATCGTATTTATTTTCCTTGTCACTGTAATGGTCAGTAACCATCTATAACTGTACAAAGAAGAAAAAATCCTAGGAAAAAAAATGTACCTAAACTCTCCTCAGCTTTTAGGGCTGATTTAGTTCTCCTGAGTCACCAGAGGGTCTGTGTTTACTGGTGTGCAGCTAAGACAAGGAAGGCAAAGGTGGAGATGGCAAGAATCTGAAGTGAATTAGTCTCAGGTGTGTTTTCTGCATTAGCCACAGTATAAAGTAACCTTCTGTCCATGTCCACATTGCAGAGGGAAGACACGCCAAAGATGGTTTCAAAGCAAAATTGACATCAAAAACAAGGACCACCTGACTGCTCCCTGAGTACCCATGTAAATGCTAAGACAGTTACTGGGGTCCTTTTACAACTATACTACTAACACTGCCCTCAATCAGATAGGTTAAAATTAGCTGATTTTTTTTCTTAATGAAATAGAAAATTCATTAAGAATTAGTTATTTGCAGTATATTACAACAGCTACACTCTAGATGGACCCAGCTCTTTCTCTGTCATTTCACCTTCCTCGCTCCTCACTGAAGTTGGTCGCCACTCTTTTTCCTGTAACAGTTCTCTACCACCACAGACCCTTTCATTACTCTTGAGCATTAACTGTCCACTGGCATGTGGAAAGCAAAAGTTCTTCAATTATTTCAGAGAGCTCTCGGCTCAGAGTTCATCTGGCATGCAGTCCTTGTCCCTTTTCTATGTCTCAGACTCAAGGCTCTGGTAAGGAACATGCTTGGAAAGCTGGGAATACATCTCAGGGTGATCGATCCAAAGTGAGATAGATACAAAATAGATACAAAGTGAGATTCTTTGTTGTTCACCTCTTTGTGTGAATAAAAAAGGATTCATTTATTTGGCATCCCAAAGCTGGAGCAAAAATATCAAGGGAAGGTTCAGGAAGGTACTTAGCAGCAGGGTATGCAATTAGACAGCACTAATCTGTCATCTTTCTCTGATATGTTAGGAATGATAGCAGCAGACTCACCACATTCCCAACCAGGCATTATCTGGATGAGTTAACTCTGCTGCATCCTTCTTATTAGAGCAGTAATAACAACAGTGCTGCTTTGATGGATTCCCACAGTTCATTTCTTGATGAGACAGAGAAGGCAGTTCTTGTGTCAAACTCTGTAGAACCTGGCAGAACACTATATACTTCATGTCTGTGGATTATATTTCTAGATTTTCTTTGCTTTCACAAAGTAGTAGTATATGTTTCAAACCCAGCACAATGAAGGCAGTCATCAGAAAGGGTGGTTTTCCCTCACAGCTGCTTGTCCTCTCCTTGTGTTGGCCACAATTGGCACATAACCATGCCAGATCAGTCCACAGCCATAACACAGGTGAGTGGCAGAAAAGAGCTTTCTAGGACAGTAGCTCAAGCAGCATTTGGATTTGGTCCCAAGATTAATATCATCCAAAAGCATGTGTTGTGTAATGACCACATGGTTAAGCCCTTTGGATCAAAACCAGTGAAAAAACCCCAAGAAGCACAGAGACCTGATTCAAATAAACTTTTCTAGTGGCAGTGCCTTACAGACATCCACTATAACCATGGATGTTAGTGAATCAGTCACAAAAATAATACTTTTGCATGTTCAATAAGACCTGCTAAAACTGACTGATTGTTCCTTTCCAGAAGAGTGAGCACAGTCATCTTCAGCTTGCAAAAACAAAGAGTCTCATGCCACTAACTTGCAAGAGGAATAAATCCTGAGTTCAACAGGCTTGTCATCTGGTGGTGAGTCACCACCCACCTTAAAATGAATGGCATTAATTTGATTTTTAAGGAACAGTTTTTGCATGTTATGTCTCATGAGGTTATAAACAACGCATGAATCTGACACATGCTGTACAGACAGCTCACATGGGCAATAAAGTAGATTTTATTCAGGAGAAATCCCAGAGAGAGATGGAAATTTTTTCTAATGACAGTTAATCTCAGGATTTAGGAGGTAAAGAAGAACAAGGGAAAACAGTTTATGAACCTGCCCCAGCTGGTGGAAGCGTCTGTGCTTTGTTGAGGATGTGTAGACATACACTCAAACCACTCCCTCCTCGCACACAGATACCCCTCCTCTTCCCTCCAAGAGATTCAAAAATGTATAAAAGCAATTCCTATGAAGTAAGGGGACTGTGCATCTGATCTTCGATTGGTCAGGCCCACTTTTGGAGATGTGTACATTTGTCACTTTCTTCTATCTGCCCTCATTTTTTTCCTCCATCTGGGAACCATCTCTCCTTCCTACTTTTAACAGATTACAGGTGTTATTGCAGAGAAATGGTTTGTCCTGGTCCCCTTCTTGCATGGCAGAAGGAAAAGGGCATGGAAAAGAGCCCAGGCATCTTCACACCCTGTTGTCTTTCCTATTCTGCACTTACTAAGGTTGTGAGAATGAGGGTTCAATACTCATGTGTATCCATATATGTTATGTGATGTGGTTAAAAAACATGTTACAATACTGATATCTGTCCAGATCTACTCGTCTTGGAAATGCAAAATCAGGGTAGGAAACTGCATCCACAAAACTGACTATGGAAAAGGACAGGTAGCTGAGGTCTCAAAAAAAAAAAAAAAAAGCTATTTATGTCTCATTGTAAAGTAGGCACTGGCATACAGATGTACACAGAATTTATGCACATGTGCATACACAGACAGCACACTTTTATTTTTTATCTTCCTTTCAAAAAAGATATCACACTATGATTTTGAGTTAAAAACAAACATGGAAATGAACACAAAGAGAGCCATTTAAAATTGAAATTATTTTTTTACTGCCTCTCTATCACTTCTGTTCCAAGTAGCTGTTGAATATTACCCTGTCAACTCTTCAAGTATTTAACTACAAAATACTCTTCATAAATAATGTAGACAGATTAACTAAATGGTACATAATTACTGCAAATTTAGAGTCCCCTTGCAGAATATATTTTATCCATGATTACAGTGCTTAGAGACTTTCCAAACAGTCTCTTGTATATTTGACAGTAAGCCATAGGAAAATTTCAGCTGTCGATAACTGCTTTTCAGAATCTATAAAAACTTAGATTAACATGTTATTAAAGGTTTTGATTTAGGAAACCCCTAATACATTTTTTTCTATTTTTTTCCTTTAAAGTTAAAAAAAGAGAAAAGAATGAGATTGCACATATAAAGTGGAAGTTTTCAAAGTTGATTGCAGGTTCATAGCTCTGCAACAAGGCGCTTTCACTCTGGCAGATACTCAGTCGAGACAATTAACAGGAGCAATGAAGCAATTCAAAGAGAGGGTTTGTGGGGCTTTTTAACCGGTGCTTCAGAAAGCCAAAGTTCCCTCAATACAGAAAAGAGAGGAGCCAGGGAGTAATTGCCTTGCCGTTTCTGTAAAAAGGACTTGAAATCTGTCAAACAAGCTCTTGATCTGAGCACAGGAAGGTCATGGTTCCCTGGAAGTGTACAGATGTTCTTCCTCTGCATTGAGTGGTCCTTCAGTGATTTGAAAGATTTTATGCTGGTCATTACAAGGTACTGAATGGATGCCAAAATAAAAGCTAAAATATAGACTCTCTACAGATCCTATTGTGTAATAAGGGAAAATTTCCCCTAACTGCAACAGCAGCTGGGCCTGCCTGTACTGATAGTGAAATAGTCATCTTATATCTGAGTACTTCACTATGTTGATGCTCACTTTACGAATGTGATTTTGGGTAGGAACACTATATCCACTTCTTATAATCTGAGTCAGTGCAGTGCAACTGGTCCCAGAGGAGCATATGCTTTTCAGACTAAGAACATGGGTTTAGGTTTCCAGAGTCCTGGACAGGCAACAAAAGCATTATTATTTGTCCAGGGTCCAGCGTCATATGCTGCCCTCAAAAGTTTACCAATGTAAAAGTTTCATCAGTGTAAGCACAATTCAGTTTTTCGCTCATTCTCAGGCTGGCTCACTTGAGCCATGCACCTTAGGAAAGCAAAGGCAGCTGCAGGCAGCAGCAGGCAGATTGACTTTAAGGTCAACAGAGTCTTGAATGCCCATCGCTATTGAGTGCTTTCAGTGTTTAAGTTAGATCGGCACCTTGCAGAACTGTCTCCTTCCCATCCCATTTCTGTAGCTCATTAGCAAACATCTGCTCTGCTTATGCCTCAAGTCTAACTGTTCTTCAGAAAGAAATCCTGGCTTGAGTGAAGTGTAGGCCTGCAGTGAGTGACTTAGAGAGTATTTCCTGTTCCTCTTGAAATCAGTGGGAATTTGGGGTTCAAACTTTTCCTTCCTAACTGCATATTAACCTCAGTGTTGTGCTTCACTGCCTTAGATGTATGAACACCCATGAACTCAAGAGCTGTTCACTTGGTGCTGAAGGTTGCAGGAGTGAAGGAGCTTAGTGACTTACAATATTAGTGATATTGTCATTGAGTCAATAGAGTCAGGATCAATCCTCCTGAGACCAAAGCCTCATCTTTTATTTGCTGTTAGCGTTGAGATTCTCATAGCTATAACAGCAGTGAGGGGAAGACCAGGTTCTGAGTATATTAGAAGGACATGAGGCAAGAAACCAGACCATTTCTGCCAAATAAATGACTACTAGGCAACACACCTGTTAAGAAACATCAATTTCTCAATGAGGTTCATTTGCATTGCAGTGGAAAAAATGCTCACGCCATTCCTCAGATAACCTCTTGGATGTATGGCAGAATAAGGATTTCAAGGCTGCAAATGGAATATCATCTTTGAACATTGCAATAGAAAACAATAAATTTGGGACTCTCTTATCCACAGGTATTTGTCCCTGTTAGCAAATGTGGAGATTTTGAATGGATATCTTGAAATGCTTTGCAAATTGCTTCTAGACAAGCCTTACTTTACACAAAGAAGGAACTTCCTGCTATATAGAAATTTGAAAGTCCATTCACTGTTTCAAACAGAGTAGAAGCAAAATTACGGCATTTTAAAAGATGGTGTTTAGGTTATCTTCCTTCTACTTTTAACATGTAATCTTGGAAAGTCAACTTGTCTCTCAGTGCTGTAACTTTTTATCTGTAAGATAAACGTACTGTGACTATTTTCATGTAAACCTGTTTATACCACAACCAGATCAGAATGAAAAACAGATCTTTTATTCAGTGGTTGACTTTAAACATCAGGAAGAAATTTGTTGTAGATTAAATAAAAATGGAGATGTCTTCTTTGTCATTTTTATTTTTCATACAAGCTGTCTGCAGATATTGTGTTCAATCCCAAGCAAAGTGAATCATTTCATCTTGGCTTTGATAAATTCTTTCTTTTTTTTTTTTTTTCTCAGACACATTTTAATACATTTCATGTGGCCAAGTTTTCATTTAAAAAAAGCCGCTTATAACTTTTTTATTTGAAAATTCTCAGATTGTGATAGTTTCAGTATCCAGGCTACTATTTCTCATTTTGACAATAGTGAAATGTTACAGTTTTAATTTTCAAAAATAAATTATCCATAAACCTTTTTCTTTTCACAGTGAAGTGCTGATCCTATTTACGATATTTAAAACAATTTCAGAAATTACTGTGGTCCTTCTAGTTTTCATCTTCTATTTTTATTTTTTTTTTTGTTGTTTTTGTTGGTTTTTTACTTTAATTTAGCTCACTGTACAGTCCCTGGTGTAATGACTACCCAACCTCAATAGAATCACAGTTAGCTTAGCTAATTGCTTCAGTTTTCTAGGGAAGGGAAGAATAATATCAATGACATAGTGGGCAGACAGAGCTACTAAGAACACTGACAATCCTACATACGACAGTGAATTTTGTATTCCTGTCAATTAATCTTCATGTTTATTAGGTGAAAGACTTTCAGGGTTAGAATGGAGTACAGTTTATCATTTATCCCAGTCTGGATTTTCCTTTATCATCTTGCTTTACACTATACAAAGCCCCAGACTTAACCTGAAATATGTCCCTCATCAGCTTCTCTCATTCTTATCTCAGTCATGGCAGGAGACAGGAGATCTTTTATGATCAGTGTTTTACCTCATTTGTTTCAGTTGTGGCTCTGGTTGTGCCAGAGGAAAAAGAACCATGAGAACAACAATTTCTCTTCTTGACAATCAGATTGCTGTATAACTGATCTGTCTTATCTCTAATCTTTTACCCCTTCCTCCCCACTCAAACCTCATACCTTTCTGGGTCTGGCCAGTGATTTCTGATCTCACCATCTGCTTTTGTTTGCTTTCCATTTTCATCTTTCAAACTTCTACCATCCACACAAGAGATTTTGGAGGCTGAACCCTCATACTTAGCAGCAATATTAAACAATAGCTACCAACAGTGATAATGGGAGGTTTAAATCTATTGTTCTTTCCTACCATCACTAAAGACCTGCTTCTGAATGTGAGCGAATAAATGATAACGTCAAATTTTCCTTGTAGCACATTGCTTTGTTGTCTCATGTGGGGGAAGAAAGAAATAAATAAAAGCCTTCAACTATCATTTTGGCTTATCTGCATTAATTTATTGTACAGGTTTTCAAATTTTAAATTGACACACCCTCATAATTGGCACCAACTAATGGTAGGTCTCTAACCTTAGCAATGACCACATGAGGGGGAGTCCAGACTCCAGCAGTTTGCAAAGTAGTGCTTCACTGTATTCCAGAACTGGCTTTCTCTTGCAACAAAGGGAAAACCCTATTGCACTCATTAAATTTGCATGTGTAGATGGTGGTGGACATCTCTTTATACAGACTAACCTCTTGCTTGCAATTTTTCAGCCATGTAGAACATATCTAACAATTGCATCTTCTGTTGTAGATTCTAATAGTGTAAGAGATGAAGATAAACCTTTTTCCATGGACACTGTGCATTGTATCTAAAATTACTCTGAAGAGTTGAGGTTCTTGTGTTTGGTGTTTAGCTGAATGCTGGACGATGTTGATAGAAGTCAACTTGAACAGATATATAAATGTCTTGTACAATACTCCATATCATACAATTGTGCTGCCTTCAAGAAAGGAGCTAACACTTTCATGACATACTGAGCAAATGAGAACTAATTTCTTAAGGTTAGTGGTTTGAAGGTCACACAATGCCATTTCACAAAGCTTTGTAACTAAACGGGTTTTTTTGTTCTGCAAAGTCACCTAACCACTTATGTTTTCACGGATACTTAAAAACAAGGATATCACTGATCTATAAATCTACCTATGCTACATCCTATTTCTGAGCATCTTTGAGTAAGCATTTCTCATCACCACGTGCATTTGAAATACCAAGACATTAGTGCTCTTTTTGTAAGCTGGGGAAACCAAGCACAGAAACTGATTTCCTCAAGATCATAGAAGTATTTGGGGAGAAAAAAGAGTCACAATTTCCACTACTGGGAAGAAAACACTACTGCTCCTTATTTCTAATATTTTCATATCTTCATATTTTCATTTCATAAATCTGCCACAAAAATGGCACAAATTGGATTTTCCTGATGGAAAGAGAAGCCATGGAACAAAGAGATAGAGTTTGAGCTTATTCTTACAGAACTGAATCATCTCCTTTGTGTAAGAGAGAAGGCAGCTGAGTTTGAAACTTGTACTGCTGATGCCACTGTATCATCATACACAAGTATCATAATGAATAGCTGGATGGATTTAAACCTTCTGTCAAGAAGCATGATGAGTAGTTACTTCTGTCTCCACAAAAGAAACAATCTGAAATGTGAGTTATAAATAGGCTGTGTGCTCTGCACCTCCTGCTGCTTAATTGATACCTTACAGTATCTCACAGTAGAGTTAGATACACCTTCCACTCCCAAAAAAATGAGGTACAACTACAAACTCTTCTTAAAGAAAGTAGTTTTGCTCACATTTACAGTACTTAAAGCTTATCAGAAACTGAAATTTCTGTTCTGCAAGAACTACTGATAATTCCACATTTGCGTACTTCTCATGCTAAGTCAAAAATTTCCTTCAGTTTTTCTTTTCATTTTTCTTTTTAGAGAAGTAGGAAAATCTGGTATCTCCATACCATTAGATTTGAAATACTGAAACTTGCTTTGTCACTAAGCAACATCTGCTTGTATTGTTGCAGTGCCAGTGAGAATGGCATCCAAATGCCTCATGTCTTACAGGACCTGGACTGAACTAGTCGAAGTTTCCCAGGATCTCCATGACGTTTGATGCTGAGAAGGCAGAGGAAAAAGGTTCAACAGTGGTGGCCAACACAAAAGAGGCTGAGTAGAAAGCATGCACTTCCCATAGAGCAACACACTGATCAAAGACGTTGCCAATTTAGGCAAAGCTGAACTGAAATTATAAAAGGTAAACAAAATATTTTGGGTTTTGCCCAGACAATTGCATTAACTCAGAAATCTTGTATCCTCCACAAAATAATTTTTTTTTGTTAGGAAGATCTCAACTTTAAGTCCCTTCCCCACTGAGAACTTTCACTATTTTTCAAGGGAAGAACTACAGCTACACACACATCCATTGAGATACCTTGATTTTTCCTCCTGATCCACAGTCCCAGCAGCTCATGCCTCCCTAGGGTTCAGTGGGTCCCTCCAGTACAAGTGAGAATCACAGATGTACCTTATTCTATTTCATACAACATTCCTGTTCTGTGCAGGGCTAAGAGTTGGACTCAATGATCCTTGTGGGTCTTTTCCAATTTGGTGTATTCTGTGATTCTGTTACTCTTTCCTAAGGCTTGTCCAACAAATTACCTTTGCTAGCTTGGTGGAAAAAAAACTTATTCTTTTTAACAATATCGAGAGTAATGCAGGCTGGCAGTAGAACCTCCTTTTCTGCAAACTCTTTGACCATCATGGGATGCCAGTCAAACAGAATGTGCAACAGCTCAGTGGTCATTCATTCGCTGGCCTGTAACACTGTCAGCAAGTGACTCCCAATTCCCCATCTGATAGAGGAAAGAGGCTGCCTGTGGGAATAATAAAAACAACAGCCACAGCTCATAGTGGTTAAGTCACTTAGTGCTGTACTAAGTTGGAATGAAAAAAGGACAAATGCTCTATTCCTTTCGTGTCTTTTCACCTGCACACTTTCTTTCAAAGAAGTAAGCAGCATAATCTTTCTATTAAGGATCACTTCAACAAAAAAATAATCTTTTGTTTCTCATATGGCCAATTGCTATTACTGCTAAATCCTTTTGAAACTGTTTTGCCAAGGCTATTGCTTTCAAAACAAAACAAAACAAAAAAAAATAAAGAAAACTGTCCCACAAACACAACAAACCCCTTTATATTACTTACAGACACAAGCCACCTGCAGCCAAACTGCCTTGGGCTAGGAACTCTCAGAGCTGGCTGAGACATGATACTCATTAAATAGCACTTGATTCTTTCTGTAAATGCAAAACCTGCTAACACAGACATCATCTTCAAATTCTGATCCGTATGTTTGCATTAGAACTGGCTCATGCTTCTCTTCCCAGTGTGATCAGATATTGCTTTGGAAACTCACTAGGTACTTTAAAAGGGTTTGTCTTAAGAAATCTCAGGTTTTCTACCTGTGACAGCTACTGGAATATCTGTTGGCTGATTTTTCCAAGATCCCCAAATACCCATATTTTCCTGCAAAACCAAAACAAGACATTTTTGGGTTTGACATTAAATCTCCATGTTGTTTCAGTCTAGGTTATTAACCTGCTGCTGTGATTCAGGAACCCTGTGTCTTACTTCCTTCAGCAGTACTGAGTCTGTAGGGAAAACAGCTGTATCCCATTGCAGAGGGAATGAGTAAAGGAGGTTTCTCCCGTCTAGTATTTGTCCAACCAAAGAATCTCAGTGTTCTAAAAACCAAACAAATACACAAAGAAACAAAAACAAAACAACAACAACAACAACAAAATAATTGGAAATCAAAAACACAGGTAAATAAAACTGACAGAGTGAGAAAAATAATGAAATCTCAAGTCAGGTATTCCTTTCAAAAACAACTACTTCCCAAATAATCTCTCAGTCTCACGGTACAAGCTATGATACCTGCTACTTACCTGTATCAATCACTCTCCACTTCTGTGGTATCTATGCAAAAATCAGAGCAACTTGAAGTCTCTTCCCAAGACCGAAAGAAACTATGAATACTGAAACAAGTAGGAGAATCCTCATTTCAGCCATTAGAGTCCTAACAGGTAATGATCTAGCAAATAAAAATGAACTATCCCTACCCTGTGCTTATCTCCCCACTGTCGTGTTTGAGTTCTTGAAGGTCTAATAGGCATGGTTTTATTTCTGGAGATAAAATGTAATGGTACCAGAGAGTTTCACTCTGCCCTTTTGTACAATTGTGTTTGTCTGTATCTCTCATTAAGCAGGAGTGAACAGCAGAGGCTGAGATTATTTTCCCCACTCAACTGCCACTGCTGACACTTATGACTCCAATGAGTAGCACTAACTTTTCTTTCAGTGTTGTTAAGTAAACTAAAACTTAGGTGTTCACAAGACAGCAAAAATCTTTTCTCGGGAGAGTGATGCTCTATTGTCATGTCCTCCATGTTGACTAAACACCAAGCAGGGTTGAACTGCCTTGAAGGTGGAAGTGTTGATGAATAGTAATCACTGACAAGTTCTGTGGCTGACGGTGTAGAGGGATATGTTCCCTTCTCTGCAAGAACATTAGTTTGCCTGTGCTCTGCTATGACTAATAATGGATAATTCTGGTGCTATCAAGGCAAGCTATTTACAGTCTTGGTGCTTGCCTTGGAATTTAGACTTCTGGAATGGAAAAATCATTCCTTGTTAGAATTTCTTGTTGGATTGATGTTTCTGAGGCACTCAAATATTTCCTATCAATAGCAGAGCTAGAGCTAAGTAAAACATAATTTTTAAAGTATTTATCTCCATAATACACCTGTAAGGCAATGTTCCTTGTCTTCAAAAGGGAGAGTCAGAAAAAATCAGGTCTTCTGGTAATACTTATGGGTATTCTGGTTGTTATCTTCTCCAGTAGTTGCCACTGTCCTACCTGGAGGTTTCTGTATTACTGGCGGTTTACTACAATTTCCTTTCCTCTTTTGCTGCAGCTCACAGACTGATGTATACACTAAAATAACAAAGAGTCAACGGGAGCAGGCATGTATTTCCTTCTGCTGAGAAGGTAACTTCTGGCAGGAACCTGTTAGTCTCCTGCTTCATTGAGATGGAGGAAGAATCCATGGAGAATTAAACAATGACTGGCCTTAAGTACTCACCTGAAAGTATATGAAAGAGCTAGACCAAAGTGACACATTTCAGTAGGGTCTCTTAAGTTCCAGGTAAATCCACAGGGCGTGTCTGTAGATAGTGAATGATGGAAACAGCGAAACTACATGTCACAGAAGTAGTGACAGGAGCAACCCTGACCCTGTCAGTTCTCCTGTGACTCTGTGCTGCTCACCTGTAAGATGACCTTTCTTTACCTTCAGGATTATATCTTAATTTGAATATTGTCTCTACATCTGCCTTGCCAAACCTCTTCTTCCATCCATGTTTACAGAAACACCACTCTGTGTGTGAGTGCATATTTTAGTTTCACATTAAATCTATATTTTTCTGGGTTTGGGTTTTGTTTTTTTATTTTTTCCAGCAAGTACACAAGCAGAAATTTCTTTCTGACTCTGTTCAATGTTAAAGGATTTTTTATTTTGGATTTTCTAAAGAAAGTCTTGGCTCTCTGTTTGTGAGTGAGAGAATGTTTGTGTCTGGAGGGGTTTAAAAAGTTTAGGATTTATATACTTCAAGAAGTAGGGAGAAAAAAAGAATAGAATTGGATTTAACTAGAACCATTCTTGATTTGCATACTAAAAGGTATCTGTCAAGTGTAGTAGGCAGCCAAATCTCACTAAAGGGTTCTTTCTTTCTTTGCCCACTTGAAATGATAAAACCATTACAAAGACAGGTCTTCAGAGACATCACAGTTGAAGTTGTTACCAAAGGCACAAAAATCTTGAGAAAGACAAGTATTCTTTCTCCTGTCACTTTAACACTCAGTATACCAGCCCAATCTCACAAGCCATATGTAAGGTCAGTGCACAGGAGCTTCTTCCAGACAAGAGGTTTGAAAAGATATCTGCCATGAATGTTACTGATGTTTTTTTGATTGTGTTGTACCAAATCTCTGTGCATATTCTTTTTCTGCAGTACAGGTCCTGTTCTCATTGGCATGGATCCCCTGGCTCTAGGCTTTCCCTCTCCTTTGAAAAACTGCAATATTTCTGTCCTGGAATAGCTAGCATAAGGACAGAGGAAGCAAGAGTCACTCTCAATTTTTTTCACATTGAAAAAAGTTTATATATGACATTTGACCAGAAACAGATTTCAATGAACAATGCATGAATCAGGTGGAAATAAATCCAGAATGTCCCCATAAGTCAGGTAAACTTACCTGTGCAGAGCAGCTGGGAGTTCCAGGAAAAAGAAAGAAGAACGTCATTCTATCGTGAAAGCTGTGCAGTGTTAGCCACGCACTGCCATATGTATATGTATACATGTGTATGTAGAAGCATACATGAATAGAGGATAGAATAGAATATTCCAGTTAGAAGGTATGTACAAGGATCATATAGTCCAGCTGCTTGACCACTTCAGGGCTGACCAAAAGTTAAAGCAAGTTATTAAAGGTGTTGTCCAAATGCCTCTTAAATACTGACAGACTTGAGGCTTCAACTACTTCTCAAGGAAGCCTGTTCCAATGTTTACTGTGCTCTTAGCTAAGAAATGTTACCTAATATGAATCCTGAATTTCCCCTGATGAAGCTTTGAACCATTCCCATGTGTTCTGTCACTGGATGTGATGGAGAAGAGCTCAGCACTTCCCTCTCTATTTCCCCTCCTTGGGAAAATGCAGAGAGCAATGAGGTGACCCCACAGCCTCCTTTTCTCCAAACTTTGCACAAACCCTTGTCCCCAGCAGGTACATATGCAAGGAGTATAATGGGGGAAAAGGAAAGATTCAGCAATACTATTAACTTATGAAAATTCTACTTAATACCCAGGAAACTGATCTGCATATTCACCCTACACTCCTTACAGAGGTAATGAAGAGAGAAAAGCA
This sequence comes from Xenops minutus, assembly GCA_035221455.1. Taxonomy (NCBI): domain Eukaryota; kingdom Metazoa; phylum Chordata; class Aves; order Passeriformes; family Furnariidae; genus Xenops; species Xenops minutus. The sequence goes on along the minus strand of JAWWEE010000159.1, from coordinate 24,127,888 downwards.
CCTCCAGAGGCTAATTTAGTCCATTGCTCTCTTTTAAAGTAATTAGGCTTCATCAGGTAAGGAGAAATCTGGGCCTTCAACTTGCCAATAACCTTTAAATGAGTACCTGAACTACCTCTGCAGCTTGAGATCTACAAAATATTTCTTCAGCTCCTATCCAAAATGTTTGCATGTTGTGTTGCACAGCTTCCTGGGAGAATATTCCTGCTGCTCTTTCTGGCAAAAGAATTCAGGCAAAAATAACCTTTAGACTGTTGACTTGCTTCAGGCTTTTTAAAACGTTTTCTGGGGGAGGAAAGAAAAAGCCCATTCCTACATTCAGAATTCTGGTGAGGTTTGAAATATACTTAGATTTTATTCTTAAATGTATTTAATCCACCAGGACTCAAACAAACACTGTAGGCTGCTCTGGCTAGAAAGATTTTGTTTTGCATTCCTGACTCAAAACTAAAATAAATGTCACTTTAGATTAACCTCAGATTTCTGTTAAATTAGATTCAAATCCAATCCATGAACAAAGGAAAATATAGATGTTTAAAGAAGAACAACCAAATAAACTATCTCCCCTTTTTTGTGTAGTTTAAATATCACATGTACTTTTAGCTCCTAATTCTTTTCCTTAGTATTTCTTTCAGTAATAATTGAAATTCAAATTATAATTTAAGGTAAAAACATAAAACCAAACCAAAAAAACCCATCAAGTTTTGTCATCATACGTTAGTACCATAATCTAGATTGTGCTAGTTTTTACATGACAAATATCAGGATGAGAAATCATAAATGCACATGATTTTTTTCCAATGGAGTTCCAAATGTTAATTTATATCCGAGCAAGCTAATTTAATAAAAGATATTCCTTCTTTTGGACTAATTTCCTTGGTTAGTTGATTCTGAGCAAATCCACTTCTGTGACAAAAACTAATATTTAGGACTCTTGGGAGGCTTGAGGGCTTTCTAGAAGCACATTCACAGCCTGAATAAGTCACATAATAGTTGCATCTTTCAGTAGCCATATACACAGAGTGGTGAAATAATCACACCTACTTCAAAAAGGAGCACACAAATGTACCTTATAAAGTCTGAGGCAGAAGATAAATTAGAGCACACAGGCAAGAGATGGAATATCAAAATGAGGTTGCAATGCCTTTTTGCTGGTTAGAGTCCGACCAGAAATGGAGGATGGGGGAAGCTATCCTATCAAATGATGTGCTGAATGTCAAGCTAATTTTTGCCACAGTGTAGACGCTACAAAAAACTCATCTGTCCAAGGTGGACAGACAGCTTGGTGGCAGACTCTAAAATGTTCCTGTCTCTTTTTCATGTCTGTAAAAAAGTATACTCAGAAGAGAAAAAGTATCACCACTTATGACATCCCAATTTATACATGTAGGACCTAGGATGAGCCAGTCGATGCTGTATATATCATGTCAGTTCAATCTGGGAGGAGCTGGCACTTCCACTGGAAAAGACATTTCCACTCTTCTCCCAGCTCTGGCTTCTCACTCCTGCACCATGCATAAGTCTTGCCCTTACGCCTCTACAAGCAAGAATAAATAGGAGAAGCACCACATTTTAAGAAAGTTAAGTTCTCTCTCAGTCTTCCTCTCTTTCAGATTTGTAATTCAGACTTTTTAGGTTGATGTAATGAATCTGAACTTCAATATTCATACAAACCCATTGTCTTCTCCTTAAACATTTGTAAAGGCTATATAAGCCACTAGCCATGCCTATTGACAGGCAGTGTGTATAGCTAGAATATGGTTTATGTGTACAAGGAGAGACATAAATGTTATGGTAAGAACAACTGAAGATCTTGTTCTCTTCTGATCCATATATGGATCAAGTAATAATTTCTTTTTTTTTTTTTTTTTTCCCACCAGATGCACCTTGCAAAGCAATACGTGTTGCTTTTCATCCTTATGAAGTGGTACCGTAAGCTTTGACAGGCACAGTGTGAATGACCTATGCATAGCCATCAAATTACAAAAAGCTGGTGAGTAGGTCCACCATCCTCATGCTTCCATAATAATATTAGTTAAGTTCATTGGCCTACTTAGAGACTAAAATGGGTCAAACTTATGAGTTTGGTTCTATCTTAAGATTCATTCAGGAGGATATAAATACTAACAGGAAAACTTTCCTTTTGAGCATTTCATATATTGTCTGTGTATGCAGGAGTTGGAGAAGCAAGGGAAGAAAAAAACCTCACTGCTTCCTAGGGAACAGTTGTGTTCTCTGACTTTGCTTTTACATCATGTCTTTCTTCCTTCTTTTTTTCTTGAACATCTAAAAATATTTCACACATCTATTGTGCACATTTACATACTAGAGAGGCATAGAAGTCAATGCAAAATCAAATCTTGCCTTTGGTTTTGAAAGAGAGGATCAGTGAAATGAGTGATACACTTAGGCATTTAAAAGCACCTATAAAGTTACATATTTATGATTTTAACACGTGTTTGCCATTAATGCATGTATTCCTTCAAGAATACAGGACATGCTAAACAGCCTGCTTATATCATTTTTCCAAACAAAAGTAACTTACACTTTCATATGTGCATTTCTACCTAATTAGAAAATGAACATAGAGATTATTTCCTTTCTGTTTTATGCATTTATCAGCTAATATCCTGGAACACAAGATTTGATACACCAGGTCTCTGAGTGCAGACAAAGACCTATATCTATACACTACATAAGTATATACACTACGCACTATACAAGTCTATGTAAAATCCCCTAGTCCTCTCCAAGCTCATAAGTTCATTACTGAAGTCTTTTTCCAGGAAGAAATCTCTTCTTCACAGTCTGTAAGAACAAGCATTTCTAGGAAGACTGAATATACCTATTCCACACTCTGAGAAGCATCCATGTGGCCTATCGACACACATGCTTTTCACTGTTAAGTTGGAAAGGGTGCTGGAAGCATGATGCCATGGGACGGGGATACAGAGTAACCCTGACAATGGAAGAAGGTCAGGAAGAGGGTCAGGTTCTTTGAAGGAATGAGATAACTATGGTGGGAAGAAGCTAGTAGTTTTTCTAGTCTTCCTATAAAAATATTGATTAATACTAGAACTGGTTGTAGAGTTTAAACATCAAAAAAGAATAATTACTCCTCTGATTTGGAAGGCTTCTTTCTTCTGATAAAGTTCAGGATCCTGTGCTAAATGTGTCCATTCACACCATAAGTTCATCCAGACTTGTCCTAACCTTGAAGCTTTTACATTTAAAAGAAGAGATAATGAAAGAGTGGGGAAAGAGAATACCTTTTGTCCCATTTTTACAGGCAGAAGACTGAAGCAGTGTAAACTCACCTCATCAGCAGTCAGCAAAGTCAGTCTTGCAGTCACCACGTAGTTAGGTTGCAGTCCTGAAACATTTTAAGAGACTTTACTAATGTCTTCTTAGGTTCCCCAGTCTACTACATCTCATAGTACTCCAGTGAGAGAACAGTTTTCTTTTCCTCTGCTAATGTTGTTCATGAGGCTAAACCTTCAGAGAAGTCCTCTGTGCATCACCAAGCCTCGTAAGAGTTTGCTGACCCAGACCTATCTCAAAGCAACACAGAAAGAATGCTTAGCTGTTTTATCCACTTTCTTGTTGGTGGTATGTTGGGACAGAGGTACAAATTCATTGCTGCTTATCAACTGTCTGGCATCTGCTGACAATATCTACAGGAAAAGTGAGTGGTTATGTTTAAATACCTGTCAGCAAATATGACAAAAGACATGAATTCTTCTCTGGGATTTGTAATGACCTTTTCATTTGCCTTGAAGAGTTGTCTTCCTCTGATCAAGAAACTAATTAGATTGCTGAAACTTGTTGTACATCACTATCACTGCACCGAGGAAATCCGTTTCTCCATTTGACAATCACTCAGCAAGATATCTCCATTCTTCCTAGAAGCTTGTAGCTGCATATAGTTCCCTTCCTCTCTTGCTGAAACCTGGCCTTTTTACTGTGAAGGTAGTTGCAGACTGACCAGCTTTGGTTGTAAGCAATTGCATCGTTTGGCAAAGCTGAATTACCTTGGAAACTCATTATACTGAGCTTTCACAGACCATTGGTGTAGTCCTGTAATGCACATCAAGCTTATAGTTCTTGAATGTAGGATGGAGGAGTGAAAAGCAGTCACTGAATCTAGGGCACATCAGGAAAAAATCTGGTAAAATGGATCTTTTGGTGACACAGCAACCATCAGTGGTGGTAAGGATGATGCTTTTGTCTTTGCAGTGTCACATAGATGAGCAATAAGACTATGGCACGGACAGTTGTCTCACTGGATTGTTTGCTATTCTATGTCATAATTTACTGAAGACAACTGGGAAATTAATGGGTTGCCAGGAGACAGTCACAGGTGCTTCAGGTGGAGTAATCTCATTTTGACTGGAAAAGAGATGTATATTCAAACTCCATCTGTTCACCACAGCATGTACCTTGCAGGAGCTCTTTCCTGTGGAATATGCTGCCTCTAGTAATAGACAGACTTCTCACAACAGATACACTAGATAAATATGACTCCAGAGCAAGATTAGGTTCTTTCTGGAAGTTATCTGTTTGCTGAAAAATTCACAATGAAGGGAACTACAGAAGTCTTGACACTAAAGTTTGTGCTACTCCATTACACAGGCCCTTGAACTTCATGCTGTTACTCTCCTCCAGAAGCTGTGGCCAGCTAAACTCTGCCAGGGCAGAGATGTTGCACAGCAAGCAACTTCTTCCAGGGCAGAAAAAGTGTGAGCCTACCTCCCTCTTCCAGGCTAAGTGACATTGTTCCATCTTAATCAAGATAAGAAAGAACCAAAAAACACAGTTTTATATGTAGATTTTCTTTTCCACTCTGTTTAGAGGACTCTTTATAGAGAGAAGTGGGCTGTTCTTGTCAGCTCATGTGGGACTCGGGAGGGCTTTCTCTATGTAGGTTATACGTGTGCCTAGCTGGCTGCCTTCTGGGAAAAACATCATTTCCTATGTTTTAAGTGTCAGCAATACATATCCCAGTGCACATTCAACTGGGTCATAAAACTTCTCTTTGCTTTCAATAACTATGAAAGCACTAAGTACATTAAATTAAAATACTGTTAAAGTGGTTTGTGGGGACTCCTAATAAATAATCATCAAGATCTCACTCCTGGGAAACCACAGTATTTCACACAGTTTTGTTCCTTGCAGTCTAGGGAGAAGGCAAGCTTCATAAATATGCACCTCCTCTATTAGCAGTTACAAGTCTTGCCTTTCTCTGAGAAGCTTTTCTTCCTTTTTGCAGGCTTCCCACTTAAAAAGACAAATACACAACTGGGTAGGTCATCTGGTCCCATCCCGTCTGGTCAACCCTAACCCTGCTGCTATTCCAGGCAGGGAGTAATCCAGAAACCCATGTCTACATGCAGCTTAGATTAGTCCATAGGACCTTTCCTTATGACTGGGGTTTTGGGATAGCCACAATTTGGTGACACAACAATGGTGGCTCTCCCCACTGCCAACACTCTGTCTGTCTGTCAGCCCTACTCCCCTTTTCTGGCATTCAAGTGTGAGCATGATAGATGGATAATAGATAGATAGATAGATAGATAGATAGATAGATAGATAGATAGATAGATAGATAGATAGATAGATTAAAAAAAAAACAAGCATAATTTTCCAAATTTGAGATACACTTTATATGACTAAATTTTAGTATTAGTCTAAATTTCTCCTTTTACTTATGCACTTCCCTTTACTTGGCAGATGGAAGGGAGGGAAGTGAAAGGGGAGGAGAGGTGAAAATGCTCCAAAATATCCCCAGGAAACAGACAAGTTTATTCTCTGAAACTTTAAACACCTCAAATACTTTTTTTGATTATAATTTCTAATGCACAAAAGCCTTTTACATTATAACCTATCAAACCACAATATCAATTTTAGAAGTAATTATTTTCCAGGACAGCTTTGATTCAGAAGTCCCCAGGCCATGAGTTCTAAGGATATTCCATGCCATTACATACCACAGAGCCCTCACATTTTCTGAAGTAATTACATTTGCATTTACATTTTGTATTTACAACACTCTTGCTGCTCTGCTATTCCTAATCTGGATCTGCCCAATGGCTCAGTCTTCTCTCACCAACCATGAACAGAACCAGCTGCGCCCAGTAGCAGAAGCAAAAACTCAGCTTCTGAAATAACTTACCCAGGATGAATGCTCCTGCCTAGCTGCCATTAGTTAGTTAATCTACTATAAAAATTTTAAAAAGCACATAATGAAGAATGGCCCAAATGACTTTAAGAATGCTGCATCAGTAAAAGGTCTCATTTACCTGGCTGCAGCCGAGCAATGCAGGTGATCAGCCAAACCATCAAAAATGGGTGAATTCACAGTACAATACAATACTGTAGTTAATTTGCTTGCCTATAAATTTTTGCTGGATCACTTTGACAAGCAAGATGTGTCAGATCAGAAAATAACCATGATATCATTGCCCAAAGGAGTAGGCATGTCTATTTGGTTATCATCATATTCTAATAATTTCCCAATAGTCCTAAAGCTGAGCAAAGGGATCTCTGATAGATGGGCTTAATGGACTGACACTGATCAAAGAGAAAATGTGAGTTAGGTATTATGAGCATGGGTCTAACTGAGATTCATTAGAGGATGCAGTAGTCTCATAAGTTAGACGCTCCATCAAACAAGTCACTTAAAACCACACTGGAGAGAAGCAGTGAACTGTTCAAATGTTCTTCTGGTGAGTGAACAGATACACAGGAATGGAAGGAAATATCCAGTCTATTCACTGCATTCAGCACTTTACTTGCAAGCAACAGGAATTTAGAATGAAAATCTATGCCAGATCAAGGCATTTAAGTAAAATATCTACATCTGGATGCCTATACTGGGGCAAGGTGTTTAAATAGCTGCTGCAGTCAGTGGAGACTCTGGTCTCTCTAAAGCAGACTGTGGCTGATGAGCTGAATGAACAGCTTTACCATCACCAAGACAGGTTCTTTACTGACTATCCTGGAAGGTCAGACCAGCTCTCACTGAGATAGGTAAGATAAAGTTCTTAATCTTCAACTGAATTCCAGCTTTTTCCCAAGGGGCACCATCATTCTGTGGACATCATTGAACTAGTAAAACAAACACCATGTCCTCCCACAAATTTGCGCTGTGAAAGACACATACTTTACAAGAAGAGTAATGGTTCCATTTAGTGTTCTACATTAATGCATGCAGAGCCATTTGAGATATCCTGAGCTATCTGACACAGGCACACAGGTTTGGCAGATACAACACAGGGCTCACGGACGAGCAGTGACATTCTAGAATAATAGCTGGTGACCAGATATGACACCCTAGGATGTCTTAAGTGGCACCATATTCCTATGCTTAGACAACAAAATTGAGTTCTTAATGACCTCTGCAGCAAGAACTGAGCTCCAAAGGTCTTTATATAGTGTGTAGCAGAGCAGTGCTCTCTGAGAACTGTAACCTGCAACGCAGTTATTGGCAGAAGTGCCTCTTCTGGTTTCCATAGTCTTTCCCATAGTATATCACATCCAAGCTGGTAAAGATGAGGTTCCTTGATTTCCACAAGTGATCTCAGCTTATCATCCACCAAGTGTGGGTATGGAATCTCTTCAGTACTGCTTTTTTTTTTTAAAATATGTTTTAGGTCATCTTATAGTAACCCCTGTTTGGGTGAGAATCATGAAGGCAAGGAAGAAAATCAAAAAGGAAACAGAAGTACACATAGCTGAATTACCTTACTCTGCTTTCAGGTTTCTTGATCACAGGTATGTTAACTAGTTTCACTCAAGATCTCAACAGATACATGCAGATACATGTTTCATTAAAATCATTATTGATAGATTTAAAAATCCCATCTTTTCAAATCTAGAGACAAAAAAAAAAAAAAAAAAAAAAAAAAAAAAAAAAAAAAAGATCTATTTGTAAAGTCCTGGGAAACCAGAAGATAATACATTGCAAAGTTAGAAAGGCAGATCTCCATCTGATCTTTTAGTTTCCTGAAGGAAAGATACTTCCATCTTTTATTAGTTCTTAATTCCTCTGTTGATAAGGAATCATTCTCTATTTTGAGGTAAGGGAAATAGTCTATTCAGACTCCAGAGCTGTGCTTGATATGGTGCAGCATGGGAATACAGTAGTTAGATTGCAGAAAATCATTACTAGTAGAATAACTTCAAGGCAAGTCATGATTAGAGAACAGATTACAACAGCATGTACTAAAATGAGAAATATTTAGCTGAAGGGAAGTTATTTTTGGAATTCCCTAGAACTGGCATCAGGATGATATTTCTTCAGAAATTTAACATAAAGAGGCTGTGCTTATAAAAATTGCTATGATGCACAGTTAAAGAGACTGGAAAAAAATTAAAGAAAATCTGAATATTGCACAGTATGAAAGAGACTACACTGAAGTCTGGATTAATTGAAATCAGATGATTAAAGTTCAAGAACATGTTCCCAGTAACTACAGTCAATATGCATTATAGAATATGTCACATTTATTCTTGAATTCTTATTAGAAAATGGCATAGGAAAAGTAATATTTAGGCAAATACGTCAACAGTAGGATGACCAAGAGCCATTTGGGTGATTTGACCAGGAAAAAGAAAAATACTAATTTGGGTAAAGCCCTTCCCAAAGCTTTGTTTGTGAAGCCAAACAATGATGATGATGATGAATTTGGATACATAGAAATTCCTCCAGGAGGAAGTATTTAATGTCTCTTGAAAAGACATTAGAAAAACCACACGACTTCTGCCAGGTGGATCCCAGAAACATAATTTGCACTGGACTACAGATACAGAAGGGAGATGGGAATGAGCAGAGAAATGCAGAAGAAGTTGTAAGAAAGTAGTTATAAAGACAGTGGATAGACTAAGTTCACTTTGTTCTATCTTACGGAAAAAAGTCCAAGAAGAGGTAGAATAATTTTGCTGAATTAAACATCTGGCAACAGTCCTGGAGCCACTTGTTGGAAGGCATTGCCAGGGTTCTCTTGTCAAGCCCCAGCTTAAGTCAACACTGCCACATCAGGTCAACCACGGTTCTGTACTAAGTCTCATACCATTCTTAGCATGAGGATGCCACACCTCCTTTTCTGACCACTACCAATAAACTCAGGAAAATGCTTTCCTAATTTCCAGCCTGAACCTCTCCTGCTGCACTTTGTGACCGTTTCTCATTGTTATGTTGTCTGACAGTGCTAAGAGCATTTTACAGATCACCTCTGCCTCAGAAAAAAAGAACTAGCATTTCCACTGAGGAAGATGTGGACCTAAATGGATGCATATAAATCTGTGTTAAGAAGCTTAACAAAAATTAAATTAGAGGAACTTTTTCTCTGTTACTGGGATGGGACTGTGGAGCAGATTTTAGTCAGGGAGACTGGGAATCAGAGGAATGTAAGAGTCCATCAACTTCAAGGCAAATCTTTAATAAATTTCTGAATGGGAATGAAATACTTCTTGGTTAAGATCTGGAAGGGGTTTGGACTCTATGGTAGCTTTTCAGTTCTCTGCTCTGCAGTCACAGTTTTCTCTAATTTTCTCCATCTAATAAAGCAAAACTGTTGGAAATCTTTTCTCCTTTCCCATTAGGTGGAACAGGTAACAGTTATATTACCACTTATTGCTAGTGATTTTAACACAGTCAAAATATTGTTTGCTAGAAATCCCACCAACCAACTGGACCATGAGTCTTACAGGGTCACACAGGGGTATAAATGTAAATCACTATCAGAGGGCTGAACTGGATCACTGTCCCTCACAGTAAATAGTCCCCTGGAATTCATCACAAACCCTTGGTAGAGACAAACACTCATTGTGGGAATAGATTCTTTTGCAAGGATATTTTCCACAAAGCTGATAATACCAGTTTAATACCAGTTAAAAGATGCACACAGAATATCTTTTATGTCAGGAATATGACTTTCTAGGAATGATTTTTTTTTTTTTTCCATGAGTGACCTTGTACAGTATTATTCAAGACAAATTTTTTTCAGCACTGAAATAGAGTTATAAACATGTCTCAGCTTTATATATATATAGGTATTACAAAAACTAATAATTCTGATAATGGTTTTGAATGGCAAGAAACTCAGCTTTGATGACTTGCCAAATGCTAATGGAGTATTACAAGATGTGGAAGTTATTTATTCATAGCAAATTTCCTCATTTTATTGGTTCTCAGGAATGAAATTCATGTTCTTAGGCATTCTCATTTTCCTGTTTCTCTCTCATTTTAGTCTCCTCTTCATCTCTGGCACAAAAACATTCTCTTTTCAGAGTCACTATTTTATTAATTCATCATTATGCATTTGTTACACTACTTTCCTCAGCTTCTAGCTGAATACCTTTCTTCGAGCCTCTTTCTCACACTTTGAAATTACAATATAGAACTGAAAAAGAACACTTTTTGCATTTTTCCCCTTCAAGAAATAAAATAAATTAATAAAAGGGTCAGACAACAGTGTGCAGGTGTTTCTGTGTGAAACAATGATATTATTATATAAAAGGAAATGGAATGAGATGAGTTTTACTGAATTCCTTAGGGAAATCACTCAATATGCACTCTTATCAAAGTCTAATAATGTCCCTTCTGCTGCTTGTTTGCTTTGATGAATCTGATAATAAAAGAAATCTACATTTATTTGCATTTTTTCTGCTAGAACTCACGAAGGCATCTCCAAATGTAATTTTAAAGTATTAATCTAACACATGCAGATTTGCAAGTTGCATTTCTGAGTTGCATTAACTGAAAAGAGATCAGGCACAAAATCATGAGTTAAAGTCTTGGGGACTGTTCTTGACCACCACGACTGTCAGTGAACATTCTTTCTGAGGATTACCAGACTCTCTGTTTCAAGTATCCAGCCAGAGACAGAGCAGCAAGGGTGCACTAAGTGGAAGGACATAGTGAGATACTGAGAGTACTGTTTTTGCAGCTTTATTTAGGCAAGTTTTAACCGAATATTTATGCCCTGATTTTCTCTACTTTGCATATCCTGCTTCTCTGAAAAATATGATTTTCTGAACAATGAAAGAAACTGATTTAACTGTGGAAGTAGATGTAAAAAAAAGCTATGAAAATTTTAAGGTTTGGAAAACAGTTTTCCAGAGAAGCTTTTTGCAGAGAGAGCAGGTTCTCATCAGAATGCCAAGGGGATTTAATGCCTCTGCTCAGATTTAAAGATGGCTTCGAAGACAGTCTAAGAAAAATCACTAAGAGAAATCACCACACTGCAGCTGGTAAAGTCACATCCTTCTTACGAAGACTTCAGCATAATACTCTTGATAATCTGTAACATTAGTTGTTTCTTCCAATATTGTCTTTTACTTACAATAAATCTCTCCTTGTCACACAGCCACTGCCTGCAACAAGGCAACAGCTACTCATGTGAACTCCATGTGCTTTATTCCAACCCTCCAGTGAGAATTCTGCATTGACTCAGTTCTCTTCCTCTCAAGAGCCCATGACAAACTTAGTGGCTTCCAAAAACTTCCCCAATCAATACCTCCTAAGGTCCCTGAAGTGCTGTAATCTGAATCAAGGTCTGTGAAGCAAAACTGAAAATGAGCTCAGCAGGGTTTAGCTGCAGCCTGTTATCTGTCACAGGAGGGTTTGGGTTTTTTTCTGCATGGCTTTTCTTTTTTTGTTTGTTTTTTTGGGGGAGTTTTTTTTTTGCAGTTGTTGTTCTTTGTTTTTCACTAACTTTCACTAACTTTCACTTCTCAAAAGTCAGCTCCTGTTTCTGAATCTTAAAGCTCTAGCCATGCACCATACAGACACCACTGAAACTGAGCTCAGTGATCAGATTCTTATGATTCCTTCATATCTCCCAGAAACAAAAGATGCATTTAGGCTGAGAGAGTCTAATTTTATTTGTTTAAATTGATTCTTCTCCTTTGTTGCAATTGGAAATAATTGTTGGAACAAAGACACAGTTGCTGGCAGAGTGACTCATCTGTTCAAGGTAAAGGAAAATTTTAAGTGATTTTTTTTTTCCCTATTCCTCAAGGACTGATTCATTAATTTTAAAGCCTGATTAAGGAGCTTCCCTGTAGCATTATATTATTTACATACAATCCACCAGTAATGGCTAAAAAGATCAATTACATATTAGGAAAGGCAAAACAATTTCCAATAAAAAAAATCACACCGCTGTGATACATTTTTGCCAACACAAGTACCACTGAGCTCATGGACATTCATGCTCAACATTATTAGTTGGTGAGATAACCATATTTATGTTTTGGCATTTCTTTGATCTCTGGGAACTGCATTTTGGGTATTGCTGAGTTGTCCGTGGAACAGTCAAGAGATTCTCCTGTACAATGTCTGAAGTTTGCCTTTATTCCCTGTATATATGTAAGTCATCTTGCACTATCAGATGAGAGATGGCAGCATTCTTTTTCATCTCTGTCTGATGCAGATTGTCTTGCATAAATTAAACTTCCTAGTCTGTACGTGTAACTGTTCACAGACATAAAGTAAACCAAGGAATGATGCTTTCTGCCCTACATGTCCTGTAGGCAATCAGAGCAGAACACAAGAACATCCTCACATCCCTTACCCTGAAATGTGGGTTCTGTGGCTCTAAGAGGGAAGGAGTCACGGTGATCCAGCCAGGGCTCAACAGGTAAGATTTCATCTCCTCTGAGAGTAGGAAAGAATAACATAATGAATATTTTCCATGCTCGAAGAACTCCAATTCAGTGAAACCCAATTTTTTCAAAGGGAAAAGCCATTTGACACTGGCTTTTCCAGGAAGATTACGTAGTTAGAATTTGCTATTTTAACATTTCAGAAATGAGAGTTTCTAGAGATACTTCTGTCCAAATCTGTTTTAATTTTTGATAATTACTTGCAATTTTTGTAATGCAGTAAGTCAGAAACTGAATTTCAGACTGAGATAATTATAAAAAAAAACTTTTTCTGGGCTGAAATATTTTAAAAAAATTCATGCTTTTATGGGTCAATCTAGTATCAGGTCAGGATATGACCATGATCATGAACAAATAGATGAATTGTTGCCCGAGTCACATGAAGTAGAAAGTATTTTCTCTCTTCCATCCTTGTCCTGCAGAAAAAAATTAAATGACACAAAGAGAAAAAAGGATTTTATAAAACTGTGTCTGTGTACTGGCTATAACTAATTCTAAAACTTGACCATCATTTTATTTTTGTTGAGGTTTTGGGGGGGTTGTGGTTTTTATTGTTGGGTGGTTTGTTTTTTTAATTTAACTGTTTGTACAGCCATAGTTTCTGGAAAATTTCTATTCTGAATCAGGATTCAAAAATAAAAAGCAACCTGAAGGAAATTCACTGAGTGCAACAAGAAGGAACATTTATAACAACTGATACTATTGTAGTTAGCAGGGCTTAAACAAAGTTGAGTGATGCTCTTTCAATACTGTGCAGTCTACTCATCTTCTGTGAATAGTTTTAATAAGGAAAAAATCATGTTTAGATTTGTGTGTGGTGTCTGTATTTTGTACATATGTTAGTGTCACTGGAAATAGATAATTCATGTGCTGTCTGCCTGAAACCTACTATAACAAATTTAAGTGTACTGAAACAAATGTAATATATAAATATATAGATGTAAATTTATATAAATTTAATATAAATCCTGGTTGACAGGGTTTAGTAATAGAAACACAGGGACTGTGTTGCCAGCTGCAAGCCCAGCTTCTGGTAAAAACTTCAGTGGCTGACTTTATTCATGTTCAAAGTGAAGAGATTTAACCAACCAGACTTAGCCACGTGAAACTCATCTCTAGGTTCAGTCTAGCTGAAATATTAAGGAAGATGCATATGGAGTCTAATTTTAGTGGTACAGGACAGCAGGAGCTGCCATGTTACCTAAGATGTCACCCCAGGCAGCAGTTCAGGGAACACAGAGAGTGTGTCTCACCATCAACTCCCCTTCCAGTTTCTCTATCATGTGTCCCATCTCCTTTTCCCCTCCCTTCTCCCCCTTCCCCATGCTGACATCTCAGGCAAGCTTTAATAGGGATTTATAAACACTTGTCTTGTTAGAGGCACAACTGTGAGCCTAATGAAACCATTCCTTTAAAACATCATTTAATATCTCTGAAGAGTCCTGTTCAACCAACTGCCAGGGCTTGTCTTTTGTCTCACAGTTTGGAACTGAGTCCTGCAACTCCCTCACCTTAGAGAGTCTTCCTATGGGCATTTGATAGCTATCCCTTGCCTGCAATGAATATTAAACTGTGGATTGTAGGCATACACAGGGAATTTTTTATGCTAGTTTCTACACAGTATGTGTGAGTTTCTTTTCACTTAGCTAAAAGTTAGATGTTTGGGGGGCAATGTTATCCACAACAAAACACATGCATCTCCAGAGGACCATTTTCTCCATTTGTTTTAAGTGCCTATTGTGTGGTGGAATCAATCTCTTGCTGGTGGTGCCAAATATTCTACTGACTACATACAATGATACATACAAGACTTCCTTAGCCTAGATGTCTAATTTCAGATGGCTCCAAATCAATGTCATTGATATTTTTCTAAATGCTCCAATAGAGATTACAAAGCTGTTTCACACAGTTATCTTCTCCCACCACATTTATAGGAAAAGGCAGTCCTGCATTTTCAAGAGAATTTCTTCTGCTTTTCCCCAAAATGAGTAAAGGTCCTCTTAAGGTAACCAATAAAAATGTACAGACACAGGAGAGAAAAAGTGTGTGGATTGATTCAGTGTGAAATAGAAACACATTTAATTCATTTCTTCTAGTGTTTTCAGGCTCCCCATAGGATTTTCTGTTTATACTGCTTTTGGTGAAGGCTTAGAAATCTATTTAGCCACTGTCAAATATCATGGACTAAAAAAGATACATACTTGTGGTTATGATTAATTCCTCACATATAATCAACCATCTTCCCTTGTTTGCTGAGAGAAATGGACTACGGTATGTTGACTGAAAAAGCATATTGTAATTTTTTTGTAGTTGCTGCTTTGATTTGTGTTGATTTCACTTCTCTAAGCCTGGCATATATATTGTATATGAGTATGCATAACTCGACAGCCTTTGTCTGACTTGGAAACAGATGTTTGATTGTTGCTCCAACAGTTTGTGGGACAGAAATTCAAGTGGCATAAATTAGTTTGGCTTCACAGACTGCAATCCCCCCCCCCCCAATTCTGCTATATAGAATTAAAATATATGAAGTTATACATCTTGAACCTTGATTCTTTCTCTCTTTTTTTTGGTCTTTTTTAAGAAAAGCAACAGAATTCAGCACAAAGTTACCTTTCTGAATCTCTGTTTACAAGGACACACACCAGCAGCAACTCAGTAGTTCCAAGTGAATCACTGGCTGGAGCAGATAAGATATATTAAAATTTTAATTGTATTTTATCATGAAAACAGCTGTTTTGCATCAGCTACTATAGAAGCCCCATTTAACTATTCTCTGCTGGTTTCCAGACAAGAGGAACCTCAGATTTAATTAGAAGTATGAGATGCAGCCAAGAATTTAATAGCTAGCAGCAATTCTGATGGAGCCAAAACCCCAAAAAGGAGAACAGTGAGAGATAAGGTTGCTTTTAAATAGAGGTAGGAAATGCAATTTTGCTTTTGGGGCTGAGAGATGTAAAGGTAAATGCCATCTTCAACATACAATCCCAAGTTACTCTGCATGGTGACAATATAATTTCAGTTATCTTGAGTCACTTTCTCTTCAACTTCCTGCCACATAATGAAGTAAAATGCAAGTTTCTTCAATAGCTGATAAAATATGAGGGATCTGTTCTCACTGAGTAGGGTGACTCAGTGGTCATGGTATTCAAGTCTTAAATTTCTGACATGTGAAGAAATGAGGACAAGGAAAATTTTAGCTATTTAGCAGGCATTAAATTTAGGTAGAGGATAGCAGAGTAAGAGGTGGAGAATGTATGGGAAAGAAAGACTCTAAAAACTTGAGGAAAAACTGACTTCTTCAGGAAAAACAAAATATAAAAAATATTTTTGATAAGCATCATAAAGATCAGTGTTAATAGCTAGCTGGAATAGTGATTTAATCTTAGAGATAGTTGTGCCTCACACAGGGATCCACTTGAACTTTCTGTACACCACCTAGCTTGGGGCTTGGTGAACACTGAGTGACACCAGCAGCACACCAGCAGACATGGTACAAACCCTTTGGGGCTTTTTGATATGGAGTCAAAAATTTAGTCAAGCCTGTAGCCCGTGTTGTCACGACTACTGTTACCTTGGAAGTAAGATTACAATTAAGTTGGATATGTAAGGGTTTAAACTGATGTAAAATTAATATTTTCATACTAGGTACAGTCTTCAAACTCCCCAAAATAAAACCTCCTTACTGGAAATTAGCTATTTTTGTGACATCCAAAACCAGGAGAGTCATTCACCCTTTGGAAAAGGCTTCATGCTGTTGATGCAATTAGTAGTGCTATTCCTGCTGCTGGAGGGGGGGATCAAAACATAAAGATTGCCTGAGATTCAATATGTGATTTCTAAATAAACATTAACACCATTGACATTAGGGAACCCATCTGCTTCTTTATTTCTTTACCACCACAAAACCTATGAAATGTGATTGTAACAGATGTTCCATGTCTTCAAACGATGATGTGTTACATTATTAAATGAAGAGGGTCATTAAACTGAGTTGTATGCATTTTTTCAGTCTATAACTGCAAGATCATCAACACATAACCTTAGGGTTATAGAAACCCCTCTCATCCCTCTCCTGGCTCAGTGTGTTACTTACACAGCAAATGCTCAGCAAATATCATGAACATCTCCATTAAAGCTTGATATTGCAGAAGTGCCTGTAGGCATCTGTACAACTATCAGAGCTAACGTGTCTTAATGACATTTTTGCCAGCAGCACTTCTTATGTTTAGCTACAACTCGAACTAGTCAAATACCAGTTGCCTACCCAGATAAGAATGTGAATTTTCTATTGTTTTAGGTAATAACATTGAATTGGTCTATCCTGTGATATCACACAAATAAACAGCAATCTCCATGGGAGCAAGGTGTTGTCATTTTTTATTACTATTATTATTTCTAGATTCTTTTTCTCTTTACCTTTAATCAGAACCTCAGCACAAAGGGCTTTTCACATGTCTTCATTGCAATTCTATTTGCACAGCACTCTTTCATACTGGAACTGCATACAAACACATTATAGTAACATAGATTTTCATGAATACATATAGTTTTGGTTCCCTTTGGGTTGAAAGACGTCTATTTTCCATTTTCAAATATGATGTAAAAAGCTTTTGCTTTGTCTCTGAAGAATGATTGACAGGGTAACAAGAGTCCCAGAGTGAAGCAGTTTTTATTGAAGGATAATATTTCTTTATTGAAAATCTAACAAAAAAAATATCTCCAGTATTTCAGAGATCAATGTAAAGTCTTTAATTAAAATGCATCTCCTTATTTAGCAGGATCCTTGGGATTCTTACCCACAAAACTTCATTGTAAATTTTCGTAAATGCAGCAATATTAAGGGCAGAGCTGTTAGGAAGTCTAAGGAGAATTGAAAAAAAAAATATTTAAGGATACCTTATTCAGTCCAAGCAAGAGTGGTGAAATTCATGTGGAAAGCATGAGATAAAGATGGATCCTAGTCAAATATTTGAATAAAACATGTACTTGTTTATTTGTATATCTGTGTACATGTATGTACCGGACATGGTAGTCTTGTTGAAAAGCACACAGAATAACTAACTGTCCTTTTGTCTTCAGACACTAAAAACTGTTCTTCATCTTTCATCATGATTGATGGACAGAGATCACACAAGCAAAATATTTATGAATAGTTATTTCTATTTCCCCATTTGCCTTCCTTATGTACAGAAACAACTGTCTCTCTTGTGGGCTTATTTCAGGATGATTCCTTGGTCTCTACTATCTCTCTTGATATCTCCTCCTACTTCCAGCAGTTCTCTTTGGAAAGGTCCTGTCCCTGTTGTGAATGTAGCACTTTCAGCTGGCCTAAACACGTGTATGATTTCCTCATCCTGGTGCATGTATTTCTCCCTTTCAGTGTGTGCTGTAGCAATACAGTCACTTTTCAGGGAAAAATAAAGCAGCAACAATGGCCACTGCCTAATCAATATTTGATGCTTTACTGGAAACATTTTACCTACCAGTATGTTATTCTGGACTAGTATAAATTCTGTTTGTGTCTTTTCCACCTTTCTCCATAAAGAAAGATACTAATATTACTGACCATGAAAGCATGGCCAAGACATTGCCTGTGATACATTCAAAAAGCATGTGACTTTTAAGTTACATGGACATAGTGTTCAAAAGACTGTTCTATGAGGATGAACTTGGAAAGGAAAGTTTCTCCCAGCCCTGGAAATTCAGCCAGCATGCAGGCAGTAAGCCTCTGACTTCAAAGGCTCAGTTTCATCTCTACATGAGCTCAGTAAAAGGAGAGTCAAATGCATCTTACTGAGAGTTTTTTGGAGCTGTAGAGTCAAGGTAGATGCATTTTTCAAATATGCCATCTAGCAAATATCACCATTATGTGAACCACTGGGTGTTACTGTAGCTCACCAGCTTGGAAGCATTTATATTTATCTGGACTTTTAAAGAGATGCTGTATGGCTGGCTGATGAAAAACTTTGATGCAAAATGTATTTAGATGCAAAATCATGGGCAGCATTTCTCCAAAGCCTCTTGGAAGAACTGAAATAAAATGTTTTCATTTTCTTTACAATTGTCATGTCGTGATTTGCTTTTGAATTAGTTTCTTTTTTTCATATTTTCTTATTGTTATTTCTCTTTTTGAAGTTGCTGTCTGTCTAAGAAGAGATCAATAGCATAGGACTAAATGAGCACATCTGCTTTGATACTGAAGTAAATCGTCTCTTGTTTGGCCTTTGAAACCTTTCAGGAGTCCTCCTGGCAGCATTATAATGACAGACCCCTCAATATGAAACCTCTAATCTCTTAGAAAGTGGATTTCCTAGGCTCTGTGTGACTAACTGGCAAGTTTGTTTATATATTGCATTGAACTTATCTACCAGTTATTTTTCCTCTCCATATTCTGGCTGCAGACAACAATTCCATTTCAATTTCCACATATCTGTACAAACTCTGTAAATTCACCAGAACACAGGCTCCCAGGTGATGTGCCTTCCTTGTTACTCCAAGAGCTTTCTTTTGCTGTTTGGGTGCTATAGCTTTCCCAGTAGTGACACAACTCCAAACCCAAGCCTGGCAGTCCTCTAACCCAGAGTGCAGAAAACTACAGCACTGCATATCATTGTAATTTTCAAACAGACAGAGAATTATATTCTGGGCATTTCACACTGGATGCCATTTATTCTCTAAGAACTCTCACTCAGACTTGTCCAGTGTCATGCTGGGAGTCTACAGCAGAGTCTGCACAGCCCCCAAGAGACCTGATTTGTGTTCTGCCTCATCTTAGCATGTCTTGTGTCTTTCCAGACAGGCTTCTCCTTCAGACCTCAAATAGTACTGGTATATTCGCAAGGGTCATTGCTTTCCTCCTTCACAAGGGTGATTGCTTTTCTCTTTTTTTCATTACTTTCCTCTTCCTAGACAGAAGATTTTACTGGCCTTAGGGTTCCTTAGGGTCCTTTCTGAAGTGTTTTCTGTTATCAGGAGTTTTTCCTGGGCTACCACGGTAAGGACCTTAATTTTGCAATGCTACATAGAGTTTCCCTCTGCAGAGATGCCTCTGGAGTTGCATGTCAGAAGCAGCAGCCTCTGGTGGGGATTCTTACCACTCCAAATATAGGAGAAAATTTGGGGTCAACTTTCAGGTGGTAGAGTTGTACCAAATATGATTTGTACCCTGTAAATGTGATTTGCAATTCAGGTCTTGTTTTTCAGTAGAAAAAAGAAAAAAGGCTGGACTGAGTTTTGTTAGGAGAGACCAACACAGTGATAACGTGGCCTTTTAGGGACTGTGAAAGCTCATTAGCTTTACTTTTGCTCTTCAATCTTTTTCCTGACTAAAGTTTTACTCTTCACCAGCCAAGGCAAAAAACAGAGAAAGGTGTCTGAAGAGAAATTGATCCTGCAGACAAGAGATAAATTTTTGTGCCTGGGATTTACTCAAATCATATATTTACTCAAGTCATATATTTCTTGTAGTCCAAATTTAGAGAGGAAATCACTGAGCTGATGAAAGATCAGACCTGTGCTTTTCATGTCTACTTTTGGAGAGGAAAGTCCTGCTTTTTGTGAGTGAGGGCACAATGTGGTGTTTCATTAGGGGGCCTTGAAATTTTAGCCCGTCTCCTTGTCATGACCTGCCGTGTCTGAACACAGGACTTGCAGGAGAATTTAAATCCCCTTTCTAAATGGATGTGAGTTTCCAATCAAGCTTATGAACAACCTGAGAAATCTAATTATCCCATGAAATCTAAATTGTGAATGCTCATGGCTAACGAGTGGACTGTAGTGGCTGTCTTCTCTTTTATCTCAAATATAAGTGAATGTCTTTGGAACTCATGTGAGTGTGGACCTTGAGTCTTCCAAGATCATAAGATCAAAACACAGTGATGTTGGTTATTCTAAAGCCCTGGAAGCTTCACTTGGCTCCTAACCTTCACTTATGGAGGTACAGGCTTTTCTAGCATGGTTTTTGCAAAGATTTCTCAGAAGAAAACTTCAGTACCTCTTTTTTATAAAGTTTGCATGCAGCTGTGAACAGATTTTATTGTATATGTACATGTATTTTGTACAATTACCTGTTATGAGAGAATTGCTGCATTTACAACAGAAATGCTCAGCTCTGGAATGATGCAGTCAGGCATCCTAAAGTAGTGCCACACCAGAAGTCGGTTTTATTCAACTGTAGCAGAAAAGGGATTTTTTTTTATCTAGTTATCTGATAGGGTTCTTCCAATGCAACTGAAGGTTCAAAAGTGAGGGGGTTTGTGAAGCAAAAAGAGAAGCATAATTATAGTAGTTTCCAAGTTGTCACCATTTCTTGATACATTGTATAAGTCAGCTGCAAGGAGTTAATCCCTGAGAAAATCTGAACCATCTTTATCAAACACCATTTAATTGTTTGAAGGGCCATTCCTGTGACACTCTACGGCAGGATTTGTCTTTATCTCTGAAATTTTATGCCAGAATTCTTTGCTAATTGAGCTGTCACTCCAGAGCAGTGCTGTGCTATTGATCTGACACCAGAAAGTCACAGGCAGCAGTGTGTTGGGTGATTTTGGCTGATGTGAGAAGCAGTTGAGATGTCCAGAACGAGGGGCATCTAAACTGCCACGGGCTCCTTGGGCTGCTGCAGCTGGCAGATGCTGCTTCATGACTTTGGTGTCCAGGGGAAGCAGAGGATTGCAGAGATTGGGGTCTCTTTCTTGCTTCATTTTTGAGCACTGTGCTTCCCTGTGCTTTCACTGCCAGATCAGGTTTATATTGTCAAATTTTGTGGACAGTTTCTCTTTGTTTAGTCATGTAACACTTTGTCCCAAAGTGCACTGAACATTTTGTCAAGCAAAATTACCCCAGTGAGGGCAGAAAAGAGCACTGTAGTATCTACCTGTCCTTCTCACTCCCTTCTTCTTTTGGGGGTGTCAGGGCTGGTTCTTAACTACAGGTGTGATGCCACTTCAATGAATACTTCAAAGTTCATTTTAATTTCCTAAGTAGTTTAACTCCTAGTTCTCGAGGATCAATACTGAAGAATTAAATCACATACATAAGCCATTCTGTCCTCTTAGGGAGTCCTTTTTCATGCTGACACTTGTTTTACTTAGATTTTCAGATGAATACTATGTTCCTCTTGAAACACCTATGGTGTTGCTTGGCCATGGATTCACTTGGGAAGCCTTTGTTCTGACTGCTGTTAGCCATTGCTTACACTCTGTTATTCTGTGTCTTTTGCAAAGAACATATTATTGTTGTTGCTGTTTCCTTTGGTGCTCTTTTTTTTCTTTTTTTTTCCTGAGAGTCTTTTAGTGGGGGAAAAAAATGAATTACAGCTTATTATTTCCAGTAACACTTAGTTCCTATTTTCAATTGCATTTCCTGACCTTTTCCCATAGTAAAAAGGAAATAATTCTAGGTTATTTGAATCCTCCTGATTTGTGTTATTTCTTGAGAACAGACTCAGTCCAAATTTTTTGACAACTGAAAAAACTAATCAGACAGAACAAAGCTGCAACACATGCTGATAATGTCATAGTAAAGGAGACAAATCTCTTCCTTTCCAAGTTGCATTTTGTCCTGTTGCTCTGTATTTCACATTAGTCATAAAATCACTAATGAAAAGAATGTTAATAGGCACAGGCTCTTCCTTGAAGGATGGTAGAGTAACCTGGGCAGTAAATTAAATGAGTTTGGTCACTGTCTCTGAGAATTAGCCAAACCAACATCAGCTTTATTACAGAATATTGAATAAGCTTTCACCAAATATTGGAACTGGGTGCTATGACATATATTGTCAACCAGCATATCCTAACCTTCTAAAATCTCCCCAGACTCACTCTCTACAGAGCCAGGCCTGGCAACGTTGAATTTATCATGCAATCATGCTGCTGTGCTCACTGTGGAATCAATAATATAAGATATCACTGAATAGAAAGAGCAGCGGGCACTTCTTATGCTCCCCTTTGGCAGGCTCCTGGTCAGAATCTTCAACATGTTAAACATCTAAAAAAAATACATAGTTATTAGTGATATTATGCTCACATTCCAATTAACATCAATGTGCTCACTTTTTGCTACCAAACTGTCCAAGAAATTGATTTCATTGCTTTCAAAATTTTCAACAAACTCATGATCTGTCAAAGAGATGTATGAGCCATTAAAATCCACAATTATATTACTTCAAGTCATAATTAAAAAGTTGAGTACCCACTTCAATCCTCAGCCATCGATTTCTAAGGGAAGAATGTTTAACTGGTGATGTAAACCCCAATGAATCACCAGACTTCAAGAAAAAAAAAAAATCTCCTCCCAAATAATCTCATATAATGAGTTCTACTGAGAAAGCAAGGGAGGTGGGTGCAGGGGGGAAGGTTAAATTATTCTAAATTTGTATTGTGTTTTCACAGCCATTTAGGATTGAAGTCAAGCATAATTTGACATTTAATTGATACTTTCAGTACATAAAACTGACAAGCAATACATTAAATTTTACCATGTAAATCTAATATGACAATATAAACCATCTTGCACTTTGCTTAGGAACTGTTGCAACACAATGCAAGGAGAAATTCCATGCAAAAAGTTATCTACTTTTGTCCACTAATCCTTCCAAGCTTTCTAAACCTTCTTTTTTTTTTTTTTTTTTCCAATACCTATACAGGCTTTGCTACTTTATCTTTCCAATTTCATCTCTATGCCAGGAATTTTAATTAAAAAAACCCACAAAACAACAATGAAGGCAGCCAATGCTTGTTGCTTGTTTCCTTTTTCTTTCCAGTAATTGTATTTGTTCTGAAGAAACTGAAACTGCAAGGCTGCCCCTCTGCTTCATATGCTCTGTGACTTTTCCCTGAGATACCTGGAAAGGTGCCACCCTTGTCTGAGTACTAGTTGTAAACTTCTCATGTTTTTATTACATGCTGACTCTCCTCAGCAACAGCAGGAACAGAGGAGTAGCATAGCAGTGAAAATGTGTTTGCCATTCTTTGTATTATGCTTCCTTGCAATTTGTACAGTTCTTCATCTCTTTTTTTTTGAATGAGAGTGTTTTTGTTGCTCCTTACTACAGAGAAATCAAGTTCCCAACAGCTTAAAAGAACTGATCTTTTTTTAACAGTACATTTAACAATGATAATTAAAATGTCTCCTTAAGAAATAAATATCAATTTTTCAGGATGGATAAATTTGCTAGAAGTCCAAACACACAGGAGATGTAAACATACAGTACAATACAGAAATACACAGGTTAATGGACTAAATCTGTTAAAAGAATAGATCTTGCTCATATCACACCAGATGGCATTTAATTTAATGCCTTTGAAAAAAAAAATAAAAAGTCCTTTTAAAAGATATAGAGATATAAATGTGACAAGAGGGTTGATATGCCCAGGGAAAGACTGATTTTTGTTATTGTTTATCTAAAAAGAAGCATTGCATGAATATCTGGAATAACCTCTAGAGAGCAAGGTTCACAAACAGAGATCAGAAGAACATATGAGGTTCAGTAAAGGCCACCTCTGTCCTTAAGCCACTATTTATCTGTGTTATAAGGCTCTTTAGAAAATGACATTTCTGTACACCACTGCAATCTGTTTAACAGGTTTCTACTGCATTGGAAAAGATTCTACTGCTCATTAGATTTTCTGTAGGGCTTCTGACTTACAGATCAATGGATGCCTTTGTCTATCACTTTCCAGTCTAAGGTGCTCACTGTTTATGAGGCTGGAAAGCTGGCAAATTTTTACCTTGGCCCTAAAGCACTAACGTGGGATTATGATGGTTTTAAAGATATTTGGGCCCCTAAAAGTCAGTTTTCTTAGGGCTCCTTCCATTTGCTGTTTCCTGTCCATCCTACCTTCATCAGCCTACAGGCACTCTGTCTATAGGCAACACAGAAATGTCTGAGGAATATTTACCCCACCTTCTCTCAGAATCACTGTACTATTCACTGCTGTGTTATGGATTCCATACCTGTGCTTGGTTCCAGGGGGAAAAGCTAAGGTTTACTTTTTCTAAGTGGCAGGAAACTGGAGGCAGCTAGTTTAATTCAAATGGGATAGCCAAGATCCAGCACAATAGATGGGTAAATGCACTCTAGAGCCGATAGGAAATATTGAGTAGCAGGATGAGATGTGGACTCTATCTCGCTCAAGATACTTGGGTACTTAAACCCAGGAGAGGACAAGATACTTCTTCCTCATGTCTTAAGGTTCATTTATTAAACCATAAAATTTCAATTTTTGGTGGGAATGGGAATCCATACATTCTAGAACTTCAGCCACTGCATTTTTTTACACTGAAAGGAGCTGTATTTCATAGGGAGTGAGGACACTGCAAAAGTTACAAGTGTAATTTCAATACTGGTTGTAATAATTTGATTTTTAGTTAGCCCTACCTTAAAATCCTGAAGCATCTTTTGCAATAATAATTACAATTAGAAATGAATTTTAAATTCTACAGAATTTAGCTTCCCCTATTCATTTAGGTATGAAAATAATAGTGATTCTTTTGGTTTCGGGTTTGGGGTTTTTTTGTCAATCCCTAGTAAATACCTGGAGAGAAAATTCAGATATATGACAGGACATCTGAGAGTATAAAGAAAATGTAAATCAACACACAAACATCAGTCATGATTATAAAATACAACGCTTAAATGAGCACTGTGATATGTATAGTATAAATACAATGTGTATTCACTCCTCAATTTAATCCACTTTTAACATCAATAGAATTTCCCCAGAAATTATGATGAAGGTAGCTGATTCAGAAAACTGAAGTTCATCCATTTCTGAGGTCTCTCACCTCTGCTTATTCATCTTTTGGAGAAAATTTTATAAAGATAGCATGTTACTCTTCAATTCACCATCAGACACTGAAATATTCAAATTAATTTTGATGGGGTGGATTTGCCTGATCATGGAAGCTGACAGAATATGGTGCACAGCTTGAGAAATTAATTTAGAGATGATTTTCATTGTTAAAAATAAAGTTATACAGAAAGGGCAGATTCAGAGAGGGCATGAAGCAGCTCTCCGTTAGATGTTAAAAAGATAGGATTCAGAAACTGTAATACTTTTCATTACATGATTGTTGTCTATCTGACTTACATTCAACAAATGAAGGCAAATCCTACTGAGGCATACATAATGGTTTCAGCAACAGATGCTGACAAGTGCATTAATAAATTATGATGATCATTAGAATTCTTAAACTGATATTTTGCTGCTAGACATGCTGTTTATTACGATTTCTTATTTATTTATTCAGATTGTACTAATCTTTGCATAAGACATTAATTATTCAAATGGTTATAGCAGAGTAGTGTACAGAGGTCATGATCAACACAGTTAGGGTCTGGAACCAACAGCTGATGATTTGACATGGAAAATGAGAGTCAGGACTGTGGAGACTATGGCAATAAGTTAGTTGTGAAACATTGTGTTGCCATTGAGCATCAAGATCAAACAGACTTGGATTATAGTGATACTCGGTTTTGGGTTTTAGAAATGGAAAGAATAGACTTTGGGTGAAATAAGCCTGTTGTAGTGGGTTGCACAACTATTCCACTGCCTTTAGTTAGACATTTCTCCATTCCTCTATGTTAGATGATGAACAGCAGACCTTCATGGTAGCCCCCTCAGCACAGCATCCCTTACAGATTTTTACCCAAAGACACTTGCAGTAGTTTTGCACTAGGCAGCTATGTAATGCTTTTACTGCTGCCTAGGCCACAGCGAGCCCTCAAGGCAAACACAACCTTCTTAGTGTCTTAATGTCTTGAGTTAATTCATGTTCCTTTTCATTTCACCTTTCCACAGATCCTATTCAAGGAAGAAATTGGACAAGCTGGAATCACCATCTTATGGATGGTAATATCTCCTGAAATTCAGGAAAAGCTTTGCCTTTATCTGGCTTAAACTCAAAGAGCTGGAGGTATGTGGTTCTTCAAATTGTTTATCTAATATCTATGGGAAGAGGAGAGACAAGATGCTATGTTTAACCACATTGCTGGTTACCAACATAAAAGACTGGAAGAAGAAATCTTCTGAGCTGGTTCACCTCTGAGATCAGATCACTTCTGGCCACAATTTCATTGCAGCATTCACCATGTATATTCCTCAGGGTTTTCTTAGAGAAGGTCTGAAGTCAGTGGAATCTCTTATTCTGTATCAATGACCTGAGTTATAAAATCAGCTGCCTTCTCCAACTCCCATGCCCTAGGTAAGTAGACCAGCATCACAGTGTTTTCTATCTCTTCTTATACAACAAACAATAATAATACAACAACAAATAATAATACAATGATATACAATATTATACAATAATATACAACAACAACATAATTCAAGTGCCCTGGATAGTGAGAGCTGCTTTGAAAGGATACTGAAGAAGCTGTTTGGATCCTGTGAGTACCTTCTAAGTTCTGCAGAAGTCATTCTTAAAATGAGTGAAGCTCAGACACTGACTTCAGCTTACTCAGTTGTGTTCAAATACTTTTGTTGATCAGGGCTCTGGGGACTCCAGGAAGACAAACAAACAAACAAACAACAAACCAAATGGAAAACAAAAAAACCCAAACAAAACCAAACAAAGAAACCAAACCAAACAAACAAAAAAACCCACAACAACAACAACAAAACCCCCAACGTAACACAAAAGAGAAGGTTTGTTCCATGTAATTGCTATATGTGGACATCAATGCTCTTTTACTTCTAATAACTATTTTAAAAACATACCTAAATACTGATTCATGTACCAAAGCTCTAAGCACTCCACTGATCCAGTAAATGTTGTGCTAAGGATTGCTTAGCACAACAGACTTGGTGGCTGTTACAGTCTATCAGACTAATGTATATTTAGCCAAAGTTGAAGCATGCATTATTTACTTGGTTGACATTAGCAGCTTGATGAAGCTGCTCTGGGAGCTGTTATGAGACACAATGCAATCCAGAGTGGCAGAAATGATGGCAAATGAAGCCCTGACACAATGCCTCATAGCAGCTGTGTAGGGTCAGTTCCTGGCTTGGTTCAGAGATGAGTGTGGATGTGTGGGGAGAAAGCAGGTGCACATTTTCCTAGGAGAGCTCCCAAGCCATTTTGCCACACGGTATTCTTCCTTCTCTCTTGAAGAGTATGTGACTGGAAGATGCCACATGACTGGAAAGGTAAATAGCTTGTGATGGAGTATAAAAGTCCCTTCCAAAAACCGAGCTGTGTTTTTTAACAAAGGCTCAACTCAAAAGAAAAAGGGTGACTGTCAGGGAGTTAGATATGAATTGCACTGATTTTAATAGTCTCCATTTTTAGTGTTTAGCAGCAAACCATCTGTATGAGGATAAGAAATCCCAAGACAAAAAGTATTTGGTTCTGTAGTAAACGTGACACATTATTTGTTCCACAACTTCATTGTTTATCCCTTCATAATCCCCACTTCATAACCTTCCATTTTGGCCATACCCAAGATTCTCCTTTCTTTCTTCCCCCTCTCTGCCTCTGCTGAACAAATGGGATTCCAGTGTAAGGGAAAGATACTGGTTCTGAATCATTATTGTTAATCAGACTCATAGCCCATGGCTTTTCATGGCATAACCTCCAAAGTAAGTCACTCTCCAGGGCTTTCTGATTTTCTTAAAGATACTCTTTAAGGAACTGCAGTCACTCTCATGTGGTTCTAATTCCACTGAAAGCCTGGTAATATCCATCTGTTTCCTTTCCTCCTATGAGTAGTGCACTGCTAGCAGCATCCAGCTCCAGAACACACAGACTTAAGGACTTCTCTCTCCCAGCTTCTATGAAGCATTAACCAATTCAGAGAGAAGTACAGGAAACTAAGTGCTCTGAGGATCGTATATCTGCCTCCTATAATCAGTAGGCCAGCACGTACACTGCCAAGCTCAGACAAGGATAATCCCAAGTCAAACCCTTGCCAGACAGTTTGTGTTATTAGCTCAGTAATCAGAAGGCTCTAAAAAGTCACATTGTGATCTTTTGACTTGTATTCTGTTGCTGTTCATGGGAAGACAAAGGACTGGAAAGGAAGATTACAATTTTTGATTTGTTTCTGAGAGGTTGGAATCTAGAGAAAGAGTGTGTGAATGAATATCTAAGAGCATCTCAAAATTTGGTATCTTCCGGCTCCTGAGATTTCAGGAGGAAAAAAAGGAAAATAACATCTTACAAATCACACAAATGTAGCAGTATTATTCAACATTCCCTTGTCTATACAAAAGACAGAGCTAAAATACACACTGTAAGCAACAAGTACTATATTTACCTCTAAGAAAAGATTAAAGACTTTAATAGCTAAAAATAGTCTTGTCCTTTGAAACTTATGTGGAAGGTGTTTAGGTGTTGTTTACTTGAAAAGATTCAGTGCAAGTCTGTGTTTTACTTCAGGTCTCCTGTGTTGCCTCAGAAAAAACACCATATTCTGAGCTGTGTGGTGCCACTTTAAACACTAAAATGAACTCCATCTTATTTCAACTCTACACACAGTAGAGAAAGAAAGAAATTGTAGTCAGATGGATCTAGTAGGGTTACATAAGCTTGCAATCATGCTTTTCTTCATCAGCAGTACAGGGAGCCATGTTCCAGGTTATGCATTGTATGATATGATTTTGGGTAAGGGGGAATTTGAGTTATTCACAGGTTACAAGAGTTTATCTACACTAGATCCATTTCCAGCATTGCAGTAGTTGGTCTGAGCATGACCCTTAGCCTCTCTCATTGCATCTGTCCTTCATCCTTGCAGTGATGCTTAGAGTTCCTTGGCAAGTGAAATAACAGATTTAATGTAAGAGATGTGGATAGTCTCTGCAAATATTTTAGCCTGCTTTTACTACCTTCAGAGCAAGATGCTTACCTAGCACTATGCATGGTTGGCTGTGGTAAAGCAATGGTCTGCCTCTATTTCTTAGTGGAGAAAGCACCAGAGGGGCTGGTCGTGTGGCCAACACTACTGTGACCAACTCACTGGTGTCAGCCAGGGCACTATGCAGTCCCCTCAGGAGAAAGAATGACAGCCTTGACTCAAGGCTGTAGCCCTAAGGCATGAATTGCTGCCATGGAGGGTCTTTACTGTAGATCTTTACTGTCTAACGTGGAAAGCACCAAAGACCAAAAAAAAGAGTGTTGAGGGTTTTGACCCAAGAAGTAAGAGGATTTCTCAGCGTTGCATTTGTTTTTTGTCCTAAGATATTTTGCATCTTAAACTTTCATTTAATTTAGATAACTAGATAGTCAGCACACGGATTTGATCACAAACTGGGGGATGTCCCAACTGACCTTGGTCTGCCCTGAAACAGGGCTGAGAGTGAAAGGGAGTCATGAGTCTTGGCTTGGAGGACAGAGATTGTGGGATTTATGTTTTATCAATTTCTACTCATACAGATGAATATCTGATCCAAGCTAAGTTCTCTTTTGCAAATTGCCTTCTTCTGTTATGATATTTACAGTTTTTTAAAAGACTTCTGAAAGGATAGAAGCTATATTGATTAACTAGCTTCTCTCTTAATGTGTCTTAATCCTAACATTTTTCTCTCTTTTTTTTTTTTTAACCACAGATGAATTATGAGTTGGTGAATTGTGAAAATCAGGTGGCTAAAGGGCTCTGAGGCTTGCACTCTGTTAGACTTGTGACCCATTTGGATAGATAGGCTCACTGTGAGTAGGTTATTACTCACAGGCTGAATTCCTGCAGACCCTGACACAGACCCAGGCCATTGAGACAGATGTGTCCTGCAGATATACCAATCACACAGAAAGGATGGGCCCTGTAGGTGGGGGCAAAACACATAATGTGGATAATTAGTCAGTTTCACACCACTGCTGTGACTGGGAAACATGTACTGTAGGGGGACTGTGGATGTCCATCACTAAATGCATCACAAAAAAAGATTTTAGTGCATCAGCTGAGTTCTTCCATGTAAATTAGATTTCGGCAACAATATAACATACATGAGAAGGGAGAAGTTTGAGTCTCCTTTCACTTCCAGTTCTTAGACTCTTTAATGAGACCCTAAAGCTGAAAATATTTATTCACTTTTGTTGTTTCTTCCTTATTCTGCCCATGTATTATGAAAAGGTGAAGGATTTCCAGTATCCACTGAAACCTCAAGTGTGATAGGAAATAAGATCTCGATAAGGTGATACTTTTCCTCTGATTATGTAGTATATTAGCTTGTGTACCCAGCTGAGAAAAAGTATTAAGCCTAGTATACAGAGAAAACAAATAGGAGGGTGATATTTAGCCTTAGGCCTGGAGGAGTTCTTAATTTCTTTCATTTCCTCAGCTCTTGTTTATACCAAAGTCAGTTACGTTTCACAGTCATGGTTGGCTTGGGAGCCCTGAAAGTGGGGTGAAGGGCAGTAGGAAAAAATGAACTTTTCAACTGATGGATGAAGAAGTGTTTCCATGTACATAACATATTTAAAAAAGACTGTATTGAAAGAAATAGTGGTTCCTTCTCACCTTGCTGTGGCATCTGTCAAGTTTGGAGGGAATGAGTATTTTTCTAGTGTCTTCTATAAAATGGAGTTGGAGGAGGAATTCATTTCCCTGTAAAACAGAAGTTTTCATCAAATCAATTATGAGATTTTACTTCTCAAAAGAAAAGAAAAAAACCCAACTTTTGTTCCAATGTTGAAATGTATTCATATTCAGCTGCTGAAAAAAGGGAGCAAAACCAGGGCAGTGGGGCACAGAGAAAGAAAATTATTTCAGGTGAATGTTTTGATTAAGAAAATCCTACAGGAAAATTACAATTTTCAAAGGATATATAATGAAGCAAGCAATTCCCTTTCCATTCTACCAGCTACATGGAAAGGCAGAATATGGTGAAGCTAATATCCTCCCTGTTCTTAAGCAGTGTGGCTGCTAAGCTAACCAGGTAGGGGAGAGGGTTTCATGTTGTGTTTTTGGCAAAACCCCTATGGAGTTCTCCTACTAGGGAATAGTGGACTGTAGCTAGAAGCTCAAGTTGTTTTCAACCAGAAAGAAAATGTTTCTTTTTTTTTTTTTTTTTTCAGGTTTAAATACTCTCTTCTTCATTGCCACTATTATTGCTGCCAAGTCTATGCCAGACTTTCATTTCTGTTTCTTTCTCCATATCGTCTTTCTCCAAAAAGGGATTTCTGACAGTCAACAGCAGAGATCAATACTCTGGCACAATTTTAGAAAGGGTCACATACTGTCTCTAGCCTGTTCAGCTGGGCCCAGTTGTCACAGCAGGATAACCCAAACACTACATGGATAAAGACCGAAGAGATGGAGCTGGGCATGAGGTTGCTGTGAGCCTTCCATGCCCTGAGGTAGATTTGCTGCAGGGCTGCACATGAAACTGCTGAAGGGGGAAGCAAACCATTTTGGTGTGAGACCAGCTCCCTCAGGAATCTCATCACTCCTGCTGCAGCTGCTGCTGACCAGCTGTTTAGAGATGGCTGCATTACTTCACTTTCCAGATTCAACTGGGCCAGGTTTTGTTTTAGAGTCTGACACCTTTTTGTCAGAAAATGTGACATCTTACAAGTTGTTTTATAAGACTTATTTTCTGAATTGAGCTTTATCCTAGGTGGTCACCATTTCACCAAAACCTAGGTCAGTTTTTCTTCATGCTTTGACTATTATTTTTCCTTTCACTCACCTGGTTCCAGTGTTCTGGGGACAGAGATGCTTCTTACTCCATTAGATGGCTGCAGTATTAACAGCAGAACACTGATGCCCTGGAGCAGATCTGGATGCTATTGTAGTACAAACAACAGCAATAACTCTCACAGAAAGCAATACTCTGTTTATGCAAACTGTGTTGATGTTTATGCAGTCCATTCCACTGGGACCTTTTTTTTGCTCCAGACCAGCTTGCCATTTTGAGGGGATATTGACATTCTCTCTCACACAGTTGTCTGTTGTCAGAGCAGTAAACAGTAGGTATTTCTCATTCCTTTCTAAGGTGATGGGCTGTATAGTGGCAGAATCTTTGCATCCTACCTCTCAACACTCCTAGGAGGACAGCCAGTTTACAAATCTTGGAGAAAAGTAACTGTCACTTTGTAGTAAGTGAAGTGTTTTAGAAAAAAACACCATGTACCCTCTTGTGCCAGAACAGATTTCACTTTCAATCAAGTAAAACTTAGTTGTAGACTTTGTATTTTCCTTTATTTTATTTTGTGTTGCTACGCATAGACATATTTTTTGGTGGTTAAAGGGGATTTGCAATCATTCTGTAGAACACTTGAGGCAGAACCATGGATCACTATTGATCTACTGACTACTGGAAAAGAAATGTGGCTTGAAAACCTTCTGCCAGCATCAATCAGTTAATGAAATGGGGAAGACCCAGTCTTTCAGTTCCCTGAAGTCAGCATTGTTGAGGCTTCTAGCATAATAAGGACATGAAAGAGTACTGGTTATGAGCTCAGTTTCAGAAGTAAGAATATTTCACTGAAGTGGCAACCACAGTTGTTTTAGACTATAATTTTTGTTCATGCCAAAGGGAGACAGTGTATCTGGACAGGCCACTGCACTACAATTAAAAGTTTTCAGTAGTATTTCATCCGTGGCATTGTTTTCCAGGACAAGATGTTGTGTTTGTCTCAGGTTCCATGCTTGTGAAATAATGTAATCCTAAGCATACTGAAGAAAAATAAAAGAGATGAATATATTATTAAAAGTAACAAAACAAGCATGGCTAGTTTTAATGTGAGTATTGCTTTCTCAGACAGAACGGCATTTACATTTGTATGCTGGAAATTTCCATTAAAGAAATACAGAAACCTAAGCCATGTATATAGCATGGGGAAAAAAAAATAAAGAAAAGGGACCCTGAAAGCAATCAATAATTTTGGGGATCAGAACAATCCAGTAAGACACTTGTCAACCAAGTCCCTCCAATGGTGGCTGCATCAGCATGGAGGCTCTCTGATTTGTCACATAGGGATCAAAGAGGTATAAAAATCACATGTCTCAATAAACAAGGCAGGCTAGCTTGCTCTTATCATTGCTTTGATAATTAAGACTTGCAGAGGGTGCACATCTATTCTTAAATAATGCCCAAAAGGAGGCAGCCAGATCACAGCCTGCCTCTCCAAGGGTTTGACTCACATGCTGCTGAGTTATTCATGGCATGTGAGCTGTGTGGAAGAAATCTTTTTATTTTGTTTTGGTTTAATGTTGATGGGAGAATCTTTTCTTTTGAAAACAGCCTCCTAATGCATCAGGACAGATGCCTGGGATACACCTCATTTAGCAGCAATTGTCTCTGTAATGTTTATAACCCTCCCACTGCCGTCCAATATACAGTCATCATTTATCCTCTCATTTGACTAACACAGTGTTAAGATGCCCTTCCAGTGGTTTGTTTTGCTTACTTTTCCATTCCCTTGTTGTCCTCATGTCAGAAATGTTAAAACCTCTTTTGAACAACTTTGTCAAGGATTTGTGACTGAAGGATGCTTTCCGCACTCTTTACCCCTGCAGCCTCTCCCTCCTGTTTAATTACAAGCTTGGTAGTGTGAGACATCATCTATCATTCCTTGTTCATTATATTTAATAGAGGCACATTCTGGGCTCTTCAACAAACTGACCAGACATATGGAGCATGTTAATCTGCTTGTGAAATCTGCCCTTTTAAAATCAACAATGCCATTGTCTTCTCAGATGAAATCTCAGGAAATGAGGGGGAAAAGCCAATAAAAAGCCCCAGAACACCCGAACTACAAATCTCCTAGTATGACTCTTAAGCCTTACCTGTGCACTATTTCAACACAGTCCAGATGTAACTATTCTGTTGTAAAAGCCTTTATAAATACATGACAAAACCTTACATTTTTGAAATGGTAAATTGTTCTGTGACTCTTGTTCCTAATAGGAGCTGAAGTAACTTCACATATGAGTGAGTTCATTCATAGTCATAAAGTAGTTAGAGTGGGATTTCTATGCTGATGTATTTTGTCTCTTCATAGTGTCTCACATCCTCTCATCATCTACACCAATTAATGAAGTGGCCTTCTTAAGGATCAGGTGCCCCCACCTCATTTTAATGATAGTACTCAGTTACATCAGTTAGGTCTGTCTTATTTGAGAAGCCATTGGATCTATGTACCACATTTAGTGTATCTTTCTAGCTTGATTTGTGTAGGGCTCATCATAGTGTTTTCAGATGGACCCCACATTAAAGTCTTAGAACTCTGTCCCATCTGGAAAAGAAAATACAGGCAATCCTGATAATCAGATACACAAACAATGGCATGTTTGAGACCATCTGTGTGAGAGATGGGTGGCGACATAGTCAGAAATTTACGGTTCATAAAACCCAAAGCCTCAGATAGCTAAATCAAGCTTTCCAGAAAGAATTGCACAAGATGATGGTCTTGAAACAGAGTATGAGCTTAAGACTATTTTTTGTTGTAGCCCAACTGACACGTGGCATTGGTACCTGTCACACAGATGAGATTGAAGGCAGCAGCTTCATCTGAGTGGTTTGGGGATGCCAATAAAAACCTGTCTGAATGATCGTGCACCGTACCATGTTTGCCCTGCTAGTAGGGAGCTGTGTTACACTAATGCTTCTTCAGAATCTCATGTCCACTGTGCACCATAGACAGTACAGATAATCCCAGCCAT
The DNA here is from genome assembly GCA_035221455.1 of Xenops minutus. Lineage (NCBI taxonomy): Eukaryota > Metazoa > Chordata > Aves > Passeriformes > Furnariidae > Xenops > Xenops minutus. The sequence continues at coordinate 24,092,613 of JAWWEE010000159.1, read as the reverse complement.
TAAGGAGAACGCAATTTTTTTAGGTGGTGTTAGGGTGAGATTGCTGAAGTTCAGTAAACACAGCTCAGGTTGAAGAATCCAGAATAAAATGTTTAGTTTCCTTTTTTCCTATTCCTTAACTTTCTCTGGAATAAAACAGATGCACAGTCAGCTCAGTGATTTTGAGTAGTTCCTTGAGATTTAGAGTTTACTTGAGCAATAACGTTACTCTGGGGCATTAAGAGCACACAAGACTGAAGATGAGAAATTTGTAGAGCACATGGCAAGCGTGAAAACTGGAATAAGAATTATGCTGGAAGTGGATTTATACTGTTTACCTCTCACTAATCATAGAGGTAGCTTGAATGGCTCTCTATTCTTTAGGTATTGTTTCCAGTGTGCCAGGTAACTGTGCCATCTGACAATTGAAAGTTTCACCTGTAAGTATACTGGTGAATATTTGAAGCAGGTCCATGAAAAACATGTGGCAGTGTTGAAATCTGTGTATGTGAAGCTTTGGTATTAGAAGAGATCCTGGCAGGGGGCAGGGAGTGGGAGGGGTGTGAGAAGGGGTATCCTGAAAACATCTTAAAGAGCTTTGATAAGAAGAGTGATACTCCAAGAAAGTAACACGTGGTCTGAAAATGTAAAATGCAAGGTGATACAGTCAAGTATTGCTTCCTGACACAGTCTAGGTTTGCGAGGCACTGAAAAGTTGTCTTTTACAATGTGTAGTAATACAAACCCATCTGTTTCAAGGGTGTTCTTGCCTACACTGAAAAAGCCTCCAAAATGGCAAGGACAAAAATCAGACTTCGGATACTTTGTTATGGCTGAATGTGGTTGCTAATTATTTTGGTATCAGCTGGTGCTGAGTACCCCTTTATCATACATGCTGAGTAATATTCATTCTTTGGTTGAAAGTAAGACTTGTGGAGGGCTTCGGTTACAGGGTTTGTATCACTGTTCTGCTTAGTTTGTAAGGTGTAAACCAGTGCTTTCTCTTACTTTCTTTCAGCTAGTTTGACACTGTGTGTTGGCTGTTTGGCCATGCATCAATAGTACATAAGAACAACTGTAGTGATTCAGATCAAGAGCCACCTGACCCAGGGACCACAGAATAACTGAGACAGTAAGAGCCAGAGAAACAAGTGTGGTGTTCCCTTGATAAAACCACCCTGCAGACTGCAGCCTAGGGACCTCCTGAATCAGAAACTGTATCCATGTCTCTGTGCTGAATAGTCCTCAAGAGACCTATCATCCTCTCCAAATGCATCTAATTGCTTTCTGAATCCAGTTATATTTTGCTCCTTGGCATGTTCAAAAGCTTCATTTGTTACAGGATAATGAGCTCAATAAGCTGAAGCTGTGTTTTTATTGGAAGGTTAATGATTGCAAACATTGAAATAGTTAAATCGACTCCTTAGCTGAACGTGGAGTTACAAAGGGAACAAACAATCCTTACTCTTCTGGGAAAAGTGCTGAGAAATTTTTGAGGTCATGTGGACTTTGTATCTTTTGGATTGCTGGGGCTTAATTTGCCACTGTGATGTTCCAGCTTATAAAATTTCTACTTTCACTTCTGCTATGTTGGGTTTAGGTCACATTAAATCCTAAAGTGAGCCAATTTCCCCACAAGTTGTTTGTGTCTCAAGCTACTTATATCTCAAGTTAGTTTTGCAGTTCTTTAACATCTGTTACTTCAGATTATATGACTAATTTATCTGCATGATTTATCATTTGAGTTTCTACTGTAATGTTGGTCTGTAATGTCTGACTGTAATGCTGGTCAATCAAAAACTTTGTTTACTTCTAAAAGTGTACTGTTTTGACCACCTCTTACAGTACAGTGGTTTTATCACTACAAGTTAGACGATTGCTTTGCGACTGTAAAATATGGCTTTGCATACTGACATTTGAGGAAAAACTGTAAAAAGCATAAATGAGGAATCCTTTATGTATTAAATAGCAATCAAAAAGCCCTATATTTTTGAAATAGTTGAATATAGTTGATGATAATGTTACCTTTGGGGTATTAGAGGAGTTCCTTTCTTTGACGTGATTAAAAAAAAAATAAAGTGTATGTGTAGGGAAAGAACATGAAAAGAGCATTTTGTGTGTTTTTCTTCCCAGGAATGTTGGGTTTGTGCAGTGCCCAAGAAACTAGAGGAGTGAAGTGAAGGAAAATGGTAAAAAAAGAATTCTGGAGATAATGTTACTATAATGCCTTCAGAAGGAAGTGTCCCACTGTACTTGCTTTTTAGTTTAGTGCCTTTCCTTTTTGTCCTCTTGGTACTGAAATGTGGGATACTCTGCCTCCCTCTTTCCTTCCTGAACTGGTGAACAAAAGCAGGAAAATAAAGGATTCTGCAGATTGCAGTATAATTTTGTTAGGCACACTGTTTTATCAACATGGACCTCTTATATCCAGCTGACTACAGGGGTAGACTATAAAGACCCTCTTGGAAAGCATACTGAACTCAACAGAGGCTCCTGTTGACTTAAATGGGCCCTACATCAGGCCTGAAATGAAATCTGTCTCAAATTGCCAATTGACGAAGGTTCAGGATGGTGGTTTTATTTGGAAGAAGCTGTGAAATAGAGAAGTAAAATGGGCAGAAGCAAAGCAATGGTGAAACAAAGATGATAATAATTTAGGCTGGCAAATGAGAGAAAACTGCTAAGCAGCAAAAGAAGAGCTCTGGAAAAGCCTCTCAGAAGGCCAAGCAAAGGGAAAATCCTAACTGGTTTCAGGATCAATATTGATAACATAATGAGACATTTTCCACAATTCTCCCACTTGCAACAGCAGGGACCAGGCTTCAGAAAGTGTCCTCTGTAGTCTTGCAGCAATTTGGTTGCTTTAACCTTTTTCTGTGTAGTTTCAAAAGTCTGTGATTCTTCCTCATGTAAACTCGTCTAGAGGGAAGGGAAGGACAGTTTGCCTTTAAAAAAATCTGTCTTTTTCTAAATCATCTGAACACTGGAAGGGGAATGATGTTGGAATCTTTTCACTGGTTTCTCTTGTGTTCAGTGCTTGTCTCTGCTAATATCATTTTCCAATCAATTTTTGATGGTGTCAAGATATGGAGGTAGAAAAGGACGCTAAATATCAGATCACAGGAATCTGTGCCAAGCAGTTCCCTGCTCTACTTCATTTTGGGGTCTTTTTCTCTATGACTCAACAAGTCAGAGAAATCTTGTCATATCTTAGCACCTACTCTACGGAAAAAGAGTAGATCTGTTCCCCTCTCCAAGAAGGGGCTGTGGCAGCTTCAGTGACACTCTAAGTATCTATAATCTATATAACTATAATTATTATGACTTAAATGGGAGACAGCTGCATTGTCATGATTTGTGTTTGAGAAAACAGAAACATGGCTTCTATAACTATGGTCTGCTTATGACAAAATGCTTCATCCCTGGCCTCTGGCGCATCTCTCATGGCTAACAGGGTTGCAAGGCTGAAAGACACAGCATACTTCATTTTTCTAAACAGAAGATGCAGAACCCAATAAAGAAGCCAAATAAATGGAAGGAAAACCATTTCCTTGGGAAACCTGTGGAAGCATTTTGGCAAGGGAGAGGAGCTGGCCACTAAAATTCATAATTCTTTCACATAAGGCAGAAAGGTGGGTAGTACATCAAGGCAGAAGCACTATTTTAAAATCTAGATGAGTGGTGTTAAACCCTTCATATTTTGAAAGGAGACCACTTATAATATTGCACTGAAGGCCACTGTAAATGGAAGGAAGGAGATGGTGAAACAAGGAGATATTAGTCCTTAAAAGGATGGAAAGGCTAAAAGGGTATCCTTTTTCTTCTAGCAAAGGAATAGAGAGGAGGTTGTCCAATCTTGCAAAGATGAAGAGCCTGAAATATCCTTACAGGCAATTCTGCCTTTTTAAAGTATGCAGCTAGCTGATAGCCAAAGGCAACAGAAGAAAGAGTGAAAGGGAACAGCAGAAAGCTGAGACTCAGTGTGAACAGATACCTAAAAGTTAGGGAGCCTGAGGGTATGTGGTTTAACCAGACCACTGAGGATTTTTCCACAGTAGAGGTTCAGATGCCATATTAAATCAGCACGCATAACATCAAGCTGTGGCCATTCTCTTTAGGCACTTTTTTTGCCCACTGCAAATGCAAATTGACTAGTCTTAACCCTTTTCTGCTGCTGTTTGAGCTGCATTAAAATGCGAATTCCTTTGCATTTTCTGCAGACACACCACTACCCATCACTGGAGAGTGGCTGTGTGAGCCATGAATCTCAGATGGGATGGAGCCATCAGTCATAGAATCCCATAATCACTTTTCTACATTCCCTGGCTCTGGAGGAGTGCCTGGTACCACATGGGGCTTAGCAAATGTTCAATGCTTTGCACGCTTGGAAGATGTTCATTTTACTGCAGGTCTAATTGGCTGTGCCTAACTGCAAAAAAAACAACATGGGGTTTCTCCAGGCTTGTCTGTCTGTGAAACTTAGCCCTTAATGGAGCAGTCCTCAGTATTACTGGGAGCAACAAATCTGACATGTATGTGGTTTGGCAAATTTTCATCTTGAATAAATGAGTGTGGGATTTGCTTTAGCACCTGCTGCTCTTTTTACAGTGCTAATTTATACCTTAGTAGGAATGTTTCCATTATAATGCAGTTATTTAAGGAAGTATTCTAATTTTGTATCTACTACTCAAGTCATGTCAATTTTGTGGATGTTGGTCCACTCAGATCTATGTCACTTATTATTCTGATACAAAAGTATTTCCTAGTGTCATTTTGGTGTCTTTTACTAACAACCCTATCCACAGCATTAACTGAAGGTTGAAAATCAAAGCAACCATAAAAAATACCCTTAAATAATTTTTTTTTTACTTCCATACATACCCCTGAGAGCTCATTTAGCTGGGATTATTTTAAAAGACTATTTAAAGATACACATATTTGGAATATTCTGTCTGAAAAAGTCTAACATAGTTAAAAAGTAGTTATGTAAATGCAGATGTTGAGCTTCTTGATAACCCCTTGTTATAGCCTGTAAACTGTCTGAAATCATCAACCTGAGCACTTAGAACTGGAAAGTCTTGACTGAATTGTAGCCCAGTTTGTTTGATAGAAATCACATACAAAATTATGTTTCCATAGTTTGGAATTTAAAAGCGAATCCAAAGCTCTTGAGAAACTGGATTGCTGTATATGTTGGAGACATAGACAAAGTTGGTGAACCCAGAAGGAGCTGACTTGTTGGCACAGAGAAGACAAGGAAATGGAAACAAACTATGCTTCTTTTTCTGGTTGCTGGGAATTAGTATGCAATATTTTAGGGATCCATCCACCATGTGCCTATTTGTATTTTATCCCTAGGATGCATTTCCTCTGCTTTGATGAAATCTTGTCAGTATTCAAACTACACACTTGAACACCTGGTTTTGTCTGGGACTATCCCACGTACAAGGGACTTGTCTGTCATTCAGCTTTCCAGCATGAGTGACTCTTGGATATCTATCAGTTTTTCTTTCAGCTGAAATTGTACCATGCTCCCACAAACACTTTGTATTGACCTCCAGCACAAACCAGCAGCTGGATTTCAACAGCAGCCCTGAGAGGTGGCTCACAGTGTGAGTGGAGCTGGAGCCAAAGAACCTAAATCTGTCCTGCCTCTCTTTAGTGTCTAACTTCGGTGTTTCATTTTTTTTCTAACATCAGGAGGCACTGTAAAGGATTGTGAGAGATTGGCCAAACCTTGTAAGATCTGTAAGTGCTTCTCTTTCCCTCACACTTGAGAGGAAAGGGAACTAGGAATGAAAATGGTTTTCAGTGTAGAAGATAAAGTATATAAAGTCTTGTGGGACTATCTGGAGTCATATGGAATGAACCTGGGCTGCAGTCAGCAGCTGGGATGCTTTGGAAGGTTGCACTTCTGAGACTGCTGGGCAGTGTGAGACAAAAACTGGACACTTGTGTCAGGCAAGATCCTAGAAGAGGCTATCACAGTCATAAATGATACAAGACCAGGTTCAAAACATGATATTGCACCTCCAATAATCCCATTTTAAGGGGGTTATCATGACTGAAGTTGGAGAACTCCTACTATAAGAGAGTTTTTTTGATGAAGGGCTATTTGTAGTCTTTGCCAGGTTTCTACAGATAATGCTCAGAGTAGCAAGACTTACAGTGAAAGAACTAAATAAATATGCATGAAGAATCATAGTAAATTGGGCATTACTTTTAGTCAGAGCCACCAGGCAAGTTAGTCTTAATTTGCTTAAACTAGATTTCTTATCAGGCGCTCTTAGTTTCATCCTTGTCAAGTCATCACCAAGCAAACCTTTAAAACTGCAGGAAAAGTAGGTCAGAACGAAAATGTAATTTAAAGCACTTCCAGGAATATTGCACTTTTCCTTATTCCCTGACATGACAGACCTCTTATCAGTGTAGACACTCAAGATCTTTTCCCATCTTCTGTCACATCTACCCAGGAATTAGCATCAACTGATCATCTTTTTTACTGTAACTGCTTGAGACACAGGCCATATAGCACCTCTCTGGTGGAATGCATTACATGCAAAAGCTGTCTGAAATCAAAGAGAGAGGAATAAAATAGAAGCAACTGCTGTAAGGGTCATAAATACCCTTTCCACAAAGAAAGAAATATATAGGTATCAAACCAGAAGATCACGAAGTCATTGTTAGTGCTTACTTTAAATGAGCTATTTTTTTGCTGTTGTTGCAGCTATTTTGGTTGGTTTGTTTGTTTGTTTACCTGGGAAGTCAGAGATCTGACTAAGAAGCTGCAGGGGTACTTGCTTCTCCAATAATAAGGAAAAAAGCAACAAGTGACCCTTTTTTTTTAGACATGTATTTAAAGAAGCATAATTTTTAAACACTGAAAGCAAGACCACTGGTGCTCATCAGAAACACTCAAATGAAAAATCTTTTTCCCAGTGACTTTTGGTTTCAAGTCACCCATAAATTCCTGAGCACAGGAAAGGCCTGAATGTATCTGAAATACACCATTTGAAACTTCTTTCCTGATTTTGTCAGTGCAATTCTGTGCAGTAGCTCTGTGTCCTGTGGAATGGAGGCATTTCTTAGGGTCAGTGAGACTTACAGAGCTCTCAGCTGACTTTACATGGCCTTCTGTTTTGCTCTGCTGTAATTAATGAAGCCTGGCCAGGTGTTGAGTTCCTGAACCAACACAATCCACCAAGTCTCCTCTCCCACCTTTCTTTTTCCTCTTGTTTTGCTGCAAGAAGGAGGGGACCATTGCTTGACCATACATTCAGTATATCACTGAAGTTGATCCAGAGACAGTTCAGCTCCAGAATGAGCTTAGCCAGTTTTGTACAGCTGCCCACTGCTGCCTCCTCTACTTGCACTTATTTAAAAAGTGCTGGGGCATACAGATCCCAAGGAGGACATTCCAGACATTCCAGATGATGGTTCAGAAAAGCAAATACATACAAACATGTTCTGTGCAAAATCAAGGGATATGTGTTAATTTTTAATAAGCATTGACTTCTTCATAATGGAAGAACAGGTACTTTTCCTGCGGTTTAAGGATGTGAAATGTTCCATTTTAACATGTAAGTAGGTTTGCAAGAAAAACTGAAACTTTTGGATGGTTTGGGTTTTTTATTATACGCAATTGGAGACCTAAATTCTTGACTTGATACTTTGCAACTGTCCCCTCTTCAGGACCTCATGTACATTGCTTCCCATGTAGGTTATTCTGTCTAGAGTTCTCCATGCCATGCACTTGGGTCTCATATCTTTGCCATAATAACTCCATCTGCCCATGAAAGAGAGATGATCCCTTTTTAATTATCTTCCAGGTTGTTTTGGACTAAAATAAAGTCATTTTTGTAAAATTAGTCTCCCAAATGACTCAAGAGTATGACAGAATATGGCATATACTTTAGTTCTGCAGTGGATACCAGAGATTATGTGGAAAACATGTGAGGGGTAATTGAATGCCAATGTCTACAGCAGACAAATTTAAGTGGATTATGTGCAGGTGAATGGATGTGCAATTGGTAGTCCCTAAGATGCTTCAGGGAAGCTGGCATGTCACCATGCATCTTGCTTCACTTGCCAGGACTAAAGGCATTTTGTTAGAAATCCAGCACAAAACACAAGCAGAGAAGCCGAACATGTTGTTTGTGTTTATAGAAAATAGAGAGTTAGAAACTGTATTATAACAAATAGATTTCTGTGTGTCCAGAGAGTTCCCATGGTATTAACAAACATTACCCATTTGTCTGCATTTTTTTCCTCCTTGTTTGTGTGGTTTCTTGTGATTTACCAACAATGCTCCTCAAAGCTTTTCTGTTATCGTGGAGACACAATTTTAAAAAGTGCTCTTATCTAGCCTGCAACACACCATGTTTTCCACTTTTCTTCCTACATTCAGAACATGTGGTACATGTTGAGTTAGCCACATATGCAGTACTTCCCTCGTCACCTGCTCCAAATCCCGCTTGCCTCTCCAAATGAATGTGTGAAACCCAACCACACAAATCACTGAACTCCCAAGGCAGTGGAATCAGGTATTCATTTATGCTAAAGTGATGCTATCCAAGTGAAGGATTTGAAACATGCAATACTGTCCTCTACCAGATGTTGGGCTGGTTTAAATGCAAATAAACACCCAAAGGGAAAACAAGAAAGTAGAATATAATATACTGCTGAGATATGGGCTAGAATTGTGTATAACCCAACTTTCTTATGGTTTCAGATTTTTTTTTAAAGTTTCTTTACAGCACAATTTCATTCTTACCCCCTTGTGGTGGTATGTCCTGCTGAGTGCAGTATTCTTGCAAAGTTACTGTTTTCCCCTTCATTTGTTCATATATATCCTCAGAGTAACGAGGATTATATTTGTCTACAGATTTTTTTATTTTCTTGGATGGAAATATTGATGTTCCCTGTGTAGAGCAGAGCAGCAGCTCCTCACTGCCACCGAGTCTCCACAGGACAGGACAGAGAATTGAAGGCAGTGGATTTCTGCTGTCTACCATCAGTATTATCACTCAGGGTGATAATTCAAATTTTTCACACAATATCTCTTCTCAGATGGCTGCCAAAAGCCCTACCTATGATTGATCTAACTTAGGAGACTAAAAATTGGACTAAAAATTATGTGAATATCTGGAGACTCTTTATATGGGCACATAGCCTTAGGGGACATGACAAGAAAAGCCGAAAGATGACATTCCTACATGCAGTTTTATTTCTTGCAACAGAGGGCAAAGGACAGGATAAGAAGACAAGATTTCTTTGCTCCTACATGAGATACATCACTCCCCACAATCATCCTGAAGTTTCATAAATGCCCTATTGCTGCTTCTGAAGTGTGTACACTTTTTGGTCCTTTGCTCTCTCTCACTCCCCATTCCTATTTCTATATTCACATAAAGTTCTATGCTTTATCTTTCCCTTCCTCCTCCTCATTCAGTCTGTTCCCAGATTTCCATTTATCTTTTCCTAGGTCCCCTTCCCTAGTCTTAGGTCCTTCATCTGCAAAATCAATCTCCTTTCCATTGACTAAAAACCTATCAGGGGTTTCCAACTGCAACTGCAGACATTTGAGGAAGATGTTTGGCTGTCAAGACAATTCAGACCAAAGAAAGATGATCACTGGGAAACTTTCTCTGAACACATGTAGAAAATCCTGAAACTAAGCTGAGATCATTCCACTCATTTTTAATGATCAAAACAAGTTTTAGGAGGTACAAAGCAGGGGGTGATTTCCAATGCAAAGAAGTGCTTAACAGTACTTCTAAGGCTGGGTTTCTGCTTGCAGCTTCAGATAAACTGAACAAGCTACAAAAATTAATTACTGGAGGGAAGAGAAACTTTTCAAGGGTATCTACCCATGCCTAAGCAGGACACAGTGTAACAGCATTTCAGTTTTATGATTCTTATTAGGTTTGTGCTTAAAAGACTTCCATCATTTAGATGATTTCAGTCAGGCACCAGTGGAACATTATCCTAACGAAAAGGAGACTAAAAGTACACTCCTCCATCCTCTGGCCTAAAAGAAAATGCTAAATTCTTCCTGTGGCAGTGGACTGGCTTATGGCAATTATAGAATAAAACCAACACTGGAGTTAAAGGATAGATTCCTTCTTAATGCCTTTTATTGAGAAAATCATGAAAGAGATAGAAATCAGGAGGAAAATATCTTTTTTTTTTTTTTAATTACTAGCATGATAACAAGGCAGTATAAGGTTTTGCAAAGGTTTTTGATGTCATCTTGCTAAAGATAATAATTTCAGGCATTCTATAAATGTTTAAACAAATGAACAGAATTAATAAATACAGGCATGTATATTTTTTTTTAAAATTATGGACTGTGTTTTAGATGGCCGTGTATAAATGAAAGAATACAACATCTTGATCAAATTCCTGGGGAAAAAAAAACCCAAACAACCCTTTAGGCCAAATCGGCCTTTTAGACTATGTGTTCCCCACAACTTAATGTGGTTTGTCCTATTGCAGAGAGTGGTTAGACTACACAGAATGATGGTTTGTGAAAACCATCCTGTCTGGAAGAGGAAAGTCAGAGGACAAAAGAAAAGCACAGGAACTGACTTGCCTGTGAAACAGGGCAGAGTAAAATAACAGACCTAAACCCCAGTGCTACTTTGTTTTCGGTTTTGGGGGGTTTTGGGTTGTATTTTTGTATGTTTGTTTTTTCGGGGGAAGATTCTTTTGAAGATTGCTTTCTCAAAATAGGTATAAGCAAAACTCCTGATCAAATTTTTTTGCTAAGCATGCTTTCATTTGTAGAAGTTCCTTGTTCTCTGTGTATAAATGTGTGAACTTGCTGCTAATGACACAGAAAATAATGTAAATTAAAGTAATTATTGGCTGTGGCTTGCAGAGCCACAGGGCACTCTGCCTTGGGAGATTTGCCAGAAAAGGAGCACATTCAGGATCTTGATTAATTGGGGTCTTAGCGTTGAGATGGAACAGGGAAGCCTAACAGGCAAATACATGGGGATACCATAAGAGGAAATGCAACCCCATGAATCACTATCCCTTTTGTATGTTAAAGTATCTCTGCTTGGGTTTCAAAGGGGTTGTCAGCTGGATGTGTCTGATCTTTGGCTTCCAACTGTGATCTAACACACCTTGAAGGTAGAGCCGTATTTTTTACCAGATATGTTCACAAAGGAACATACCTTCTGAAAGAAAAGGAAATTACAGTAATAGGCTGTTTTCTGAAACGTTTTCAGTCGCTGTGAATTTTGCATAAAAGTGAAAAAGGGTTAATTTTTGAAAGGAAAAAGTAGAGCCCAGTCTCTGTTGCATTGCTGTGTTCTTTCTTTGTGACCAAACGAAGGCTCAGCAGGGAACACAGGTTGACACAGATTTCAACACTTCCCTCCCATCAGTCATTACTAAAATATGTCATCTCTGAATATATTGAAAAAAGCAAGTTTCATTGTTGTTTCATTGAATCTTGCATTATTAGAGCTGCCACGATCAATTTTCAGGCTGGGAAGTTGCTCACAGCAGACTGTGCTGTGGTCTCTGCTGGATGATGCGCAGCACCAGGCACATCCTCCAAAGGGAATATTCTTTGTTTGCTACCAGAAAACATTGGCACTAAAGGATTGGATGACATACGCTCAGTTTGGGTTTCCCGACCAATCTCCAGGCTCCTCATTTTCCTCACTGAGCTTTAAACTCCCCCTAGTGAGTTTTGAAGTCGTCTATGGGGATTAGTCATCCCGTGGAACGAGTGTCTCCTTGGGCTTTGTTGAAGAAGGGGAACTGAAAATCACTCCTTTCTCTTCTAGTGTGTGGAAGTGGGAACTTCATACTGAGGCAATGTGATTTTAATTATGCTTACAGAAGGTATGGAGGGTGGGAGTGGGACAGCACCTGTGGTTGTCCTCATTTTGGCTTTTGCTGAAGGAGTTGACACTGCATCTGATCGCTCCCCTACCTCAGGACTTCTCTGTGCTACACTGGCTCCCTGTTTCCATTTCCAGGTGCTTAGACCACCCAGCCCAGTTCTTTGTGCAAATCAAGGATAGAGTAGCATTGTACACAGTTTTTACTAAGTTTTCTTGCTATCTTTCATGGCAACCCGATGAAGGATATGGTTCAAAAATATTCACCTCATAAGTAAGGATCTTGAGGAATGTTACAATTTGAAATGAAGGATGAGACCTCTAGAAGTTAAATGGATCATTAGAAATATCAGTGAAATGTTGAAAATTTAACAGGTTGGCCCTAAATATTTTTGTCTTTTTTAGTCAGGAAATTATTTCTTTACTGGATCTTGAAATCTGCAAACAGTGTAGAGTGAATTTTGCTATTTCTCTGCATGGCATTGGCGGTCGCAATTGTGCAGCAACTTAGCACATGCCAAACAAAAAAAAAAAAAGCAAGAGAAAGAAAATAATTCATGGTCTCACTAAGGGAAACAGCCTCAGAAACAGCTTGCTAGAGGACGACTGCCATGGACTCTGAGCCTGTGTCGTACATATTTCAGATCCATCAATATTTTCCTTTACAGAGGCACCAGCGTGGGAGTACTGAAAGAAAGAGGAAATAAACAGGCTGTGTTAGTTTGTCTGGCTTCCTGGAAAGTGCTAAATTGCTCAAACGCTGCTGGGGCCTCTGCTGAGCACACAGCTCTGGGGAAGCAGCTCAGCCTGTCTCACTGGGGGACTTTTTCCATAGGTACAAAGCACCAGTTTTATAAATATATAATAATAAAATTGGCACCTAGGAAGCAGGTGCTCCAGGACGTTAAGGTGTTTTTTACATTGTATGTTGTTTTTACCTTTGAAATTACTTATGAAGTATTTCTTGGGTCTTCTAGTTTTGTGTCTTTATGATACAATAAATAACAAATTTATTTTTTTTACAGCTTTTCCCAAAACCATGATAATTTTTAAGTCCGTACCTTGTAAAAAAGTGAATAACATGTAATTCATGTGACTCCTGAAGGTGAGGTTTTATGAAAATCATGGAGTTACTCTGAGAGTCAGAACTTTGACAGGTCTAGTCTCTATAAACCTGTCAGTATATTTAAGGCCAGGTCTAAAGTCAACAAACTAAACAACTGCCTTAAGCAGAAGCCTATGGAGAATTATAAAATGGCTATTGCCTACTCAGACAATGTGAGTGCTTGGGAAAACAGGGATGACAGCTGATGGCTGGGCACATGACAACTCTGGAAAAGGCCAGCAACTGCCCACGGGTGAAGCAGCTCCCAGTTATGTTAAGTGGGAACAGGGCTTAGTCAACAGATCCTTGCCTAAGCCCCTTGATATATCTGAGAAAGAGCATCTTCTGAGAAGGGTCTTCTCTTGGCTCTCTTTCTGCTGCTCGTAGAAAATAAACATCTCTCACTCTGTTACTTTCTCCCCTCCTAATTTAAAGTTCATTTCAGTATATGTAGACCCACAGTAACAGGTAGATTGAAGGTGTGTAGAAGAAACAGATGTTTTGGTTTTGTCTCGTTCATCCTGAAAGGAAAAAAGAAAAGATAATATGTCTTTAAAGGAGAGAAGTGGTACTAGTGGGTGTATTTCTGTCAGTATTAAGTTGCATGGAGACTAAAACTGTTTCTGTGAGAAATGTCTTGGTGCCTTCCTCTTGGGTAGCAAACAATGTGACAGGCTGTGAAACACAAGGTACTGTTTGCTTTCATTAAGGATTATTTCCCACTACACCTTATTTGAGAACAACTTGCTAATTCAAAATGGCATGGGCAGAGCTGTAGAGTGTTTTTTCATATGTCTAAAATAAGGCTTGAGGGTTTATTTTTGCTTATTCTCCCTCTGAAATTTTGAACCTCTTAAATAGAGATTCACAAGACATTATTACTGCTATTCTCTGCAAGCATCTATGAATCCTGTACCCACTGCACTTGTTGCACCTTGCTTTTCTCCCAGTTAATCTAAGCTACACAGACAAGCCATATCAGTCAAACCATGCTCTTAAGCTGAATTACTTCCAGCTACATGGCAAAAGTAAAGTATCACCATCTTCCAATAGTAGCCAAGCCTCCTTGCTATGGCACAGAGGGTAAAAACAATGCCTTTTTCTCTCTTTGCTTGCAGGTCTGTGTTAGCTTTTTGATCACAGCGCTGCTGTCAGCTGAACTGGCCATGGATCCTGGCTCACACTGCCTGGTGTGTGGCCCCGGGCTCTCACAGCCTTGAGATGGCTCTGCCTGGGAGAGGTGAAGGCATGTCTGAAGCATAGCCTGTGAAAGACCTAAGAGATACTTTCAAAAGGGCATGGAAGATACCACTAGCAGTTCCCAAGGTTATCCTTCAGACATCAGCACTGCAATGGATTCCTCTGTGATTAAAACACAAGTGGTGCTGTCTGCAACAATTGAAATATGTGGTGTTGTTTGTATTAGCAGGTGTCCTAGTGATGTTGTTAAGTAGGCAGGCTTTAATAAATGGCAGCCAGCCTTCTATTTTGTTTAGAACTATAAAAACCACTTGGTTGCTAACTTGATTTTGTTGAAAAGAAGGACCTATCATCAACAGAAATCAAATCTGTTTTGATGAAAAAGTGCTGGGTTTATGTCAGAAAACTAAATGCTTGATATTCTCAATTTTCTTTCAATTTAAAATGGAAATGCCTGTTTAATCAAGGAAGTGTTTGGAGAAAATATTCTCAGTTATCTGTATTTAAGTCTCCTTGATGACAGGTTTTCTGTCCTGAAGAGCTTGTCTCAAAATCAAGTTGTGCTGGAATAAATTATTCAGGATCAGCCACTTGTTTCTGGATAGCACCATGTGTGAATATTCTTACTCAGTAAGAGCATTACACATGTCTGCACGGATCTTGTGTTAACTCTACAGTTCATGCTGAGGGACAAGGACAGAGGGGCTTCTGATTTTCCCAGGAGTTGCCTCCATGACCAGTAGGAGAGCGGGCTGCAAAACGAATTCTTTTAATGATGAGGGATCAAAACAAAAAGGGAGAAGTGGATTCCAGAAAGTGGAGGGGAAGCCTTATCTTCTCCTTGATGTGAGAAAGCAGAGTTAGTCTCTGTTTCTTTCCTACATATTGATGAGACTCAGCTTTAGAGAGCATTTGGACATTCTTTTCTGGAGGAGATAACTTTCTGCAAGAATCCATCTTAGGTCTCTCTCTTCTGTGTTATAAACTGATACACTGCTCTCCACCATTCTCCCTCGTTCCTACCCTGTTCCCTGCTGCTCATGGCGTCACTCATTCCTGAAAGCAGTTGTTCTAGTTCTGGAAGTATAAGGGCAGGACTAGAGGGCAGCCCAGTCTGGTTCCTGCTGTGACAGCAATGGTGAGGGTGAGAGTGCTGCCAGCCAGCACAGGAACATGCCTTTTTGATATGATCTACATTTCCTGGGCACTCAGGGGGAAAGATGGGGTGTGAAACCTGATGGCATAATCTACTCCATGAAGTATCAGCATGTGGTGTCCAGGAGCAGTCAGGCTTCCTGATGGCCAGCCAGCACACACTGATGCTTCCCCAGACCATCCATCCAGAGTCAGTGGTCCTCTGCTCCAACAAGTCACCCCAGAAGCCTGACTGTTTCAGGAGTGCTTCCAGACAAGTCCAGGACTGCTCCTCCAGTGACACCCAGGCATGCAGAAAGGGAGCGTTTAGGACACATTCTTACAGTGCTTCAGAAATGCAAATGGAGGTGTCCAGTCTGCATCTAATCCCCACCACCACCACTTAAATCCTCCACAATGTCACTTATGTAGAGATCAGTTCTCTTATACACATGACCTGAAAAAGAAACATTTTGCATTATTCCTTTCCCTTCATTAGATGTTGACCAGAGCATCCTGCTATTTTGACACATGAATGTTTAAATTTGTCCCTCTCCCTCCCAAAATATGCTTGTGTTAATCATGAAAGCAAGAAAATATTCACATATACTTTCTGTTCGCTTAATTTCTAATGACATTTTCTGCTATGATTTTATTTTCTTAGTCTCTTTTTACATTTAATTTGGCATCTAACCAATTGAAATGATGTTCTATTTATGCTTTTTAGCAAATGGTTTTGGCTTTCAATTCTTAACATTTCATTCATGGTTATTTGTTCTTGTATTTAGCACATATTCAGCTTGCCTGCTTTGTAACTTCCAAATGAGGACATTATAAATGCATGGAGGCTTATTAGATCTTGGCTTTTTTTTTTTTTTTCTGCCTTATTTTTTTTCCTTTTTTGTTTTTTTCTTTTTTTAAAATTCAAATGAGTAACACATTTGTAATATTATTTTTTTTTAATTTACCTGAAACAGAATGTATTGTGGCTAATGTACTGAGGAGAATATTTCCTCTGCATGATAATCTCAAAGAGGGGGATGTGTGGTGGATGCATGTCTGATGTCTGTGTCTGTGATTTTTCTATCAATTTTTTATGTCTTCAAGAGCTGTCACGTTGCATATGGACCCAATATTGGCATGGGCAGGCCTGCCCCATCTCCTTCTCTAAGTAATTAAAGGATCTAACATTCTGCAAAGAAGCTGCAGCTGTCCAAGGCCAAGTACATTGAAGGAATTCAGAAAAAAGCTCTGAAACAGGAGAAAATATTACTCAGTGAAACAACCTGTTCTGGAACTAGACAGACATGAAGTTACTGTGCAGATTACAGCCATGGAAGAAATCCAGCATTCTGCTAGTTGTGAACTGTGCTTTTCTGTCAATGTGGCTTCATTAACCTCTGGAGCAAGTGAGAAAGCAACATGCAGGCAAGCTCAGGTCTAAAATGTTAGAACTAAAGCTGCCTCCTCTACTTACATTTGAAAGCATCTCATTCTCCTAATATTCTCCCTTGATATGGAGAGCTGCTGCTACAACTCTACTTTAAGAATGATTTTGTAAAAAGCTACTGAGGGAAAATTGAAAATATAGGTAATTCTGAAATTTCCTGTAAAAGGTTGTCCTCATTTACTACACAGATAGCATTACCCTTGTTATGGTAGTGATGTAAAAATATCTTTACTGTCCTGTGGGGCAGTATCAGAGTTGGACAGTGCTTATTAATCACAATCCTTAGATCCTGTTGTGTTTCTACTTGGTCTAACTTATAATTTAATATCTTAAAATCCTCCTCTGAGTTTGTACGCAAAATCGCTCATTTTTCAAACCTAAAATGTCCTACTAACAAATTGAGTTGATTACCTCATGTCCTAGCACCTTCAAAAAACATCTACACTCTGCTCATGCCATTAAGAGCATTTGACAGGGTAGAGAACTATCATTATAGGCCTTTCTTGCTTTCTCAGTTTAAATAGACCTCCTTTTGATTGCCTTTCTCTATAGGTCATGCTTTCTCAACCTTTCATTACCCATGCTGCTTTCCTTTGGACTTTCTCCCTTTTGTCTAAATGTCTGTTAATGTAGGATGTATAAAATTATACCTTACCAAAAAGGGCTCATGAGGGTTATGAAATAATTAAATCACAGGTCTTGCAACATCAGCAACTAGGATAAAAAGGTCCAGTAAAGGTTATTAAGTACAGAGAGACCATGTTCCCTGAGCTTCAAATTGGTGGTGGCCACGAGACTATTTTGGAAAGTGGCCTACCTTTCTGACAGCAGTGTGCTATTGAATCCCATTCATTTTCTGGCCAACAAAAATCCCCAGAGCCTTGTCTGCAGCCTGGCCACACAGCTAGCTCCTCCTCTCTGCACTTCACTGAGCCTGCTTTTCAGTTCCTCTCTAGGATACCTTGCATATATCTGTTCTGAATTTAATCTAATTATAGGCCAGCTCCCTCCTATGTGAACATAATCTACCAAGGAGAAATAAGCTGCTTCTTTCCATAGGGCAATTGTTCCCCTGTCGCACATTTGACAGCTTTTTTAAACCCTTGGTTGTGCACATAGAGAAGAGTTGACAAAAACAGAGCTTTTCCAACAGGGTCAGTAAATATGTTATGTAATTAAGATGTGTCAAACAAAGATCTACAGGTCTGGCCATCTGTTTTGACTTGTCTGGCTAGGACAAGTGCCCCACAACAAGCCTATGTTTAATGCTTAGATGTCGTGTCCGGTTTGTCAATGCTCATGTCCGTCTGTTTGGAGGGCATGATGCCCATTACCCATTGCTGAGGCTCTTGGCACTGCTTTGAGCATGGAGAGCCTTGTGCAGGCAGTCCACACAGGCTGGCTGGGTTCCATCTGTTCTTCTGGATCTCCCACTGATGCGTTTTCTGGCAGTGTCATCACAGCTGCCACATGTCTAGTGTTTGCCTTACCCCAGCTGAAAGGCCCATGCCAAGGAAAACCAATAAGGAGCAGGGAGAAACTTAAAAAGCAAGATGGGAGTTTGTGGTAACTGGCTTTCTTGGGCTGGGCTAAAGGGAGCTCAGCTGTGTGAGTTAAATCCAGAAGCCCCCTTTCCAAAAGTACTGGTGTTGTACCAGGCATAGCGGAGGGGCTGGGTGTCAGGAGAGAAAAGAGCAGAGCCTTCAGACCTGTCACTTTAGGGGGAACCTTGTCACTGTAGCAGAGACCCCCATAGTCTCACTGACTACAGACCTAGAAAGCACATCCCCACGGGCTTTTCTGCAGATCCAACCTCTGCTCTAACCAAGTTCTCTTTGGGATTGATTTTGTGTTCCTAGATACCACCTGAGTTAGTGTTGATGAGCTGATGTGCTTGAAAACGTAAGAATGTCCATAGCGAGTCAGAAAACAGGGATACCAAACTTGGTATCTTTTTCTCTATCCCCATGCCCAGGTGTGAGTATGAACGGTGAACTTACAATGCTGCCAGCCAGAAAAATCTTTCCTTCTAGTCATGGCAGTGCAGGCACTCCCTGAGCCAGAAATACCCTCTTCATATTTCATAGCTTTCAAAGGATTTTTACACATGAGATTGTACAGTTACTTTTGAACCCAAGCTGGTCTGAATAACCAGTTTTCCATGAAAAGCATTACTGCTGCTGAAGGACACCATGCCTGAAGAATGACTGCCGTCCACCTATATCTAACACATCAGAAAGATTACCTATTTATTCACTTTGTATCTCAGCAACCTTGATGTCTAAATGTGCTATTGGTTTCCCAGGGCGCTGTAAGCTTAGAAATGAAGTGTACACCATGAACTCAGAAAGTCTCCAGTACCCCAGAGGTTATTGCTCTTGCTTGTCCACCTTGCATATCCTAGGCTACACAATGATTCTGCTTCAGAAGGAAGAAGAGCAAAGCTTTTCCCTTCACTCTGCCCTCAATGTCTGTTAAACCAGACCCTGTTAGAAAAAATGTGAGTTCAAATCCAGGCAGGCTGAGGACGTATAAAGACTTAAGTTTCACAATTCTTGGGCAGGTCCCTAATAGATTTGTTGAAAATATTGGTACTTTTCTCACTGCTTTCTTCATAAAGAGCTGAAAAAGGTCAACCTTGCAGTCAGCATTATTTCCCCACCATTATTTGCAATACAGTTAAATGGAGGAATGTCTTCCTGGGCAACAATTAAAATAATAACTGCAGTGACTGATTATTTGTATACCAATACTAGTTTACAGCTCAGCTGAGAACCCAGTAAGACAAGAACTTGGAAACACAGAATAAGGAGGCAAAGAACAATTTTAAATGTTAAGTAATCACTCCTGGTTTTGTTCCAGAAGTGCTTCAAGTTTCCATTCACAGCTACACAAAGCCTTATCCTAGAGGTTGCTTATGCCTGTGTTAAGAGCCATTCCTTGCACTTGCACCCTACCTATATAAGAATTGATGCATTTGCAGAAGGTCATAATGGTTGCACCAAACTCAGAAATTCACCTCAGGTTTGGCTCAATTTTTAATATTGACATTACTGTCTCTGCTTGCACAAGAGGAAGCTTCATGCAGTAGAAAAATTAATTTAAGTATGGGGGTTGTCATTGCTGATTTAAAAAAAAAAAAAAAAGAAAAAAAAGAGAAGAGATAGAAAGATAACAGCCTGTTTAGATATGAGATGTTATTAGACATTCTGTGCACTGTCCACAGCCTATCTAGGCCAGAGAGGATATAATACATGCATAAAAAGGAGTGGATTTTGACAATGCAGTTATGATATTTCTCCAAGTAACATACAGTGACTCAGCTGAAGGTCTCTCTGACTTGAGCATCAGGCAAAGGTTTAACAAAAAAATTAGATTTGGCTTCAAAATTGGAGGAACACCTGAAAGCATAATTGATAAAGTTGGTAAGATTTGAAGAAGAGGTGCTATGGCCACAAGAACGACAAAGAAAGCCGAATTTATTGAGGAGCTGTCAATCACCCTTGACTGTTTTTTAATGGCCTCCTTTGATTGACTGCTGATCTCAGAAGCTTAGTTTATGCTTGCAGAGAAGCTTTTGCATCCATCAGAGGTGGCCATTTCTAATTTATGGTTGAAGTTAATAATCTCAGAGGGTGCTGCTGAAAGACTTTAAGCAATCTAAGCAATCTTCAATAATTTGAGAATTAGGGTAAAGGAGAAGGTAAAACTGAGATGAAAAACAGTTCCAGTGTAGAGATTTCAAATGCCAGAATCCTCTGTAAGGAACAAAGGCTCTTTTTCAATAGGACTGTACAGTTCAATGCTGCTGGCCTAACATTCTGTCTTGGCAAACTCCTAACACCCACTCTGGACAGTCATATCACAGCTTAATTACCTAGACATTTATTTTGTATTTAGTTTCCTCCTTCTCTGCTTTACTTATTTTCTTCAAATCTTCTTGATTTAAGAGAAACTGTTCATTGATCCAAGACTGACAAAGAATTTTTTTTTTAAGAACCAAACCCTGAAAGCAGCTAATGTGAGTAGCTGGAGAAACAGTCTGAACCAAAGAGTAGTATTTGGACTTTGTACATTTGTTTTTTAAACTAGGGTTAATGTTTTCTATAAAAGTTTCCAATTAGGAGTCCACAATACAAGGAGAGATAATAATAATAATAATAAAAAAAGGCAATTACACATTTTGTATTTCTTGGAATAGAAGCAGTTTCAGCTATTGTACAGATTAATTCTCTCCTGAGGTATGCCAGAGATTCAGTAAAGGACAGCTGAGAAAGCCTAGCACAGTACAGTTTCTGTCTTCAATTTTTTGTCCTATTCTTTCCAAATTGCTGTTAACTACTAAGGGATAGATCCTTACTGCGGAAAAGTGAGGGCTCAACCAGATGTGAACACTGGGTTCCTTAGTACTCCAAAATTAAGTTCTCTTCCTTGAAAACTGTCCATTTCAAAGAAGGAGATGTCTTTCTTCTATTTAGCTATCATTTATAAGCATCTCCCATTTCATTTCTATGAATAATTCATCATCTCCAGATGGAGTCCAAGCCAACCATTGCAAGTATCACCCTACTGAAAGCCAGACCCTGATGCAATAGTTCCAAGTGTGTATTCTCCAACTGGAGCAGCATCAAATGCCTTCTTAGAGTAGGAAAAATGTGAAATACTTCTTTGGAAATGCTCCATAACAGGGATTTCAGATTTATTCCTCCCTCTCATAAATTTATTTGGTGAATGTATTCATGGAAAGTTGGAGATAAAATGGAGAAGCGGAAGAAGCGCCTTGTGCTCAAGACTCTGGATGCCATAGGTTTAGGTAGAGTTCCCACAGACTTTCCATTGATAAAAACTTCAATGGAAAACCTTTTTTAAAGGAAAATCAAAGAAAAAAGAGGAAAAAAAAAAACACCCCCAAAAACACAATACAAGCCAAAATAAAACGTGCTGATATTTCTCTCTTGGTAGGACTTTGAAACATGATTTGGTAAGAACAATTCAAAATAAAACTTGTATTATTCAAACAAGTTGATGACCAGTAGGAAGTGTATTGAGAAGGGCAGGGATTAGGGTTAAGGAAGTGTGTAGGAATACTTATCACAGAATCCTTTAGTGATCTAAAATCTTGTTTAGAGACTGTTCAAGTATCTGTGATCAGTTTGTGAAGCTTCTCTAGCACTCATAACCTTAGTAGCTTAACAGTAAAAATTTGTGGCAGCCTTTGGTTGCTGGAATGTCCCACATCTAGTGGAACAACCAGGCTTGAAATGTTTCCAGATTTACTAGATCCACTTCTGCTCCACAAAATCCTTCCCACAACCTAATTTCATTGTTCATTTTCAGAAGGGGAGAACTCTGGAAGGATAAGAATGAAAAAAGTTGTTGTGTGGTGGAAGGACGGAATTTTTGAAGGTGGCATATTTAATTCACTGTCTTTATTCTGTGCCAGAGTGAGTAAAATAATAATATCCTTTTTTTTCCAAACTGGATTCTGCTATGGACTTATGGACATTCACTGACACAATGAGCAAAATGTCACTGTAGTGCTAATCACCTGATCACTCAGCCTATGCTGCTCCACTGAAAGCACAAAGAAGCATTGTCAAAATCACACTCTGATAACAGTTTCCTGATCTAGCCCCTTTCACATCCTTTTCCCTTAAAACCCATTGCTGATTGTGTTGCACAGGTCTCATCCCTGCTTGCCTTCCCAACACTTTGCACTAAGGGCAATCAGCCTGCAAGAGTCATGACCCAGCTGTAAAATCAGGATCCTGGGACCTCGTTTCTGTGTGTTTTTTTACTCATCATAAAGTGTCAGAAAAATGTTTAATTTCTTGAGAGATGCATTTCCCCAGCAAACAGGATCTTCTACCCTCTTCTTCATTTTCTGTCCATTCCAAATTCTGAAAGAGGAGTTGACATAATATGGATTTACACAGAAATCTCAGAGGAAAATCACGTCACCATTCATTCTGTTCACTGTCCTTGCTCTGGGCTGTGAGATGGAGCAAGGATGGAGCTGTCATGTTGCAGCATAGCCCCTCCTTTCCCTTTTGAAACCTGTCAGCAGCACAGTTGCAGCTGGCCATGGACTGAGCCCTGACATATGACAGGTACTTTGGAAGTTCCTGAGACATAACAGAGGCAGCAAAAAAGTTGGTGAAAGAATAGGAAGATAAGAAGAATGGGTGAAATATAGAGCCATGGGAAAGCTCAGGAACAGGACTATGAGGATAAGTAGTTAAGATAGTCTGGAACAAGTGAGCAGATGGATCTAAAAGACAGGGATTTGGATACCAGACCTTACTTGCTCTGGCCTTTGGCATGCCACACAGTTAGATGGAACTGGAGTTGTCCAGTATATCAGCTCTTCTGCACAGGACTGGTTGGGATTGTCTCACCCAAACTAGTCACTAGTGTTGCATTGCAGACCTCCACTTACATAGGCCTAAGTGAACGAGTTGGAGTAAGACCAGCCCAGCCCTGGGTGGAAACAGCATGAGTGCAGAGATGTAGGGATGGTACAGAAAAACAGGGAGGAGGGAGTTCAAAAGTGGTGCTGTAGGACTGTCATGAAACAGTTAATGTTTGTGACTTCTGTTTTATCATCAGTGTCATTCCTCCTGAATGGGCTAGTAATAAGATAAATTAAAATAAATACATGGTTTTAGAGTAGAGTCATTACCAAAATCAAACTTTTTTCGCTTAAAATACTGTGTAACAACTGTGGAAGTTTCTCCCACCCTTGCTTACATCTAACATAAATGTATTGGCAGTTCTCTTTTCATTGTTGAAGCTATATTCAATTTTACCAGCAACAATGTATTGTTATTGGAGGGAATTGAATTTTCTTTTCCATTCAGAAATGATTACATGCACCGTGTAGAACTGAATAATAAGCACCCGTTCATAAGTGTTTTGCTTGTGGTTACACAGCATCATGTGCCTTCATCACGGCTGTACACAGAGGATATCATTACAGGGACTCAATATGATTGAGCCAAATGGTCACTTCTGCTCGGTTATGTCAGATACTATACCAACATTATAACCTTGGAATAGAATTTCTTATGCAGATCCCAAATATGGGCTCCTAAGGAAAAAACCCCTCACTCAGTTAGCAAACTCAATTAAAATTATGCTATGAAAAAGAGGCTGGTTTCATTTTCCTGTTTTACAGTTCTGTAAATAGATTATGGTCCCACTGTTAAATGACAGTCTGCAATATAGGTGGTTAGAGGTAGGGAGCAGAGGTGAACTGAACTTGGTCAAAACACAGTGAGACCAAGTGCATCTGTTTCCAAAATATTTTTGAGCTTTTTCTTGGAGAAAGGCCCAGTTTCTGGAAAGAAAAGGTGTTTCTCGGGGCCAGGGTGAAGTGTCCAAGATTTCAGCATAACATTTCTTCCCATCCCAGTCTGTAAAAATGTACACACAAACAGATGAGTTGTAATAGAGATGCGAAAAGGGAGAGAAAAAGAGCAAGACTTGAGTACTGAGACCCCAGAATTTCTTACCACACACATACCATTGTGGCATTACTTTGCTTTTTGCTTCCTTCTGCTGTTAAACTTCAGAGATATTTAAGTCAGAGAAGTCTGGAAAGGAAATGAGGCTGCTGACTTTATTACTCTTGATTAGCAGCAAATTATTCTCCTAACATTTACTTTCCCTTCATTTATTTAAGAGTGATTACGCACAAATAGCAGTTAAAAACATCAGGGTTTTAATAATAGCTTTATTTGACACTGTATTGCTTCTGTAGGATCTCTGGAGTCTCAAACACACCCTCCTTACACAAAATGAAAATTGCAGTGGTATGTCTTTCTCTCTTTAAAGTACACTCTCCGAAACAGTATAAAGAAAGTTGTAGTTTCTTATTTACTATATTTCTAAGTATTTACTATGTTGTTAATGAAGCTTGATGCCATCCGAGCCCAAAGGCTCTGCCTGTAGTCCTATATGGACAACTCTTCAGACCCACTTTAGTTTTCTGTTCCCTCGAAAGGTTTTCAGGTGGACAAGTTTTCTTAGCTAACTTGTTAATCCATTCTGTCCTGTGCTTTACTCCCCACTATCACACTTGAAGAGCAAAAGCTCTGACTGGTAGGACTGTCCTGCAATTTGGGCAGAGTATTGATGACATTGAACTGTAGGAGCTCTTGCTTAGCCATGGGTTTAGTCTTTCAAACTACAGCTCCTATGAAGCAACACCAGAGGTAGCATGGTGAAGTATTCACTTGGATATTCATTGCTAAATGTTCTGTGAACATCTTTTTTGTCCCATTACCTCTGATGAAAAATTCCCCACACAGACTTTAACTTTCAGATCCAGGTGGTGGTTTCTGTCCTCCTATAAAATCCATGGCTGTGATAAAAACAGAGTCTGTCTCAAAGGGGGCATGGAGCATCAGTCCTCAAAGAAAATTCTTTGAGCTTGGTGTTGCTGTGTCCTTGCCTTATTTCAATTTCTCTTTAATAAATGCCATTTACACTTATTCCTTCTGCATCAGTGGGCTAATCCAGACTAAATGACCACACTTTTCCGGAGGTACTGCACATCCAGAAAGAGTTCCCAGGATATCTATCAGTACAGATTCACTCTATTTCTTTTCAATAGAATCTAGCACTGGTGGGAGCTCCAACAGCATCGTCTCAGAGTGAACGTGACCTTCTGGTGAAGTAAGTCAAGCAACCTTCCCCCTCTGGGATTAGAGCATCATTATACCTCATTACTGTGAATACATTTTCTACATGGGTTTCTGCATTCATGAATATCTGGGCAACTTCATTGTATATAAATAAATAATTACTTCCTTTAAGTAGAACCACAATGTTTGGGGTTGGAATGAGGAAACTATCTGACTTTCTTCTTTAAAGAGGTGTTTAAAAACACTAAAAAAAAAAAGCCTTTCTCATCAACTCGCAGGCCTCTGAGGAGTTACAAGGAGTAGATTTGTTAAAATCAGAATTGCCTGTTTTGCACATTTGCTTTTGGAATACCACCATGTTTTTAAACAAACTTTATTAGAATTCATATCCAGTTATGGAGCTGTACAGAACTCCTTTAACAAGCATAGTCTGGCTGGAGGCAATAAATCTGTCTTTGTCACTAATGATGTTTGTATTATTTTAACATTGTTGATACTGGGGATTTGTGGGGGAGCTGCAAGCAATCATCTTTCAACCACAGCACACCTGCCCTGCATGCTGATTAAAAAAACACTTTTCTCTCTGAATGCCAGGAACCCAGCCGGGAACACCAGGGAATATGTCCAAAGGATTTCAGTCATATAGTCTGGTAGCTGGAAAACCCCCTTGCAATTCCAGTGACCCTTACCTGCTCAGTGGAGGGGGTGGATGCAACTTCTTTGGCACCATTTTTCAGTAATCTGCATCTTTGTCATGTTGTGGGTGTGGTACCCTGTCAGAAGGTTTTGTGGTGTGATCATTTGGTAGATAGTCATTTTCTCAAGGACTAAAGCAACTCTTATTTTTGCATTGTGAAGGAATCCTGGGTCTGGGCCAGATCCAAGCTGTTCCAGAGCTGAAAAATGTGTTTCCGAGGTGGAGTTCAACTGAATCCATTAAGCATGTTTATGTATATACTTCATACAATATACTATGTATTCTACAGTATATGTTATATACTACATAGTATATAACATATACTATATACTATATATTATATGTTATATACTATATGTTATATACTACATAGTATATAACATATACTATATACTATATATTATCTCTATAAGGCCGTATATATTCAGAGGTGATTTGGTAACAGGTGTGTTGTATCTTCTCTCTGTCTTATGATGCTACTGTGTCTGTGCACCAGATGTGATCCCCCAAACACAGACTAGCTCTGTTCTTTAGCTTTAGGCGTGAAAGGGAGACAATCATGTCTGCATCTTCCCTTGACAGATGTGTCTCTTGTGCAAAAGTTTCTTTTGGTTTGCCTGCTTTGCCATGAAACCATGGCATTAAATACAAGGCAGAGATAAAATGGTGATGTAGAAAGAGGCTGTCACTCCTTGCCCTGGTTTCTGGGAGAAGAAAGTCGAGCAGGGTTCTCTGGATGAGAAAAAAGGGTGATTTAAGAGTCAGTTCTAGAAGATGGAGGAGGAGGGAGCAGGGAGACTTTCTGCATCTGTTTCTGCTCCAAGATACTCTTTCTGAACCTGAGAAAGAAACTCCCTTGTCACACTGGAGAACATATCCCTTTAAACAGACCTGGCCATACAGCCACGCACAAGGCATTGCCAAATGGAAAACTCAGTGTTGGGACTACCCAAGCGCTCCTGTCTGATACCCAAGCCCTAAATGTTACATAATTGAGAATAACCTTCTATTTAAACCTTACAGCATGGCCCCAGCTGAATAATTTCACTGACCTGTGTTAAGACATTACTTTGCGCTGAAAAAGGGACAAAATCTTGGTGTGAAGACCTGACTATTGACTCCTCCCTAGTTGCTTATGATACCTCAGTTCTTGTGGGCCTGGCATTATTGAGCCAGTAGCTGCAAGAAGCACATGCTATTTTTAAAGTAGTATATATAATTTTTTTGCTGTTGTCATGTGAGCTTAAAGATCACCTCCTAACACTGTTTTCATACTTTTTTCGTCTAGGGGAGAAAAATACCCTCTACATTTTAAGCTAGAAACTGAGATCCCTTTATCTTTGAAGCAGGGAGGCAACACTTGTACTGAAACCTCAAAGAGAATGGACTGACTGTAGTAATAAACATGGGTTGTAGACATGCTCTTTCTGCCATAGCTGCTTTAAGTGCTGGGATCTGGTGGTTCTGTGCCTATCTTTCTGGTGATTCCTTAGAAATGTTTGTCTTTTTTTCCTTCCTAAACTTTTCCCTTAACAAAACTGAAATGGAAAGTGTAGACAGACATAGACTTTCTGAAGATGCTTTCCTGAACTGAACCCTAGTCTCCTATTTTTAACATGTGTGCCTGTGTTAAGCTATTCTACAGCAAGAGGATCACGCTTGAGTCCCTCTGATTACTTTTGCTATTACATGCAGTGCTTCAAGTGACTATTAGGTTTAGACCTCACATGTGAGATTTAGCCCAGATTACAGGCAGATAATATCAATGAGCAAAGTGGCAGAGGCAAGGATTTACTGGTGGAAAATTAGATACCTCTTAGCTGGGGACTTTCAGAGTAGTCCCTTTTGATTAAGCAGTAATACCCTGTTGTGGGTACCAGAGTTGCATAAACTCATACAAGATCTTCCTCAGATCTGAAACTGGGGACAAGAGGGCTTTTGACTTCCAGAGGAGTTAGGATGCTGTCGTGCACTTCCCTACTCCCTTTCAATATCCCAGCCCTCTCTCCTGTGGCTTGAACAGCAGCCAAAGACCATTTGTGCACCATATTAGACTGCAAACTAAGTGTCAACTGATGGCATAGCTAAGGGCTATTTACATAAAGAAATATTTTTCTCAGTCTTTAAGATCCATTGGTTTCTTTAACCTAGATTGTGAGACCTACCACAAAATGAAAAGTCTTTCCTATGCTCCAGCCCTAAAGAGATAAGCACTGTGAACTGAGTGAGCAAGGATCTGTTCATGATTCTCCACAGAAAGTGGGAAAGGATCAGCAGAATTCATTTTTATTCCAGTTACAAAAGCTGCTTTTTTTGATGAGTAGATAAGACATTTTGTCAGGAAATGGTTCTCAGCAGACACAAGTCTGCCAGATTCAGAGAGTGGGTTGGTTGCCTGCTTTGCACTTGATGCCCTAAAGAAATGAGAGGGCTGTATCCCACCTGCTGTTGTTAAGAGTTTGGAGCTCAAGAACCATGACAAATGGTGCATGAGGCAAAAATAATGTAATGAAAGAGAGGGCGGAAAAATGATCCAGAGTAATTAAGAAAACAAAAAGGTTAATATTCTTTGGCAGTTGTTATTAAATATTCTTTTTTTTAATTTTTTTTTTTTTGTGTGTTTAAATTTAACAGTAATGCCCAGAAATAGATCAAGCATTTGAGAGAACAGTCCACAGTTTGGAAAAAAATGAGAAAGAAGAAACCAAAAATCTTGGCACTAACAGAATACTAATTTGGGTCCGTAGCGATTGATTAAATTGATCTTAATTAATTTTTTTCCTGCTGGATTCATGAAACAACCTGTAATTCTGCAATCTATGCTGTAAAAATGTAACATACTCCCTTTGCATTTGTAAATGTTCCTAACTGTTATTTTTAATCAAAGGTCCACCTGAGCTTAATTGTTCCATAGGTATGGTGTGGTTAAAATACACAGATTTCAGAGGTTACTTGCAGACAAGATGATAATGTGATTAACTTTGCCATCTGTGAGCTCTTCTTCATTACCATCACCTCTCCACAGATCAAATATTCAGAGATGCTTTTAATCCTGAGTCAAGTCTGTGAACTCAGCATCAGAGTCCCAAGCCAGTTTGGTCAGATCAGCAAAGGGAACGAGAAACAATTTGTGACTGACAGGGACACAAACTGACAGCCCATGCCATGGCTGTGTGTCCCCTTTCTGGCTACCTGAAGGTCAGCATCCACCACTGTGCAGGGAATATGTCTTTGCCCAAAGACTCGCTTGCATGAAGTAAAGACAGATTAATTGAAATGTCATCAATAGAACAGGGTTTCCTTTTTGTTGCTGTTGGTTCGTTGGGTTTGGGGTTTTGTTTTATTTTGGGTCAGGGTTGTTTTTTTGGGTTTTTGGGGGAGTTTTTTGTTTGTTTGGGTGTTTTGTTTTGTAAGTAGTAGGGAAGCTTCTGGGAACATCTACTTACGTAGAAAGAAAATCCCTTAAAAAATCTAAAAAAAAAAGGCCTTTCTTTTTGAATTCTTTTAGCAGCACAAATTATATTTTCCCTCCCACATCAGGCCAAAGAGAATTAAAGACTCAGACATGTGATATTTCTCTCTCTCTGTTGTAATTACTAAATTTGACCCAAATAGAGATACAAGGTCCTGTGTGAGTCATCTGAGCCAGTGTACCTCCTAATGAAATCATTCACAATCCAGATGGCAAATCCAGCGTCCAAGAGACCCATAGACTGAAATTCACTTATCTCTAATGGTATTTTGAATAATATTGAATGATTTTTCAGAGTCATACTGTACTGGGCACTCTCCAGATATGTCAAATGAAAAAGTGGTTGTTCACTTTGTAACCTGAAAGAAAGAATCATTACTTTTGTGCAAAGACAGAAGACATCAGCTGTGGATGACTGTTCTACCTTACTTACACACTTTGCAAGCTTTGATGTGAAATCTGTTAGTAGGGTTTCACATGAGTCTTCAAGGCACTTGTGATAGGAAAGCTGTTTGAATTTCTTCAACTGGCTTGGTATGAGAACTTAAAGAAAATTTTGCATTCACAATAGTAAATTTCTCTTCTGCTTAGACTTTTTTCCTTCTGTGTTTTTATAATAGTATGCACACCAATATCTCTTAATAGTTTTCACTCATAATAGAATATTTTATTTGAAATGAAAATAAAAATTATCCAAGTAGTTATTTTTCTCTTAACAGACACAAATGTAAAATCTATTTGCACATTTTCAGTTAATCGTCTCTACCAAAAAAAAAAATTGAAATTGAAATCCTTAATCATTTTACCATTTTTTAATGAGGGAGCAAGTACTAAGCTGATAGCTTTCTAGTAGAACCAGTAGGGAGGCTGCAACAACTACCTAATCCAAAGGCTAACCATCAAAGAGCAGGAAAAGGTATTCCTGACAATTAAGCTTGCCTCTCCAAACAAAGATTGCTGAAAAGGCCCAGAGCTTATAGTTCTCAAGTAGTGCCTGCCAGGAATCACATTCCTGGCCTGTACCTACCCCACTGGCTGGAATTGTCTTCTGCTGGCACATCCAGCCCTGAGCCAAGCCAGGCTTCTTGGGACACCACACAGAGGGTATGATGAAGATCCCCAGGACATGTTTCTAATCTCAGATCAGCTGTGCTAGCAAGAGCTTAGAGAGCCTTCCACTAAAGCCTCTCCAAAGCCTGCTGTCTAGGAGATATAACAGTGGTGCTGCAGGTGGTCTTACTGGACACAGGTGGCTCTGACATCAGGATTGTGAATGATTAAAGGAGACATAATCAGGATTGCTTTTAACATAAAGCTTCTGTAGAGGAATGATTGATCTACCAAAGAAGAGTCTGGCAGCTGTGCAGCTCCTGTGAAAGGTTTGCCTGCACTGGGATCTGCCTGGGAGAGCTGCTCCCACAGGCCATCTGAAGTTCAGATTTGACTCTTAGAGAGGCTTTGTGGCTTTCTAAAGGTATCTTTCCTTACTTTTCCCAAACTACTTCTGTGTTTGGCCTCAAAAAATCTCCTGGCACTGGGGAACAGGGGGCCCCTCCTGATTATAAGGACAGTCCATTAAACAGATAGGAAAAGAGAGAAGTCTTGATTCCCAGCTCAATGAGTTTATTTTTATCCCAAGTTTTTGATATACATACAAAAATTCTGCATTAAAATCTTTGATACTCTCTGCTGCATTCTTAGTGGGAAATTTCACAGTGTGTCGGCAAATGAAATTCATCTGGTTTGTGTTTATTTATCCTATCTAAGAGCTGAAAATGCTGCAGTAATGAACAATATATCAAAATGTCAAATTTACATTCAAGCTCTTTGGAATTCTCAGTTTTCAAAACAATAAGGCACTAGCTTTAAAAAAAAGTGATGTCCTACAGACCATCATTGCAGTGCAGCTAAAACTCCTACCTATTAAATGCTTCCTTCTCCAGGACATAAAAGCATTACAGGCTATTAATTACGCTATGATTAGCTGAGACATCTTAACTGTAAATCATTGTTGCTTAAATACAGGCTACAAAGAATTAATTGGCAGCTTGCCAGTTGAGGGAAATGAAATCTAGCACTAGAAATAATTTCAAAGCTAAGGCATCTGTGAAAGAGCCTGAGAGCACTCTAGAAGTATCCACCATGTATTTACACCACGTATTTACATCCACAAGCTGAGTACCCCACAGCTCCAACAGACTCTTGTGACAGATGGCTCTGAGGAAAAAGTCCATCTCACTTTTATTCCTGGTGCTTGCCCCCATAATATCACAGCAAAGCATTGTGAGGTTCATGTTTGAAGGATAGCTACAGCCACCAAGCAGGGTCTTTTTCCTATATGGAAGGTGGATTTGGAACTATACTAAGATGTAAGAAGGCTCAGAAAAGCAGCTTTTCTCCAGTCTAGCTCAAAGCCTATGTCTTCATCCAAACTCTGGATTTGAGTGACTTCAGGGTAATTTAGTCATAAGTAAAGATATAGCCAGTTTGTGGTTGCATCCAGAACATGTCCTCAAGACAGATACTTACACATACACAACTACTATTAGTAAATCAACACTGTGTGACAAACTTTCAACAAACTGCCTTTACAATTTACAATCTGGGTCTCAGCCCTGTGGGTGATATGTCCACAGATACAATCTTTCAGATATGAGAAAAGTAGAGATTGCTGCAAATCCGATATCTAAAATGAAATGCATTTAACAGTCTTTGTAACTTATCAAACAAGGAAATGTATCCACACTGCAGTACAAACACAGCCAGCATCTGAAAATAATCCTATTGAAATAACAGTCTCTGCTCATGCTACTATCTTTCATACCATGTTGAAATTTAATTTAGAAAGATTAAAAATGAAATAAATGCCATTTACTGTTTTTTTTTTCCCCTCACATCTCTTCCATGTGTTTAGGAAAGACATTGCTTTTCTCTTTAAAGGTCATCAAAGATGTCTGGGGTCCATTTTCTATGAAATCCGGTTTTCTATACACTCTGGCTAGATATTGTTGTCCTTAATATGCTCATAGTATTTATTGCGGACAACCCCCTTCTGACATATTGAGAAATCAGGATGGACTGTGCCTCTGGGATCTAATCCAGATTTGCTTCCCACAAAATGGCTTGCTTTCAGCCAGTGAATTAAGACCGTGGAGCTTTACTCCAAACTGTAACAGCTGTCCAGGAGCAAGGTGGGCATGATCCAGCCATGTTTATGAAAGTGTCTTTCTGTGTATCTACCCCAAAGCATTGAATTGTTGACCCCAGCTGGAAGTCATGGCCAAACTGAGATCAGCAGAAGATAGTGCTTCATCTCACTTCCTTGACAGCACAAACACAATAGAACCTGGCAGAAGTTTTAAAGGAAATGACCTTCATAAGTACCTTGCAGGAACCATGTAGTTATGACATCAAGGATCCTAGGAAGCCTCAATACACATGGAATTTCTTTAGTATCACCCCACTGTCTCTTCTACATAAAAGGTGAGAGACATAAAGGGTGAGATTCATAAAGCAGACATCTCTAAGTCACCCTCAACACTGTTGACAGTCAGTGGAGAGTAACAGACCCTTCTAAGATGTGATTCATCCCAGCTATATGAGTTGTGCCCTATTTTTCCTTCAGTAATTAGCATGGAAGCCTAAAGTGACTGCTTCAGTTGTAGTCATCAAGAATTGTATGGAATAAATTCCAAACACAATGAATAAGCTCTTCAAGAGTAATAATCTTATTTATACTACAAAGTATTCTGTGCTTCCTCAGGGTGCAGGGAGATTGTAGCTAATGTAAGCATACTGCCAAAATGGATCTTATCCTTGGCTGTGCAGTCTCTCCCACTCTCTTATGCTGGGGAGAAATCTTGATATGACTATGTGGTAAATTGCATAAACTGCTATGTCTGAAAACAAATTAATTTCAAGGCTTCATATGCTGCTAAATCTACCATATCCTTAGTCACCTTGTTCAGTGATTCTTTTTACTGTGGCAAGATGGGTCATGCTTTATGTGTTGAAATCCACGTCACTAATTTCAAATTGACCTTTGCTTGCTAGATTATGTAGTATGCATTGTCAGCAGTTTCTCTCTCCTTGTTTTCAAAAATCAGAGATAAAAATGTTGTGGTGAGGTACTGTCTAAAGAAACCAAAAGAATAGTTAGTGCCACTCCATCTGATGCTTTGTAGTGGGTCTGCTCTGATTTCTGATTAAACCAAAATTTTCCTTAGGTTTGGAGATGTAAAAGGATCAGTCCATAAAACACTGTATTTTATATCATGTGACAAGCAGCTGTCACTCCACAAATTCATTTCCAGCTAGTGCTGGAGATAGACAGGTTCTGTGTGGGGATTTTTCCAAAGCAAATCATCATAGCCTCAGTCCCTACTTACCGTGTATTGTGAATGGGGGTTGTGAAGTCTATTCAGAAACAAATTGTCCACAAATACACAGATTAAGAAGGCTAAAGATATGTACCTTGCTTTAAAAAATTTTGCCACCTTTTTCAGACAGAGTTTTATAGCAGTATGAATTGATTAATGATCCCTGTCTCTGCCACGTGAAGACTAAAGGAGTGTCATACACGGTGGGGTTGCAGGGGCTGCAGAAAATTTGGACTCATGACAAGGGATGTGTCTTGTCCAAAGCACAAACCCAGTATCTCCTGCTCTTCTGGCACTGCAGAGGCTGGGCACTTGATACTGACATCCAGGTTAAGCTATGAGTTATTGCAGATTGGTGGAGGTTTGTGTTACCCATGAGACTTTCTCTTGACTGCAAAAGTTGAAAGTTTCACTTGATTGGGAACTAAGTCAAAGTGGCAGGGGACTACAGGGCTATGGGTTCTTCTTCCACAGCCTTGGGAATGGATCCTGAGCCCTCCAGTGAGTCTGTGAGATACCTCTGGGCTGGCTACTACCCTCTGGTCAGTTTGGGCAACTCAGTCACCCTTACGGCAAAATTACCCACACTTGCTATTAATGTCAGGATGCTTAGAGAGAATCTGCAACCTGCCTTGACAGTGTTCCTCCAGGAGATGAGGTGCAGGGAGGAGTGGGTGTGTGTGTAGCAGATTGATCAGTTATTATCCAAGTACAAGAAGGAAAGTTTATTTTGGAGCCTTGACTTGGAGCCAGTTGCTTATGAGAAATATGCACAACACAGCATAGGTCAGAGACCTGGGCATCAGGCATCCATGGGAGCTGACAGCAAATCCCTGAAAGACCTTTCTTAAATTTGTCTGTTCTCTTTTTCAGCCACTTTCCTCCCCTGATAAAAATTACATTTATATTCCTTAGCACACTGTCTTGAGGGTTACTCACTACCTATTTTGGGAAGTGCTTGGAGACCCACCAACACAAAGAGCTAAGAAGGGAAAAAGCACAGTTCAAAACTGAAATGGTTAAAAATGATCTTCAAATGTCAGGCTGCCTCAGGGAAACAAGAGCTCACCTCAGCTCCATTTAGAGTGATGGCGGGTAGAGGGAATTTTATTCTTTCAAATGTATGTGCATTTATAATGCATAAAAATGTAGTTAAATGCAGGCCTGTGTGTGACTGAAGAGCGAATATTAAACACAAACGGGTTGCTTCACATCTGGAAGGAAAGCAAATCAGCATTGCTTCTCCACAGGGTGAAACTGAAATGTGAGCCTTGCAATGTTATTACTAGGCCAGAGAGAGATGAAATAGGGAGTTGAGAATCAGTATGAGGTAAAATATGCCATTAAACTATCAGAAAAAATCGGGACAGAAGATGAGAAATGCGGGTGCAGGAGGAGAAAGAACAAATTTTGTCTCTTGGACAGATTGAGGGGGTTTTGTGTGGTGGCCTAATGTATGTTTTTTAGAGCTGCAATGTCTCAATGAGTAAAACTAATTTGGGAGGAGCTTTCTACAATCTTCATTAATTTTTATCTCTTTCTTCCTATGTTTTCTCTGACAGTTTTTCGCATGCTTGTCACTTAAAATAAGGAATTTAAATGAAAAGTCACTTCCATGAGCTGGTATGGTAGAACCCTAATCCAACACAAGATATCAAGTTGGGAAAATGTAGCTTCCTTACAGGAAGAACATAAGGGCTTCACAACCAGGTAGGAAGTCCCTGTGTACAGATGCCATTTTTATAACCACAGCTCGCATAATCCTTTTCCAGCTTTTTCCTTTCCCCGAAAAACCTTTCTGGGAGCACTCTCTTATTCAGCAGACAGCATGAATGTGTTCACTGAATAGGTCACAATGCAGTGGTAGAGACAGGAGTCAGTTCTCATTAGCTGATGACTATTTCTGCTTCCAATGAAAGGAATAGTGTAATTGGTTGAATCTATCTAATCTATCTATAATAACAATTATTATTACTGTTTTTCTCCTTCAGTTTGTGAAGCTTTCCCCTATATAATACAGTTTCCAAGCATTGACTTCTCCACTATCATAACCATTTATTTAAGAATTTTTACTTTTTAATACAATCATAACCACGTATATGCATGCCTAGAAATATGAAGACAGATAGTTTACTTAGAAAAGCAAGACTAACATCTACCTTTTAGGATCAGAAGACAGAAGCATCAAAATAAATGCCAAACATGCCCTTGAAGCTTTCTGTATGTATGTTTAACTCTCCATTTGCTGATCCCCTTTCATTGTCATGAGGTGCTAATCTCCAATTCCTCATTTCTGTCTGGTTTCAGATAGTAACAGCAAAGAACCAAAACAAATTTTCTCTCATCCAGCCCACCAACCGAAGTGAAAAGTGGAAGATTGAAATAAGCATCCTCACCACAGGTTACTGTCAGCAGTCACAGTAGCTCCACAAATACCAGGTAAATATGGGATTGCTGTGCTTTGCCTGCAGGAGGTGGTTTACTCTTCTGAAAGTAGGGTAGGATTAGAAAGGACCTCAGTCTGTGATGACAAGAAATAGGAATATAAATCTTTAAATCTAGAGGCTGCCATTAACTTCCATATACTCTTCGGAGAAGGAAGCTTTTGTGTGAATAATCTGCTGAATAGGATTGGACTAATTAAAATTAATTATTTGAAAGACAAAATGGGAACAGTTTATTGAGGAATTCACTCAGAGCATGTACTGCTGCCAGTTTTGTTTTAGGTTACCCAACATTGTTGCAGTTTACATGAAAGTTTTTTAGGATTCTAGAGTGGCACCAGCCCATTATGTTTTTCCTGAAGAAAGACTGCAAAGAGTAGTTTGGGGAGAAGTCAAGTAGGATTAGGGCTGCTGTAGAGTTGTGTTGGTAAGTTGATTCATTTTTTGGTTGTTTGTTGTGGGGTTTTTGTGTTTTGTTTTGTTTTGTTTTTTTTTTTTTTGGTTGGTTGTTTTTTTTGTTTAGGGGGAGAGGAGAACCAAATGACTTCTGGCACAGATTGTGGGGGTTTGGGTTGTTTTTTTGGTTTTGTTCTCCCATTTTTTTTTTGCAAAGTTTTAAATATGGTGTTGCT
>JAWWEE010000159.1:24028242-24046487 GCA_035221455.1 Xenops minutus | reverse complement strand
CCTCGCCTCTCCTCTCCTCTCCTCTCCTCTCCTCTCCTCTCCTCTCCTCTCCTCTCCTCTTTTAGGGCTCAGCTGGGATAAGCAGAGGACTCTCCAAACTGAACCTTTTTTGATCTCTTTTTTTCTGCCCATTTTCTATCAAAATGTGTATCCTACTCGGCTTTGGAGAGCTGCAGGCAAGGGAGGACACTGGTTTCTGTGCATGAGCAGAAAGAACTATCCCATGGGAGATGCCCTCTCCCTGTTGCAGAGCCAGGGCTCCCAGGGAGTTGAGGGAAGGGCAAAAGCACAGGAATAGCAGGGTCCAGGAACCAGACCCTGGAACAAGGCACTTGACTAACTGCACCACAAGCATTGCTGAGCTTTATCCCCAGCTGGAAACAAGGCACTTGCTGTGAAATGTGCTCTTGGACTTTGAAAAAGCCAAGCAGCTATGCAGGTGGCACCAGCAGGGTGTAACCAGCTGGCCTCTGGTCTGAAGGTGTCAGAAGCAAATCTCTGGGAAACTGGCATGTTTAAGGGTAAATAGAAGTACTGAAAAGCCAGAAACTTCTGTGCTCACTTTAAAGACAAGATGAATTTGCAAAAGAATATGACTCTAGGAAATGATTTATATTACAATCCCCCTCCTGTATCCTTATGTAACACCTTTCAGACAACCATACTCCAGATGTTTTCTCACATTGACAGACTGAGGTTGTTTCTTGTAATAGAAATGCTTAGATACTCCACTCTAGATCACCATGTTTAGGTGTTACACAAACACATGGAAAAGTAGAGACCAAACAGTCTAAATGGAAACACAGATGGGAAAGGGTGGCCTGTAAAGTGATTTTTGCAGCATGACACATCACAGTGATTGACAGATCAGCAAAAGGAGATCAGATTTCTGAATCCCAAACTGGTATCTTGGCTAATGGCGTGGACTCCTACTGTCTGCTTCTCATTCTGCTGTCCTTGCAAATACCCATCCCAAAAGTGGCCCACAACATGTTCAGGTAAGGATGAGAGCCTTGTTTCTTATTATAGAGCCACATCTCTCCTAGTGTCCATGTGAATTGACAGGTTTACGCTTCCAGGGCTGGTCCATCAGAAGTTTGTGACTGATGTGGCTGATGTCATCAGCACCATCTCTGACATGTCACAAATCTGGCCTGTCCTAGGATGCACCACTGCAGAGTCAAGGAGGGGGGCAAGGCACCTTGCAATTACCTACGAAAACCAGGATCCTGCTGACTGCTGTCAGCGTGGAAGTACCCCAGTCTTCATGCCAGGCTGGAAAAACAACAGCTTTTAGGTGGAAATTCAATGCTATCCTCTCAGGAGCTGTGTCTCAACACACACAAACACACATAACACACAGACTTTCCAACTGAATCAGGTCCTTGGGAGATGCAAGCCAGAACTGACAGCCCTGCAGTGGCACTGGTTTCCTCTCTCCCCATTTGCAGGCTCTCTGGAGTCTCTCTGCTGAGTTCTCCCCAAGCAGATCTAATGTCAACTGCAATGGGGGCCCAAATTTCATTTGCTGGATATGACTGGCCCATGTGGCAAAGTTAACACGTTCTTCATTTGGGCAATTCTGTGTTCAGGGCCACACATAAACACTTTACTGCTGGCCATTAAATTTTATTGCTCTCTCTAATATGCTTTGAGATAACTAAACTCATGCCTGAAAGAGGCATTTAAACTGTTTTAACAGTATCTACTTCACATAATCTGCTTTATGGCAGCATCTTATGTTTTTACCCATTTAAAATGTGTTTGTTGTTGTTTTTTAATCAAGGGATTTGCACTATGACCTTTGAGCAACAGCAGCCCCTGCTAGGAAACAGCTGGCAGTGCGGTATGCAGTGGAATCTATGGAAATAAAATTCATTTCATTCCCTTTTAAGGCAGATGACTGGGAGGCTGGTGGCTCTACTGGGATTTCAGTGATTGAATTCTTTTTTATTTTAAAAGGAGAGATGAAACTAAGAAATAATAGACATATTTTTGCTCAGTGGATTTATCCCTGCTCTGAATTACTTGGCTGGCCTGGATAACTGAAGATACATCGGTATTCTTGTGCCAATCCATGGGGAAGGGGGTCAAAAGAGGTGTGGATGTGTGTCATGAGGGACAATACTTTTTCTCTGATGGGCTGCCCTTCTGGTAGACATCATGAGGTTTAGTATAATCCTTCCTTTTAAACAAAACTGAGTTGCTCTGAAAAGTTAATAACAAGATATTCTGATCTTCTCTGTGCAATTGGGCACTGGGGCTCACATCTTCTTGGTGAAAAAAGAGCAAGTCCTCTTCTTTGCTGTAGAAAAGAAGGAGGAAGGGAGTTTGTCTGGGTGCCTTGGGGTATGCAATCTTGGAGACACAAGGATCCTAACTGTTACAGAGTGAAACTCTCTTCAGAGATACTTTCTCTCTGCATTAATCTTTTTTTGTGTGTGTGTGTGTTTTTTTACCTATATGGGGTAGCACCTGGTGCAAACAGCCCAGGTTGATCTAGAAAGGTGTGCTGGGTGTTTTCCAGAGAGCTAACAAAGAAGCAGGTTGGTGTTTCTCCCAGGCAAAGACAAGAATTGAACACGTTCTTCACTGTGGGGAGGATCAGAAAATTGGGAAGGAGGCAGAAGGCTCTCCACAGACACTAGTACCACACCAGGCTTAAGAAAAGCAGCAGTAATCAACTCTGGCTTTGATAGATAATATGTGTTTGGGTCCATGAGGCCCACACACAGAGGACAACCTTGTTCAGGCTCAGGTCTAGGACCAACAACAAGTTTCCACCCTTGGCAATACTGATACACATCTAGACACCTGTGTGAAAGCCACTTGAGAACTAAGCCAAACATTCTGAATCTTCCTGCTTTAGCATGGAGCTAATCTCAGGTTTTGGCTCAGGTACCTAAAATGAGACCTAGACTGTAGTCAGAAAATAGGTGCTTGATATTTCTGCTTATTTGTTTGTAACAGCAAACAGAAATTCTCATCATTTGAGTGGTGTAGGCCACTCAAATGTGTAGGTCAATGCTGAAGCTGTCCCAGAGCCAGGCCGAGCTGGGCAGACCTCTTGTTATGGACAGCTTGATGGGGCACTGCATCAGAGGGAGCACACAGCAACAGCTTCCCCAAAAGCTGTTGCATTTCACAGCAAATACAATCTCATAATTACAATTGTCTTCACACCAGCTGCAGGGTGAGGGCACACAGCCACCTTCCATCGCTCAGCTGGCTCAGCTGCCCACTGAGCCCTGCAGACTAATGTGTGTTGGAGGCATGTGCCAGACAGAGAGTTGAGCAGCAGACCAGAGAGATAATTTGGGCACCTAAAAACTTATCGCTTCACACACCTTCCAGCTAATTAATCTACCCTTATTGATACATCACAGGGCTGTCTTTGAAACAAATTAGGCAATGTTTTTTTCTCCAGCATAATGCAGGGCAATTATGAAGGCATAGCAACAGGCTGCATTGAAAAATTCCTTGTATCTCAAGAGCTTCCAGACTTTCTCCAGCTTATGTTCATGCCTGAAGCTTCCTTGCATGCTGGACACGACAGAAACAAAGCATTTGCTCCCATCTTTCTTCAAAAAGCCCTTTTGCCATGATGAGAAACACTGTGATGTTTTGTCTTACAGGCCAGTTTAGAGCTGCCCGACCCTTCAGTGGCAGCCTTCTGCCTGAACTCTAACCTTGCCTTCCAAGCACAGGGCAGACCTGAGCTACCAGTTATGTGGGGAAACTTTCCTGAGCTGTTCTTGGGGTGCATATTTTCCTGGTGGTTTTTCACCCTTCAGACAATTTCTTTACACCCCATGAACCCTCAGGAAATAAAATAATGGCCGTCTATCCCTCTCCCCCCCTTTATTATTTTGCCAAAGCCACATAAATTAATGAACTCTAACAGAAAACCCCCTAGGTGAAAATCTGCTGCTATGCAAACACACACACACAGAAAAAAGGCTTCCTGCTTGCCAAGATGAGAAACATGTTTGGGATGATAAGGATGACTGCAAGTTGGAGAGTGTGGTGGCTGCACTATGGGGTTTGTAATTGAGAGTGGCCTTTCCATTTTGGGGGTCAGTGTGCTAAATTAAAAATCTACAAGAAAGCATTTAA
The DNA here is from genome assembly GCA_035221455.1 of Xenops minutus. Classification (NCBI taxonomy): domain Eukaryota; kingdom Metazoa; phylum Chordata; class Aves; order Passeriformes; family Furnariidae; genus Xenops; species Xenops minutus. Next base: position 24,042,371 of record JAWWEE010000159.1, on the reverse strand, counting down.
TTTAGGTTAATGGGGTGTTTGAATGTTAAATGGATTAAGGCAAATTATATTTTTTTTCTTTTAAAGAGGATTTAGCCCCACTAATCTCCCAGGTCAGATTCTTAGAAGGTGTAAATTAGTGTTGTACACCAAAACTCAAGGGAGCCTGTACAGTTTTTCACTAAATGAAGGAGTCTGTGCTATTATACGTTTTCATGTACATATCTATGAACCATGTACTTGGCTTAAATTTTTTTCTGTCTTTTTTCCCTCCATTTTGAGGTTTAAAAATGAAATTATATGGTTCCTTGCTTATTCTCTTCATTTCCAGCCCATTAGCTTTATCCTTCTGCTTTTCAGGTTCTGCAAGTGGAATGGAAAGCTTCCTTTATGCATAGGGAATTTGGGGAATGATACCATGATATCTGGGGAAAAGGGGTGCTGGGAGACTATTGTTTGCAATCGCAACTTTCAGGGCTAGGCATTAATATAAAATGAGGACGAAAATGTCGTTCAGCAGATCTGTTTGAGAGTTCACATTTGAAATATTTGGTGGATGGTTAGTTTCCACAGCATGAAAAATATGCAGTGGGAAAATGTTCCCACTGCTTAGAATCAAAATCATATTTTTTTCATCAAGGAAATACTTTGTTCTGTCTCAGAAAGCAAAAAGCACTGCCCTTATGCTCAGAGGAGGCACATTTTAAATTTTAAATTTTGGGGAAGGGAAAGTCTTCACTGCAATAAAACAGAGTAAATGTTTAAAATGATCTTTAAATCACTGCCCCTTCACACCCCATCGCCAGGCAGGCTTGTTAGCTCAACACTGCAGAGTTTCAAAGCCTGCTATTTCATGTCCAAGACATAGCAAAATGGTAACTCTTGTCTTGCTTTGTGCTGAATAATTTTTATTAAAAGAATGTCATGTCTTCAGGATTTTTTTGCTGAAGATATTTCTGTATCACATAAATTACCATCACACAGAGACATTAAGTGATTCTCCTCATGGGTAGCCTCGAAAGAGGGGACAAGGACTGAATGGGTGAAGACGACTGAAAAGGTTTGGAAATTAAAGGTAGTTGGAACACTTAGTTGTAATGAATGTCCTTCCAGGTCAATATTGTGCTAAAAAATTAAGGTTGGTTTAGCCTGTTTTCCTTTAAATTCTTTGTGATTAGTTCCTCAAGGCCAAGTTTACTGGGCATATTGACAATTCTATAGATTTCTGTAGAGAAAAAAGAGCCTTTTTATGAGCCATTTTACTAGGTTCATGTTACTAATGATTATTTGAAACTCTTTCTGTCCCTCTACTTTTGGCCACTACTGCAGCATAAGATTTCTTGCTCACATGTCAGATCAGCTTTGTATTGCAATGTAAAGAGCAGAAAGGCACACTTTTCCAGTTTTCTTTAATTGGTCACTGTGCTTACCAGACAAATGGTTTCCAGCATTGAAGCTGATCTGCCATATCCATTCCTGATCGTGCTGTGGGTGCATAATAAAGAAACCAAGCTAGCACTTCTCTCAGAACCAAAACTAAACAGTGAAAAGAAGTGGCAAAACTTTTTTTTCTTCTGCACTGTTTTTTCATCATTGGCTTACACCACCTGTTCTCTCTAGTCTAAATATACATCTCTTCAATTATTATCCACCCTTCCCCCCTCCACATACCTATAAAACAGTTGAATTTCACCAATACTAAAAACAAGCTGAAAAGCTAATCTTAGGTCTAAGCCTTTGTTAACTAAGTCATAAGGGTTGTCTTTTAATATGAATCTTTTTTGCTGAGCTCCCAATCTGTACTGAAAATGTCTTCTATCCAGAGCTTTCCATGAGATAAATTGTAAACGTGTGTCAGCAATCAGACTGAGAGTCATTCAGTCTTTAATACTAATTATCATCCTGCAGAGAGTAAAACGTTATATACAGCCTGGCTTCTGCCTTCCCTGCTGCAAAGAATGATGTTAATTCATACTAAACACACTGGAACATGTGGCTTACCTTTTCTTCCATTTGTATTCTTTAAAGAAAAAAGAATCTACAATTAAAAAAAAAAAAAAAAAAGTTAGCTTCAAGACCTGGTTTGCTTCTCCTGAAAATGCACAACAGCAGGTACTTTCTTAATAAATTGGCATAAAATGAGAGGCACAGAGCAGATCTGGGTGATGCTATCCAAAAGGTTTGATTTGACTTGGACTGTCTTTCCTAACAGAGTAATGGAACATTGCTAAGCAAGGATTTTATTAGAAAAAAAGGAACATTTTCCAAGATTTTCATTAGTGATAGTCATCTATGTTCATTATATGATTTTATTAAATATATATATCTGAAACAAAAGAGAAAGCTGGAGATTTTAAAAGCAAAATGTTCAAAGTTTTGGAAAGAAGAAGAATCATTTTGCCTGCATTGCTATCAACTAATCAGCCTCATCTCCGCTGTACTAGTTTAATCCAATGAAGGTCTGCTACCTTACAAATATTTAAAGAACTTTCTTCTTGCAGATTTTCCTGTTTTCCAGAAAAAAGTCTTCTGCATGGTAGGCAAACGAAACCGGGCTCAGGAAGTCTCCTGATATGAAATAGTCTGGTAGGGAGAGTATTTGAAGGAAGTTGAAAAATGACTTGTCTCATTTTTATTGTTCCCTAGGCACCTGCTGATGGCTAGTGCTGGAGACAAAACTCTGACAGCTCTTGATCTGAACAGGTATAGATATTCCTATCTTTTCATTGTACTATCAATATGAAAGATCAGGAAAGAGATTAATAGTCCCTTCCAGGGCTTTGGAAAGGATGAAAGCAGTGATGTGTGCCAAACATTTTGCTGCCAATCTGTCAACGGATGTTGCACTCACTCCAGTCCATGATGGAAACTGGGCTTTGGTTAACATTTCAAAGTCTTGCTGCTTGTGGTAGGAAGAGAAATATGACTCAAACGTAGTCTTTTCCTCCCTGAAACCTATTTCTGGTGTGACTGTTGCTGGCGAAAAACTGCAGCCTTTCTTAATGGTATTTGTTTAACCTCAGGACTACTTGAGCAAACAAATATGCACTGACTGAAGGCAGAGCATCTTCAGAGTTAGTTTGAGCATTGCCCCATGCTGTGCATCAAACAAGGGTGGAGGATAAGAGGAACACAGGACATTTCCACATAGAGGGAACTCACCTGGACCATATCTTCATAAATACATGGTAAATCATTTCCATATTCACAACATTCTGTGTCTTCTGAAAACATGCTCACAGTTCTCTGCAGAAATATAGAAGTGACTTTATTTGAGTGATTAGAAGACACCAGCCAGGACCCTCACAGTTTTGTTGACAGTGTCCTGTGCCCTATCTGACCTTTCAGGAAGTCTGACTGGTCCAACCAAGGGGCAATGATGTGCCTTAAGTCTTCTGGGATAGAAGTACCTTGCATCCTATCCTCTCTAAAAACCTTATTAGAAAAAATTTGAGGCCTTCTAAAATTTTTGGATCCAAACATAACTAAGGAAAATTTCCTCTCATCAGTAAATTGATGATCCTTCTGCTTAAAAATTGAAAAAAAAAAATCTCTATTTTGTTCTGTCAGTCATCATTGCTCACAACTCTGCTTTGCTTAGGTTTTGGCCTCTTTGTTCTTCTTTATAATGTTTACTATAGTCTAATTTCCAGAGCAGAGTTTGGAATAACTCATATATCATGAGGAACCTGTGGAGAGTGAACTTGCACCTCTATGCAACAGTGAGTGGACTCAATATAAAACTGTACTTCTTTAATGAAGAACAATAGACAATTCAGTTATAACTCAGAGAATCATCACTGGGAAAATAGGTTTTAGCTTTTAAAATACCTTTTATGTTTTGTTATCTTTTAGGATGAAATCTAAATCACAGAGGTAAAGAGACAGAGAATCTTAGTATCCTTAAAATGAATCTATTGGAAAAAACTTTTTTCCCCTAGTCTCACTTGATCTCTCATGTTATAATGTATTATATTCTCCCCATATTTCCTTGCCTCGAGCCTCCAGACCCACAGAAAAGATTAAGAAATGGCAAGACTGCAACTATTTATGATAATAATCCTTTCCCAGGCACCACTGCATAGTTTCAATCATCAGCCGTTGTCAGGCATCAAGTTCAAAAAGATGTGAGATTTGATTTGTTTGGGTTATAAAGAAGCCCTGAACACCAAAGCACAGCCCCTGTGCAAAGCAGAATGAACTGGTATCGCCCTCTCTGATCTGATTTATAGCCATCACAACTCTTTAAAGTTATTTGATTTGACATCAATTAGGCAGTTTTCACAAGGGGAAAGTCTCTTTTTGCATTTAGTCCTGTATCAATGTCATTTTCCTCCTAAAATGTGACAAGGAGCAGACTGCTTCAACATGCTTTGCAACTGACACGAAGAATAGGACAAGGAGGAGGAGAAAGGCTTTACAAAAAAGGGTAAAAGGGGGGATTAGAGGGCTGAGAAAAATTCCAACCCCATATTCCCATTTGTGGAGGCTATACAGAGAGACAAAGCTGGACAGAGATGAGACCTCCTGCTCAGCACGTGTATTTTGCCAGTACACTTGCAAGTATTGCAGTCACTCTAAGGATGCAGAGCATTTCATACCTTGGAGGACAACAAGTTTGGTAACAAGAAAGAAGTATTTTTAGAACCTGAATCCCAGTTTTGTTTCATCTTTCAATATTCTGCCTAGGACTTTTCACAGTGTCCAAGGATATACAGAGTTACTGTCCCAAACTGCTGGTAAATGTGTTACATGTACAATATGCTGAACCAACACACCAAAGCAAAATGTTCCCAAGAGAGAAGAGACAAAGTGATTGGAATTACTAAATATTAAAGCTGTTCTAAGAAGTAGAGGCTTGCAAAATTAGGAGCTGAGACAACTGCCACTCCATACTAGAAGATGCAAAAAGAACTAAAGGGAGTGGTAAAAAAATGGACAAAAGTGTAAATGAACACTGTGAAAGATGATTTCTTCAGATAAAGGTTATATGGGCTTTCACAGTGGTTTTTTATTCCTCCCAAAAAATGGGAGATAACAGGAAAAGCTGCCTCTGGGACATTTCTCATCATGATTCTTATCTTCATGCCCACACATCTGCAGTATTTCTGGACTGTACATGCAAGTCCCACAGGGTAACAGTACTCCATGATTTAGATGCTCCCTCAGGGTGCTGAATGATCTAGTTATTGATTGCTTCCTTGCCTCTTTGCTGATAGCTTATAATGTAAAATGTTGAAAAAAAAGATAGAGGAATACTCTCATATAGATTGAAATTTACTTAAACCTTTTTTTTTTGCACTCTCAGAAGAAAATAGACAGATTTGCCACTGCATGACAGCTTTTATTAGAAATTTCACACATAGGCTTAAACTAGGACACTACAGTGGGCAAAGAGGACTCCACTGCTGCTTTTTGGGAAAAAAAAAAAAAAAAACAAAAAAAAAACAACAATGATATTAGTCAGAGGAAAAAGGCATTTTCTCAAGCTAGGATGATGTCAACCTTCAAATGAACTGTTACATGTGAAACCTTAAAGCATATCATATTAAACCTACCTAGCTATGGAAGAATTCATGCAGTTCAAAAATGTGCAGATTGCCTAAGTATTTTTTTGCCATTTGGAAATGAACATTTGGATGCTGCCAAGCACAATTCAAGAATCAGATCTCATATATAAATTCATAGTAAAGCAGAGTAACAATTCTCTGTCAGGAGAAGGCAATGGCCTAAGCCTGAACAGCATAAAAGTTTGTGCACAAGGATTCCTCTCTAAATTGTTAATGGCACCTCTGTCCCTAAATGACCCATGGAGTTGTAGGAGATTCATAGGCTTGCAGGGTACATTGTGACTATTTCACACAAAAGGCCTCTTGCAGTGCTAAAAGTACAAGATCCAGCTCCAGTTAGTGCACAGACCAGTTACCAGCAAGGAGTAAATAGATGAGACTGCATTCTTCTAGAGATTCAGATAAGCAGTACAAAACTTGCTGGTATCTTACATTTGCATCCTTACATTTCTAAGGAGAAGCAGTCTCCATTTTGTTAGTCACAAAGGAGCTGCAATACAGAATAAATGCCTATAATGAGGTTCCCATAATTGTGATTCAGTGGAAGGACAGAAATATTTGCTCACTTGTCCAGTGTGTACAAGCAGCTTCCCAGCCACACTGATTAGGGCAGTAAGCAACAAGGCTGCTTGTTGGTGGTAAAAATACAGTCATGGAGAAAGTCTGCTTGAAAATAAACCTAGATCTTTTCTGGGGATTGATCCACCCCAGGTACAGGACAACCTTCTCCTCAGTCAATCAGCATGTGTTACGTTGTGTACAAGAATATTTGTCAGGAGGCCACACGTCATATGATAGACAAGCAAACAATGGCCAGGGTAAGGTCTATTTCCAAAATCACTTCCTTGGCATAACTGTTAGGACCTTGAGATGGCAACTGAAAGCTCCAATGAGGGAGGGAGAAGGTTTGTTTGATTTTCCATTTACCTATAACTCACTCTCACAAGAACTCCTCAGACTCATCCTGCACTCCTTGATGTGTTACAGTAGGGAATGAAAGGCGTTGCAGAAATGTTCTCCTGTGCTCTGTCCCTGAGATCTTTCTGATCTCTGAAATCTGATTTTGTCAGAGCTACCACTTCTGTGCTGTGAACCTGGGTCAAGGACGTTTTCCAGTCCAGTAGCCTAGTTCTGAAAGGTCTCAGTGCTGAGGACTTGCTAGAATAATCCTTCCTTATAGGTTTAGCTTAGGAATTTGCAACTGATATCTTTTAATTTCTGAAACTCAGTATGAAGCGGGGCATGCTTGCTTTGGAGAAGAGGCAATAGAGTTGTTAATTTGAGCTTGTAATTATTCACAATTAGCACATTTTTCCTTTTTTTTTTTTCTTCTCCTACTTATTTAGTTATCAGATCCAATTACAAACCCAAATTACCAACCCTAATTTTTACTAACAGCTATTCAGACATGAATAACAATGAAACTGAAGCAGTAGAGGGGTGAGGGAAGGCTAAATAACCTAGCAGGGCTAAACCAATACTTGATACATTCTTTATCTAATAGTCCATACAATCCTGCATTGACAAATCTACAGTAGATTAAAGCCAGTGGAGTCTGAAGGAAGCTCTGACTGCAGACCACCTTAACAGAATGTTTAAATCGCTGACAACTGCAATTCCCCTCTTCCAGCACCTCCTCCTCCTGCTTAAATCCCATTTATATAAAATACCAGCTCAGCTGCTTTGATGCAACCATCTGGTGAATCACGTTCTGTGATCAGTCACTCAAAGAACTGATCTAGATTAAATATAAACCTTATAAAAGGGGGCAAGGGGAGGAATGGTTATTTTAAACCAGCTCAGTTCTGTGAGCTAGATAGCCCTTAAAGGATCTTGATGTAGAAAGCCATGTAGGATTCACAAATGCATGGCCAAGGGCAGGAAAGAGCTGACAAGATAGTGGGTGCTTAGGGGAGGAGCCCAGATAAAATCAGAACAACTGTCCAAAGAAATGCTTTTGTAACCACAGCCTCCAGAGTGGGCAGACCCACAGACAAGAGGTGTTATGGCTCTCACTTCATAAAACATGGACCTGGCAGAAACAATTGATTTTTCTTTTATGCATTTACACCACTGGCCAAACAAAGTAAAAAATCAATCCATTTATGTTGATGAAGGGGTTTCTATGTCTCTAACTGGAATCCTTTCAGTAAAGAATGACTAATAGTTTATTTAAAAAGTGTTTGAGTTCTAACATTATTGTAGAGATTAACTGGTAAAAATTCTATAATTGTTACTTCCAAAAAAAATTAAATGGAACCTCTGCAAAAGCTTTGACTCAGCACAGCAGAGCTCTTGTCAAGTTATTTTCACTTTTTGCTTTTTGGATGGAAATTATTCATCCAAAACACCTTGAATTTCTGCATTCATTCATTCTCTACCTGCTCATCTGAAAAGGTTCCTCCCAGCTCAAGATATAATGAAGGGCTATGAATAATAGTCACCTGAAATGAGAAATAAAATATAAGATATAAACCCCAACAAATCACCACAACACAACTGTGTATGAAGGTGGAAAAACTGTATGAAAAGGCAGATGTATTAGATGACGAAATGCTTATCCCTGATTAATCCAGGGGTAAGTTTGTCATTCCTGGGACACAACTAGAACAGTTAAAGCCTGTATCTTGTGTTTGCAGGCTTTACATTTCTTGTTTTAATGAAGACAACTTGTCTTGTGCTGAGTTAGTTCACTTCCATAGCCACTGCTTAAGATTATGTAGAGTCCAGAAGAGATAATCAGTAGTCAAATCCAGATCTCTTGAGTCTCATTTCCATGTGTGAATACTGCAAGACTCTTCTTTACAAGTAACATGGTTATTTTAATAGGCTTTTAAAAATGGAGAACAACAGCAGAAAAATTCAGGCAGAAATCATAAACCTTTTTGGTATGACAGCAGTAGCATTAGCATCATACAGCTTTATAAGGCAAAAATACTGTCCCATCATCAGGATGAATGTCTGAGACTTGAGATTCATTTTTCCCGCTCAGGGAACCATTTAGTAGTATCTTACCATAAAAAGAAGCCATGGACTCCTTCTAACATTTCTTTTCTCTATTTTTTTTTGTTTGTTTGTTTATTTTGGGTTAATATGTTCATGCCTGTCAATAAATTCTCGTCTATTTCATTTTAATTCAAAGTTTTTCCTGATGCTTCATAATGTATGTGGTTTGCCATATCCATCAAAAGACAGGGCTGCTAAATAAAGAAATGCAGGCTTGATTTCTTCCTGAAACTCTCCCTGTTTACATGTCATCCTTTGCCAAAAAGTGCTACCAGAGAATGGGAATCCATTGTGCTATCCTTTTTTTTTTTTTTTTTCTTTTTTTGACCCTTATATCAGAAGGTTTTTCCTAGGGTGTCTGTTTGATAGTTTTAACATGCATTACCTCATTCAGGAGTCTTGGTCCCAATTCAGGATCTACAAGGGTTTTTCCTCTGATTCAAAACCAGCCTTGACAAAGCAAAGAAAGCAGAGTGGCACCGGTTTCCATTTAGAAACAAACTAAGGCAGAGGAAGATCTGCAGGGTTGTTTTTTTTAGTGGACACAATGGTAAAAAGGGATTGGACACCAGGAGACCTCATTGTCGTCCCCCGCCTCCACCTCCCCACCCTTCCACCCCCAACTCGAGCTCTTTAAGTGTCTTTCCAGTGAAATGAGGACAGGCTTTTCCAGGATGCAGCTAACAGAAGAGCTGTGACCCTGCCAGTCAGTTAAGGATGCAAGTAAGAAGTTTTTGGCTGTGTCTGGCATGATTCCTGTTCAGTGGGGTTTGGCTCATGAAAAAAGAGCATCCATTTCAGCCTTCTCCCTATCCTATGCAATCTTATCTGAACAGCAACTCCAAGCTAATGAGAAAAAGGCTTATTGGACTTTGTTTCTTACATGTAACCCGTGTCCAGGAAATAATATTGAAGATTGTGAGATACTGAGGTGTTCTGTCAATATTTGCATTTTATAATTGTTTCTCCAAAGAACTGAGCAAGCGGGACTCCATTGATTGGGCTGTGGTCACCTACCCTGTGACCTGGAAGAAAAGGTAGAATATTAATAAGGTTCATCTTGGTTCCCCCAGCAGATCATTTGCTCTTTCTCTGTTAATTGCTCTTTTATAAATAAAATCTCCGAATGAGTGACTGGAGGGAGCTGGTAGCCAGGGAGGAAGGTGGGGGAAGTTTGCACACCAACACAGCAGGCTGGGAGCAAAAACGCTCTCTGAAAACATATGTCTGTTTGCAAATACAATAGACCTGTCCATCAAAGCCAGAGGGCTCCAGCTTTATATCACTATAATCAAAAGTAGACTCCAGCCCATAATCCTCTGAAATTCAGCCTGAGCTCTGCAGTCTGCATGAGCTGAGGGACTGGAGTAAAAGAGCTGAAAAATCCTCGTTTCTACCCCAGATCCACTCCTGATGTTAATGGGGATCATGGAGATGTACTATCTGATCTCTTTAATGGGACTAGTACAGCTCTGTCTTACTTGACTGGACAAAGATAAAAAGCATAGAGAAATGCTGGAGGACACAGAGAAACGTCTAGGAATTGTATTTCAGTAGAAAGCAATTCAGGTAACGTCTTAAAATGCTAGCACACAACTGTTGGCCAGATTGCTAATCCATCAAAATATACATCAGATTCACTTAAAATGGATTCCTGACAATTTTCCTTAGCAATGGACTAGAAGCACACATATGTCCCACTGCTCAGCTGAGCAGTCCTTACCAGGGAGTGGAAACTGGAGACAGTTGCTGCTTGAATCCACATGTATCAGAGATGATTTTTTTATTCTCTCGGGAACTCTGCTTGAGATGCAGCTGAGGTCCCTTGGGCTGTTCATTCTGGAGAAGAGGAGACTGAGGGGATACCTCATTGCAGTTACAACTTCCTCATGAGGGGAAAGGAGGGGTGTGGCAGGCATTGATTTCTTCTCTGTGGTGCCAAGTGACAGGATACAAGGGAATGGCCTGAAGTTGTGTCAGGGAAGGTTTAGATTGGGCATTAGAAAAAGGTTCTTCACCCAGAGTGTGGTTGGGCACTGGAACAGGCTCCCCAGGGAAGTAGTCACAGCACCAAACCTGCCAGAGTTCAATAAACATTTGGACAATACTCTTGGGCACCTGGTGTGACTCTTGGGGTGATCCTGTGCAGAGTCAGGAGTTGGACTCAATGATCCTTGTGGGTCCATTCCAATTCAGCATATTCTGTGATTCTGTGCTGGTCAGTGTTAAGCAAGAACTTCATTTAGTCCAAGTGGCAGAAACACTTTACATGGGTCAGAAATGACCTGAGTGCGATGCTTAAGGAGAGCAACTTCTGTCTGTAGGTGCATTTTAATGAGATATATTATTCTGCTGTGCCAATGTATAGTCCCACTTTTTGCAGAAGTACAAAGCATCTCAAGAAACAGTTTGGAAGGACCGCAATAACTCAAGTGAAGTGTATTCCCCTTAGAAAGTGATTTCAGAGACACAGGTCTGATAGGTAGGGAAAAAGGACTAAGATCTGTACATTGTAGCTGAAGAAACTGAACTGCAGAGAGATGAGTTGTGTTACTTCAGATCCAAAGTCTTTTAAGGTGCCAGCACTGCAAGGTATTCAACAACCTTCACCATGTGATATCCCCAGAATTATCAGACTGGGGTGACAGAAAATTCAGCAACAGGTGATGACAGTGAGAGGTAGCCAAGGAAGATGACAAAAAAAAGAGCAAGATTTGCTCATCTTATAGACAAAGTAAATTAACTTAAAACAAAGTCCTTCAAGCCTCGAACAGTGAAGAAAGCTCTAACTGATCTTCTATTCAGCTGTCACATCATCTTATTAGCCCTGAACAAGTAACTTGTACCAGTTTGACAAACCTCATCTCTTTTTTTTTACTTTTCCCTTCAGTTGTGGAGATTTCCTCAGCCTCATGCATTAATCAGAAATGAGACTCCCTGAAGGGTTTTCATCAAGGTTTGATGGCCAAGAGTTATCTGTGTCTGTACTGAGTTGAGGAGCATATATCGTCTGGGCACCATGGAGCATGTGGCAACGGGTCCATTACCCTGACTGGCTGAATGGTTCAGGTGCAAGGGCATTTGTATTTTACTCTTTTTTTTTTTCCCCTGAAGCATTTTCTTACCAGAAAAACTAAACGTGAAAAAAAAAAACTGTGGTCATTTCAGATGAAGGCTTATTGGGGTTTGCTTATATTATGATCTCAAGTCTTCTCCTGCATCAACTCTCTTGGGTCCCTGTGTCAAGCCTCATGCCTGTGCCTCTATCTGTATGTCCATCTATCCACTTTTAGATGCTTCTAAAATTACTTTAAAATGTGCATACTTAAAACCACTGGTTTATGAAGCAGGTCATAAAGCCACTGCAGCCAAGATAAGCAGCTGTGAATGCAAGTCACATCAAAACAGAGTTGATTTGATCCCACAGGGACTTGTTCTGTGCATGTAAGCACGATCTCTAACAGAGGGAAGAGGCCTGAGGAGCCCTGAGTTCAAGCATTCACGTTGTTCCATGGGAATAATTCCCACAACTGAAACTGACCCATATGGTGGATCATTAAATGCTGTGAAAAGCAGTTTGAGGATGATGCAGGTTAAATACACCACCTGGATGCATGCATGAATTAAAGGGCATCAGGGATTTGCTTGTAGAAGCAGTGTTACACATATACAAAAAAAGGGCCAGGAGTAATTCAGTAGCTTATGGCATTGTTTGCTTTTGGGATGCGGATTCAAATCCATTCCTCCAAGCTACTTTTAAAATTCAGACATGGCTGGAAGTCACAAACACTTAAATCTGTTTGCATAGATTTGTAATTCTGGGGAGCTGTGCACTAAGCATTAGCGAAGCCAGGCCTGGCCACCTCCTGAAGCCACTCAGTGAAAGCCACGCACACCGGCTGTGCTCACCCTCTCCAACAGCAAGGGTTTAAATGATTCAGCATTAAAAGCCCATCTAAGCACTGTTTTGCTCCCTGACTCTTTATGCTGTGAACCCTTTGCTCCCATACAGCATTAAACACATGAACTTGCTGGCTAAAAACAAAGACCACCAGTTCTTCTGCATAATAATAAGGTGAACCTGAAAGCAGTTCTGCACTTGTCAATATGTGTCTGTTTCTGTGCACAGAATCATTCTGAACACTATGTCCCACTTTGCTAGCAAAACATGGCAATTTCAGTCCCTAAACATCTCCTTCCAGAGTGCTTTAAAGTTGTCTGCCTGTCTAATTTATGTAGGCACACTGATTTGATGGTGAGTGACATGGGTATGAATAGATGTCACATTTTGCAACTACTCAGTTGTTAAAACATCCCCCCCTCCATTTTAAAGTGTACTAGATGGGGGATGGAAGACAGAGGCTCTCCTGACTAACTTACACCCATACTAAGGAAAAGTCAAAGTTCTTAGAAAAGACTGGAGTCTTTTTGAAGCAAGACTGAACACTTATTACTACTATTTTTTATTTTTTTTTCAGTGAGGTATTAGATTCTGATGACAGCTTCTTCTCTCTACTTGGATAACTCATTTTTTTGTTTATTTGGTTTGTTCTGAAAGAAAATTATGGATGACACTGCAGAAATCTTAGTAAGGGACCACATCAAAGCTGCACAATAAGGCTTCATCCCACCAGTTCAGCATCTCCATTATTAGAAATTAAAAGATCCCCTAGGAAGAATATTAGAGCAGGGCAAGCAAGCAGCAGTACTTCCTTGACACACTCTCTCAGGCTGCACTAAGCCACTGCTTCTGTAGTTCTTAATTCTGATGGATTTTCTTCCCTGATGTTGTTCGATTCTATGGGAATCACTAATATTCACACTGCATTCCTCTTTCCGCTTTTGTTCTGATGGAAAGATTGTGTACTTGCTTCTTTCCAGTTACACAGTTTTCAGATCTAATGCAGCTTTTTCTTTATATGTGTAGAGAGAGGCTAGCCACTTTCACTGGGAAATAACAGAGAAGTTTGCTTTTCTCTACTCAGGACAGTCTTCTAACACTATTCAGGCTGCCGCAGGGCACGTGAAACACACTGTCATCATCATAGTAGGAAAACAACAACTTGGCAGGCTGCAGCATGGCCCTCTCATTATATCAGGCATTTTGAGCTGAAACCTGGGGCTTAAGAGGAAGCTCAGAAAAGGCCTCAGCTGTGCATATGGCCACTTCAGTTGAGATGGTGCCCTCTGTAACCCATGTAGCCAGGAGGCAATCTGCATCAATTGCTGGAGATGGCCATCCTCTCTCCCTCCCGAGACTGTTTTGCCTTCAGCAGCTGAAAGACCTTTGCATCGAGGCCTCATGTCAGGAGAGCAGGGCCAGAATAACTGTGATATCATGTGGATATAGAGACCCTGCTCCGGGCTTCAGACACACAGTGTGCTCTGCCTTGGAGAGTAAGACCTGAGCTGCTTCCAGATGGTTTTTTGAAGCAGTGCAAGTTGAACACCTGGATCCAATGTGTTTGTTTTTTTTTTTTTAACAGAGCCAGTATGGGGTTGGGTTTCATTGCATTTCAGAGGAATCTGTTTTCATACTTAAGAACTCCCTACATAAAATAAGGTTGAATGTTG